>JAOTON010000107.1:0-347500 GCA_034440635.1 Lepas anatifera | reverse complement strand
TTTGCTCCTACCTGAGCACACTTGGCCCGTAAATGTGCACTTCTGAACGTTGAAAATCTTTGCAAACACCAGCAATGATGCTGTTGGCTTGCATCCAGGTCAATTCTGACAACAATGTTCCCGAAAACACAAGATTCATTCGAAAACATTTCGGAGGAACATTGCGGTCTCAATGTTCGCAGAACCTAGATTGGAAACGTCAATCCAGTAGAAGAATTAAAAAAAGGGACCTTAGCGGTACCATTTTCAAGACCACTTTGTACCAGAGAGAAGGCAGTGTATTTCTAAAGCCTAAATACCCGTCCAAAGATAATAACATCTTGAATCACACTTAGAACTTGCTTAGATACATCTCCGGGCTCATTTTTAAAAACCTAGCGTCTGTCCTGAAGGATGCAATGTTGTCACCTTTACACCTATGACCGTTCTAAAAATGCAACTGCCTGAAATAGGAACAGCAGATCGAATCCTCCAAGGTATTTCTATGAGGCAACAGGGGCTTGCGATAGATTTTGTGATCTGTATCTCTGGATTGCAACCTGTTTAAGGATGTTTCCAAATGTGATTTATCATGATTACTAAAATTTAAAACTAGGCTCTTCCGAAATCACAAAATTTGAAATAAAGAATGGCTTCCATTCTCCAAAAGATATAATACTGAGCCATGCAGAGACTATCTGTGACGGCTTCATTCCGGTAAATACAAATCTGATGAGTGGTCAGCGGTTCAAAGAGAGCGTGTTTTTTCCTCATTTCTAGTCGAAGTCTCCACGCAAGCCTTCATGGAGTAAGAGTGTCACCATGCTACCGCTTCGAGCACGGTTTCAGCGATTGCTGTACTAGTCAGTCAGTAGGCAGGAAATCACGACAGAAAAGAGCAAAATGTCTCAAAATACCACACCGACCCATTGGTGTAGCCCATTTGGCAGGGCATATTTTAAGCTACAAAGCGGTCAGTCCCCCAACCCCCCATGTTATGCCCACCAGTGAACGGTCCTGAACGACCCAGTGCGCACCAGTCACCAGTCATTTGATGCTCTAGGAGTGCCCTTTTGGTGGGAATTCGTGCCTTTTTCAGCCGAATGCCCACCAGTCCCAATTTCCTTAAAATATGTCCTGCATTTGGGCATCCCACAAGTTAGTCTTTTCGACGCAAAAAGAGCGGACGCTATTCATATTGAATGGTGATGCATTCAGGTCTTCCTCGAATCGCTTCAGAGCATTGCCAGGTCAGATCCCCTGGTGAGGCCAATAAAAATATATAAATATTCCTAACATAAGCTCTTTAAAGCAGCAGCAGTCCGAGAAAATATCACCTGTTGATGTTATCAGACTCATAGGTATACAGCAATAAGGTCTTCGGTATAAATGATAAGGTCATGGCCATAAGGTCATACCTAGATTGTCTCACAAGCGTCTTGTTAGGTAGCATAGGTAAAAATGTAACATTTTTCTGCAGTGAGCTTTATGAAACGGGGACATGTTTTGCACCCACTTGGCCACCATTCGCAGAACCCTCACTTACGTCGATTTCCACTAGAGAGCGAGCCTAATTCTAAGATGTTAGTTTCAGCACATTGATCGGATGTTTTTGACGAGAAAAATGGTTGCAAGTCAACTAATTTATTATTCCGGGTAATGTACATATAACGATGAGAAATTACTGCAATGAGAATTTATAATTAAGGAAATAGTAAAAAACTAATTAAACTTGTTTGTGTTTAAAAACAGTGAGAGAAGCCCGGTTTAAAAAAAACATCTTAGGTATAACTTGCTGTTAAGATGTAGCTCTAAGTTTCACAGACGGAAAAATCATGATTTTTTCGATGAAATTCGGGAGGTTTCGAAGAATGTTTAGCCATCTGTTATATGTTTACCTATGCCCAATGATCCAAATTTGGATGCATGGTGCAGGTAGGTGCATAAAGCGAAAAAACCAGGCCTGGCTTTCTTGTAGTTTTCGAAATACCATTTGACTAAGCTGAGCATGCCTCTGGCCGTTATCCAGTTGCGGAGACCAGTTTGCTTGAGTCCGCTGCGCTGAGCCGCGCCCCGCAGCTCTCAGGTTTGGCTCCGCCCACTCCGGCTGTGACTCCACCAGCCTCAGCCAGTACAGGCCATTGGCGGATCTAGGAGCAACTTTTGGAGGGGCGAAACCAACGCTTTGGGGGAGGGGCTAAATTGGGAACAAATCGCATAAATAGTATCTTTGTAAAAAATGGCTAAATTTTGGTCCTTTTTGAGGGCAAAAGACAACATTTTAGACTTTGGAGAGGGCCACAACCCCTTTGGCCCCCTTGGATCCGCCAGTGGTACAGGGACAGATCACATCTTAGGCGGCACCGCATAGAAAAATTAAAGGTTGTTACAAGTCTTATAAACCTTAAGAACAGCAGACAATCGAATCGAGGGTGAATATTTTATCTTTCAGTTGAATTTTAATTCAAGACATTTCGAGCATTAGTAAGTAAGTAACGTAATCACGAACCTGGAAAAGGTAGAGGTCAGTTATGTGAGAGCCTCAGTAAGCTCCTGTAGGCTGCCCTTGCCGGCGTCGGTGGCAAGACGTGACAGGAGGTAGGGCATTTAACAATAGCAGATGAAGTGGTGTCGGGGAGCATACTCGTATTCCATGCCAGTGACTCGGGCTCAAATCCTGGGCGGGTATTCGGAAAAGTATTTCTGATCCCCATCATATTCGCCCATAAGCGCGACAGTTGATATGCACTATGACCTCAACAGTCGGTGCGTTGTACAGCCCCAAGGACAGCTAGGACCATTCATTCTCATGATCATTATACTGCTTGACTTATAGTTTTTTTAGAGATACAGACACCTAAAATATGGGATTACCATGCACAGTGGAGAGCGGTTCTGGCGTCAGCGTGCAGTGGAGGGGGAGTGGTCCTGAAGTGCCCCGCCGCCCTGAGATTTGAAAAACCACGAGGGTTAAAAAACGCCTATTCGGAGGTGTGTGGGGGCAATGGTGATCTACTTAATAAATAAGTTCATTGACCTAGGTAAATATGTTCAAGGTCAAACGAGGTCCTAAAGTTAAAATCTGGGCCGTGCTCGAGACCTATTGGTAAATGCCGTGCTTATGCGGAATAAGCCGGGAATATACAAAAATCGAGCTAAGGTCATAGAGGACAGGAGACAGGTCCTACACAATGTTCTCTGAAAGTTTAAGGCCAGGGTCCTTCAAGGTCGCTCATCTATGACCTAACAATATGACAGATTTCCAATAATGTACAACATAACTAGTTCTGTAGCAGCCTTTGGACGGGGAATGAGGGTTTGACCTTGAAAAAGACGTTTGACTTGGACCTTGACCTTGACAATGAGTAGTCTTAACTAAGAAGTTATAGCATAACACACGTCATACTGAGAAAAATGTCATCTGACCGGAATACTGGGGTCAATGACCTTGACCTGCAACCTTTGACCCTCATGTAGGGTGACCTTAAAAGATAATCTCTAGTGTTATAACGTCCCCACTCGGTCTACAGTACAAGCAAACTGGCGTAACAGTGCGGTAGCACCGGTCTCAAAATACAGGTCTGACTTTGAAAACCTATAGGTAGTAAAAACATTTCAACCGATTTTCAAAACTCTTTCATCAATCGATGCGCTCATGTTTTTTCTGAAATGTAGCCAAGGAGCATTTTCCGGCGGTGAATGGTTCTCCGATCACCTTTGGAAAATAGGTGGGGACAATTTAGACCACCTCCACTGCGTGTGTTAATGAGAACCTACTTTGCGCTCGGCTTTAAGACCTAATTCCTAAAACGCTAGGTGAGGCCACGCCTCAGTTGCCTCATGTGAGGAGCCGTCAGTGTACAAAACATCCCGCTCCCGCTGTTCAGTGACTCAATACGCCTCTCCCAGCGACCAGCGCCTCACAGCGCACTTCTCCCGGCGACCAGCGCGTTACAGCCACTCCCGCGCCGACACCCCAGCGCACTTCCAGGCCCAGCGCCTCACAGACAGTCCCGCCCAGTGCTGATAGTCGATACGCCTCTCCCGGCGACCAGCGCCTCACAGCGCACTTCTGGGCGCCGAATGCAAGGGGAACGGGGAGGACGTGTCCCCCTGTTGGCCAACCAAGGGGGACGCCCCCCCAAAATAAAATTGGGTCCATCGCCATCAATGCTGTCAGATACCGAATATGCTCAAAATTCGCCTCCCCGGTCAGCACCAGCCCGGGTCCGTCCCCCTTGCAAAAATTCCGTGGCGGCGCCCCTGCCAGCATCTCACAGCGCACTTCTCCAGGCACCAAGCGCCTCACAGCGCACATCCCGCGCCAGCGTCCACAGCGCACTTATCGTACAGCACAATTCTCCCAGCGCCTCACAGTGCCCTTTTCCTAGCCACCAATGCATAGAAACAGAGGAGCGATCTAACGTGTTTTTACAGCTCTATGACCAAAGGTCAGACTTTCCACCAACGGAATCAAAATTCATAATACCATTATCATTGAATCTAAGTGAAATGTTTAGGGAGGCCGCCCGGGAAAAATCGCGAACATCATAGTGATTTTGAAGAAAATCAGCTGAAATTTGGTTCCTACTTTTAACTAGCACTGGACCAAATTTGTAGCTATAGTTATAAGAACACCATTTTGTATTTCAATTATTCCGTAGCGCCAGTTTTAGAGGTGGACAAGACACTCTCTGCAGAACGTTGGAGGGCAGCCAGGATTTTTCCTCAGTCATTTTATCATCTCACCCTAACAAAAACGCCGTCAAAAGCTGCTCAAAGAGTTACCGGAAAAGACGCGCGCCGGCATTTATTGTATAGTTGGGATGCACCGGATTAGCCCCTTGGCACTAATAAGGCTTTTCACTTCGGTAATGAAAGTCCTCGGTGCCACCATTCATAGAGGATTTGGTTTACTAACATGCGAATACTGCTTCGCTAATCTGGTGTTGGGGTCTGTAATTACAACGACGCTGAAAGCCTGAATGCCGCGCACCGACACCGTCCAATTTACATTTGTATCTCCCTCGTGATGAAAACCTACAGTAACTGTAGAGGGAGAGAGAGAGAGGGGGGAATAAGATGGAGAGAGAGAGGGATGGAGAGGGGGAGAGAGGGGAATAGAGAGAGAGAGAGGGAAGGAGAGAGAGAGGAGAGAGAGAGGGAGAGAGAGAGGGAGAGAGAGGGAGAGAGAGAGGGAGAGAGAGCGCATTATTCATCCGTGGGTATTAACGTGAATTTTCCTGAACTTAAATACGTCCGAAAACCAGGGTGAGTTTCAAGGGAGTACAGTAAGGGTGGTGGCTCTCCTATCCGTCGGCGCACAATCGTTGCCGCCCTAGCGCCCAGGGAGCAGGACTAAAACTATTTCTTCCCAACTGAAAGCCGCGAGTGGTACTACCCAAGTGGTCAAATGGGACTACTGGTCTGCACCATGCGCGTACCCCACATTTATAACGCACGAGGATAGCCACGAGTCGCGCTGCACAAGAATGGCATCCCACCAGGGCCGAATCCAATGGAGGGAGTGGGAAGTGAGTAGGGCGATTGATCCCTTAGGTCTGTAGAGTTACCTTGCCTGTGGACCTCGGGACCCTTTCGGCCCTGAGGGCGCCCTGAACGCCGGTCGGCGGATATGTGCCACCTTCGCCCGAGGGGGGGTAAGAAAAAGATCCCGTTAAACTCGAAAACTCAGGGGGCTAAGAAGAAGCAGAAAAAGTATCCTAAAACTTTTTTCAAAATGAATGGACGTTCCCTCAGTTGTTGTTATTGTCGTCAGGTTAATATCGGGCTCGAAGGAGGTTGAAGTAAGTCAAAGCTTCTGAAATGATGAGCACTTACTAAGCCTCGTTTATATTAGGAACTAAAATAACTAGAAACGTATTCTTGCACACTATCGAAATAACTTAAACAGCTATTTCATTGCAGTCGCATCTATTTTTGGATCAGACCAAAGCCTAGGGCGTTGCTGGTCACTGAAAATCACGAATTTTATCAAATACCTTCAGGCTAAAATATTAAGCAGGCTCGATCTAGACGACGCTACTGGTTCAGACTAAAAGGTAATATTGAATAGTGCATCTGCGGCCATTTAAACGCTGACGTACCGATAGTGGCTGCCATATTTAGGACAAGTGAAGATTAAAGGGAATGTGGCACCTCCATAACGCGATTTTAACGTAAATAGCCAAGTTGTAAAGCAAGTCGTAAAACCCGGTACTGAATATATCATTTGTCTTAGAACTCGAGATTTCTGTAGAAACAAAGCTAAAACCTACCTGAAATGTACCCCTCATGTACCCTTAGCAGCAGGCCACAAATGTTATGGCTGTTAGTGTGACGAAATATGCTGACGTCACGGTATCAGCCAATCGAAGCTCTTGAAGCCTATTGAATATAGTAGTGGTTGCCAGATCATGACATCATCCACAGACAGATATTTATTTCTTTCCCTAGAGGAGCATTTTAAAAATAAAAATATTCAGCTTATTGTACATTTTTTCAGAGAAATCATGGACACCTCCCTGATTTTCGGCTAAAAGTTCCCCAAATTACACTAAATTCCAGGATTCGACCAAGGTGCCACATTCCATTTAAGGTCAATCGAGGTCACGGACGATACGCTACCCTGACTATGGGTTTTTTTCATTAACTTCCAAACCAAACATGATGTGGTCATTATTGAGACACCTTTGTAATTCTATTTTCAACAAAAATCGAATGGTATACAATTCAACCATGCTAGATTAACTTCAAAGGTTGGTCAGCCTTCAGGTTGTGTCTACCTAAACTTCTATGCAGAGCGGAAGTACCTACCATGCATGGTACGGGCGATCAGATTCTTATCAGCACATAATCTAATCAACCTGTACGTTTTACGTTCATACGACTTACACAAAGTTGGGTATAGCGGTCTGTATTCCGGTTTTCTGCAGTGTTACTCAATTAACGAGGTGCAACACAAATGGCGTTGGCAGAACACTGGTGCCTCACACAGCCGGAGCGCGTCCCGCTTGTTTCCCAGTTTCAGTCTTGTAATTCGGGCATTTACATTAACAGCCGATTTGCATAATTCTCCGGTTGCCATTCAGGGGGCGGCTGCAGTTGTGCCGCGTCGGCGGCGGGCGGCGTTACCTTGTTAGACGCCCGCTCCCACGAGGCCGCCGCCGCACGCTGCCGCCCCATCATATTTGCGTGTTGGCGCGGCGTCGAGGCTTTGATGGCGCACCGCTCCATCTGATTGTGAATCAACCACCCGAGATTGAGTTGCAGCGATGCCGGTATTTCTCAAAAGCAGATCAGCTCGAGACTGTGCTCCGCCGACGGCACCAGGGCAAGCCAGCTACAACAGGCTGTGTTGCTATTGCAACGTCACCGGCCCACTCAGACTGTACTAGGGGACTTGGCTGATTGAATGCTGCTGATGAGACAAAACCAGGCACTTAAGTTCAAAGCTGGTAGGTTGATTGAAAACCGATATGTTTATAGAATAAGGAGGGTATCAGCGCTCTTCCGCTGTCTTACTGCGGCAGGGGCGAACGCAGGAGTGCTGTTTGGGGGGCATCTTGGGATAAATCGTAAAAACATGATGTTTTTTTAATCTACCAAACTTTCACAATTTGGATGGACATGACCCCTGCCCCAATCCCTCTGCGTCCGCCAGTGTACTGCGGTTGAAGGCGCCGGCTCCCGGCGAGACTCGTCTGCAGCTGAGGCGCGAGCTTGCCACCTGAGCCTCGATCGACGGCATCGGCGTATGCGCGTGACTCATCAAAGGTGTATTTTATGATGATTCCTGAAAGCCTCGGGTGTGTCACCAAGCTTTCAGTTCAGAGAGCTCTCTTTCTAGAATGATTTGTCTGATTGCATGCTGTGATGTGTGCTGTGGTATGCTGTTACCATCATTCAGTGATTGCGTGTCGTCACGCGCTGTTTCCGTCATTCTGTGATTGTGCGTTGTGATGAGCTGCTACCAACACTCTGTGATCACGTGCTGCGTCAAACAACGCTGTGCTGCGTCAACCAACGCTGTGGATCAACATAAAACCAGGGTTTGGGGCTGATCAACAAATGTTGCTTCAGTAATCTGCTCTCTTTCGTATGCATAGTTGTGTTACCTTTATCGTTGTCATTGTACTGAAAACATAAACAGGATTTCACAAGCCAGCCAGCAGCATATGTGTGATCAGCTGGGGCCCAGCCTTTCGTGCCCATTGCCCATCTCTGCTTCGCCTAGAAACAAACTAAATGCACTCCATCAATCCGGGTGCCCTCTTTCACTTTTATTGGGGCACATTCTGCTTTCTGTTGAGATTGACCAGCTGCGTAGTGCAGATTTTAAATACGAAAGTATTTTTGAACAGTGAGAGCATTGCTGGAGAATTACAAGTTTGAAGGAGAATAATAACAGTAATGCTATCTCCTATGCGTCGATGACAAGCTATTTGATTGAGGTTACGCTATGTCGGTTCCCCGTGCTAATGATGACAAGTGGATCGTGTACATTGTACCTTCATAGTGCATCATAGTGTATGTGCATCGATTGCACTTCAGATTCAGACGTTTCATCTTCAATATTGATTTATTTTAGATACGAAATAGTTATACTGAACGTAGTCAGTACGCAAAATCGAGAAACCCTCCGACTTAACTTCATATTAGATTAAAAAACAAGCCAAAAAGATATGCATGCTTTTTAGGTCTGTTTTCTATAATGGGTATAACGTGAACTTCTTTCAATTCAGTGCAAGTTTGATTTAAAAAAGTGAGTTGTTCCTCCTATGTTAAAAAGGGGGCTGGGAATTTTACGGCGTTTTTTTCTATTCCGAACATGGTTTGCCGATCTCCCCGTAACCCATACTTTGTGTGGGTCAATTGGCGAGTCTCCACGGAAATGAAGGAGGTAGGGCCTGCGCGAGCGTCCGGTTGTACAAAACATAAGGAGCTCAATGGATTATCTGTCACGCTATCCGCGCGAGCATCGAGCCACCAGCATGGCCCATATAATCACGCGTATTTGTGTGAGCCGGTCGGGGCAGTAGCTGGTCTCGTCAGCATCGTCGGACCATTAGTGCTGCCGTGGCGTCGCGTGCGGCCCGGTCGCCTCCGCACGCACTGCCCGCCCGGCGCCTAATCCCAGCCGCCGCCGTCCGGAAATGACTCAATCCCGCGGCGGAACCGCGCGACTCACGGCACGCCGCGGCCGGGAGCTGGCTGACCCCAGGCTCTGCAGAGTTGTGGGGCAGCATCGCCTGGAAGCGGCGGCTCCAGCTGCTGCCAATCGGCGACACGAGGCCGGCCCCGCCGTCAATGAGGGCCGCCGCAGGAATGCCGCGAAGGCGGCCGCCGCGCCGTCTCCCACCGCCGCCGCTGTTTGTTTAGCGCGCATTGTGCGAGGCGCGCGAATATTTGCGCGCGGTGGCGCGGCGGCGGTGATTGGCTGTGATTGGGTGGTGGATCAGAGGCGCCGCCACGGGAGCGCGCTGCCTGGCTGGGACCGGGCGGACGGCAAACGCAGCCCAATCACGCCCCCGCCCCGCCGCTCTCAAAATATTTACGAAGATGGCGAAAGGCGGCGAGCGACTTGCGCCGCCATTGATAGACCCAGTCGGGAGTATTGGAAGGATCAAGGACTTCTAAACGTCAAAGATGGGGAGAAAGCTTCCTTTGGAGGTCTATTTTCTTATCTCTCCCGCTATTTCATGTATGCCAACAGCCATTATGTAACAATTCTGCCTGTGGAAGTCCTAACGGAACTTTTCTGGCTCCAAAGTGCCTTGTTAAGCAGATATGAATTATTAATGATCTAGTATATTACCTATATGTATTATTTTTTATAAATTTTGTTCAAGTTGTTCCTGGTAGGGCTGCTGGAGTCGGAGTCTCACTAAAGTCATCAAGGGACTTGTCCCGGAGACCCCGACCCCACCACCCGAACAAGCAACTCCCTCAATGGAGGGTTAATTTAGAAGCCAAAGTTTAACGTCCCACAAAGCACAGGGACGGCCGCCCCGCTCAGGTCACCCTCTCACCAGTCAGTTGCCAGCCGACCTGTACGTCAGGGTAAACTATTGAGCGCCGGAGCGTCTCAGGGGAACCGATCCCAAGCCTGGACATGCACTGCCACTGCATGCTTCTGAGCAGCGGGCCGGAGCCCAACGCTCTACCAACTGAGCTACCGGGGCGGCTATGATATGAAAGTTTTACAATTGACAGGTATGTATGTATGTACCTATTTCGTTTTCATCGTACCGTAGTAGGGTGCGAAAGTAGAAAGTTCGGGCTGTGTGGGAGTTGCACTTGCTTTGCCCCTCGAGAACCCACCACCCAGAGACCCACCCACCATCACCCACCCAGATGGTAAATTCTACATACATGGAGATAAAGACAAGCGTATTGACAGAAATGCGCGTTTATGACGTACCTAATCATGGATATAAAACTGTTAAAGATAGATACCTAGGAATATCAACATCAGATTTTATCTCAAAGCACCCCTAAAGGCCTAAACAGAGGTTCGGAAGAACTTGATGAGTCCCATGTTAAAAAGAGATATGTTGTATCAATGTAGCAGAGAAGGGTCATGTGCGCATCCAGGATAGTAGATTTCTCTTCTTTTGGTACTCCACAACAAATTCCTTTGCCCGTGAGCAATGCTTAAAGGGAATGTGGCACCTTGGTCGGATGCAGGAATTTAGTGTAGTTAGGGGCATTTTAGCCGAAAATCATGGAAACGTCCATTATTTCTTTGAAAAATGCACAATTAGTTCAATATTTTTATTTTCAAAATGCTCCTCTTGCGAAAGAAATAAACATCTGCCTGTGGATGATGTCATGATCTGGCAGCCATTACCATATTCAATAGGCTTCACGGGCTTCGATTGACTGATACTCACCGTGACGTCAGCATCTGTCGTCACACCAATTGCTGACAACTGTGGCCTGCTGCTAAGGGTAGGGTACATTTCAGGTAGTTTTAGCTTTTCTCTACGGAAATGTTGAGTTTCAAGACAAATTATATATAGAGTACTGGGTTTTCCAACATGCTTTACAACCTGGCTATCTCAGTTAAAATCCTGTTACAAAGGTGCCGCATTTCCTTCAAATCTAAATCCCTTGAACCATAGGCGGATACATGGGGCAAGTAACGACACTTGCCCCTGATCCACCCTCAGCTTTCCCTGAAATTGTCACACCCTCCCCCTCCTGAGGGATCGATGGTGCGCCCTTAAATGTCGCCTCCTACCTGCCCGCCCCCACCCTCAGGATGAAAACAGAATTTTGCGCCCACTGGATAAGTTTTGCTGCCCCAAAGTGACGTCCCCCGGTCCGCATGGCGTCTCCGTCCCGACCATAGGCAATCGAAATTCGGAAATCGAGGACCCGACTATGGGCCTTACCATGCATTGCTAAAGTTTATCAGTGACGCAACAAGGATTTATACCGATCAAATTGTTTCAACAGGATGCAAAAGAATTCCTTCATGGTTTGAATTACAGCCTTAATAGATCTTACTCAGAACTGAGGTCAGCGGAAATGCTATAAAGAGAGCCATGGGTGAGATAAAATATGCCAATGGCGGCTTCTCGATAGGCTCTTCAAAACTATTATCCTAGTTCAAAACACACTGCGAAGGCGATTTTCTTGCTTTTCAGCGAAGGTGGGACACGAGTGTCCCACCTAAAGGGAGTTCCCTTTAGCTGGTTACGGTATGATCGCCAGTGTTGCGGTGCAGTATCGACATCCGTCACCAGGCAGCCCGGAGCCGCGCGTGTCCAAGAGACCCTGTTCCAGCTGTCAGCACAGTTTTGTCAGCAGGACCTCTAACCTCTCCTCCAGAAAAGTAACATCAGCGCCATAATTGCCTCTTGTTTGTGCTAAGCAAAGGAAACTCAAACCTTTACACCATTAAAAATATTAGACTGCCACTTCGTGCACTTACTATTTTCATCAGCGCAAACAGCAGGCCGTCAGCCCGTAAAACCTCTAGAACTAGTTCCCGGGGAGAGGCTACAGTCCTGTGACGTAGGCGCAACGCGGCCCGCTGATTGGTGCTGACAAAACTCTGCTGACAGCTGGAACAGGGCTATAGCCCTGTTCCAGCTGTCCTTTGTCAGCAGGACCTCTAACTTCTCCTCCAGAAAATAAACATCAGCGCCATAATCGCCTCTGCTTGTGCTAAGCAAAGGAAAATTAAACCCTTATGCCATTAAAAATATTAGGCTGCCTCTTCGTGCACTTACTATTTTTCATCAGCACAAACAGCAGGCCATCAGCCCGTAAAACCTCTAGAACTAGTTCCTGGGGAGAGGCTACAGTCCTGTGACGTAGGCGCAACGCAGCACGCTGATTGGTGCTGACAAAACTGTGCTGACAGCTGGAACAGGGCTCGTACTTTTACTTAAAGGTACATACGTTCAAGAGGGATTTCTTCACGTCCTAGTGACGGCACACGGGCGTGGAGGAATTCTTTCACCATTGAGCCGTGTGTTAAACTGCTGCTAATGGCACTTCCCGCTTACGATTGTAAGAATACACGGTAATCAAGTTTATCCTAAATGCGATGAATAGGGTAAGGGCGGGTAAGAGTAGGGTAGAGGGGGAAGACATATGTTAAGGAGAAGTGTCTGTACCAACCTGCCTGGATGGAATTGCGTCATGTTTTCTTCGTTAAGTTCTGTGATCTTTTGTCACACTCGGATAGAAATTTGGGACTCAGAACTATGCAAGTGTGCGAAATTTGTTTTTCTTGAGACCATGTAAAAGGCGTTTTGCCCCGATAGCGGGGTAAAACGCCCCAGCCCGGGTAAAACGCCGTCATATAACACTCAGCGCATACTGTATCTCGTTATATGAACAAGTGGGAACATTGTTGTGATTACGCCTTACGATAATGTTGTGACAAAGTGGGCAAGTTATTCGAGGCATTAAAGCCCGACACAGCAAAAATAAGCAGGTAGGCTTTTTAACTATCAACGGAAAACGTGAAAGCAATTTAAGATAGAGCCCCAACATATTTTAGGGGTGCAAAGCACATTAAAGCGCCTCCGGTTCATTTTGCCCGCAAGTGGTTCTTCTTCGGTACGTCTTCCAATATTCGGGAACAGGATGTCAAGGTAAGATTAGGATGGGAATGTATAATCTGGAAAATGTAGTTAACGACGATGATGGTTCGGGATCGCCATATGCAAACAGTGCTTCGAGTAGATCCATGACGAAGGTAGGTATTTAATACATCGGCGGATCCAGGAGAAACTTTGTAGGGGCAAACCAACGTTTCGGGGAGGGTGTAACTCGAGAAGAAATCTCGAAAACGTAGTATTTTATACGAAAAAACGGCCAAAATTTGGCCTTGAGGGAAAATATACTTTTAGGCTTTGGTGTGGGCCACGGCCCCTTTAGCCCCCTTTGGATCCGTCAGTGGTTTAAGACCACCCCTCAAGATGACCAAATGAGAGCAAACGCGAAAACTTTCCTGTTTGCTATAGGAACTAATATTTGAAACTCAATGTCTTCTGTTACGGTGATTTGTTTCTAACCCAACGTACTTCGCCATTACGACCAGTAGTG
Organism: Lepas anatifera; assembly: GCA_034440635.1. Lineage (NCBI taxonomy): Eukaryota > Metazoa > Arthropoda > Thecostraca > Lepadidae > Lepas > Lepas anatifera. The sequence goes on along the minus strand of JAOTON010000107.1, from coordinate 333,952 downwards.
GTCGTGATGGTGGTAATAATAATAGCAGCCCTACCTCCATGTCCTACCTATCCTAAGGACACACCCATCCATTGGGATAAAACGCCTACCAAATATTGGGGTAAGGCGCTTGGGGCGTCTTACCCCGCACTACACATGGGCGTCTTACCCATGTAGCAACGGCAGCGTCGCAACAAATATTACTCAATTCTGCGGCGTTTCCATGCCGCATAGTGGCTGTCAAAATGTGGCACAAACTCGCTGTTTCAACCTCACAAATTGCCGTGAGTGCATCTAAATCGCATACAGTACAATCACAACTTTAAGATAGCTTGTTTTATATACGGTGGGGCAAAAAACAACAAATGTTTGCTGAAAATTACTGGAGCAGACCAGGCGCGTCCAAACACGCTCAGGACCAGATCAGATAGATCGCAACCAGAAAAATAATAGATGTAGGCTCTAGTTCCTACATCAGTCTGTAGATGCTAGTAGGCGTCTTACCCAGGTGGGCGCGTTACCCCACTCTACCCTACGCAGCAGAGAAGAGTACGCAGCAGCTGTTTTGGTTACTTAGCAACCACTGAGATGGTGGATACCCTGGTATAAAAAAGCAAGGTCAGTGCCTGGGCTGCACACAAAAATTCAACGTGCTGCTGTTCTTTCCGCGGGAGTACAGAGCAAAATAGGTTTCTGGGCACCCTTGAAGCAATATTTCTTAACTGCCCCGGTGGCAATATTTCTATTTGCCGCCCCGGTAGCTCAGTTGGTAGAGCGTTGGGCTCCGGCCCGCTGCTCAAAAGCATGCAGTGGCAGTGCATGTCCAGGCTTGGGATCGGTTCCCCTGAGACGCTCCGGCGCTCAATAGTTTGCCCGACGTAGGTCGGCTGGCAACCGACTGGTGAGAGGGTGACCTGAGCGGGGCGGCCATCCCTTTGCCTTGTGGGACGTTAAACTTTGGCTTCTAAATTATCCCTTCATTGTGGGAGTTGCTCGTTCGGGTGGTGGGGTCGGGGTCTCCGTGACAAGTCCCTTGAGGACTTCAATGAGACTCCGACTCTAGCAGCCGTACTGGGAACAAGTTGGACAAAATTTATAAAAAAAACTGGGTAAACTTGTAGACCATGCTTCTATTATCAAAAGTATTTTATTACGATCTGTTATCCATAAGAAAGCTGACCAAGGAGTATGCTCCAAGACCAGAGATCACGCTAAAACGCCTGCCAACATGTTTATGAAGACTTTCTTCCCAAGGGAGCATGTCCGGCAAGAGTACGCAGTAGACCGTTGGGCAAGAGTGCGCATGCTTAAGAGATAGGAAAATGTAATTTTTCGCTCGGCACAGAGTCCATAATTGATATTTTGAAAATCAAACGCTGCAACATAGTTCTTGTATATTCAGAACGATATAAAATCATACAATCGCCTAGTTTGGCAAAAAAACTTCGCGATATGGCCTATGCGCCTAAAGCACAGCGGGGTATTAATGCGTACTCCAGTCTCCTCTCTTGCGTACTCTTACCGACCCACTCCGGCAAGAGTACGCACGTGACTTTTTATTTTTGATGGGCTCGTGGCGAGTTCCTTTCAGAGACATCGAGTTGAAACATAGCCCATACATAGACAATTCTTCAGGTTGAACAACCACATACAAATTTTAGCCGTTAAAAAAACTAAGGACTTATAGGAGAAAAGTGAAAGCCTTTAGAAAGCTAAGTGCGTACTCTTCCGCGGACTGCCCCTAAGCACTTTATTTTCGATTCTGGGCCTCTTCTTGCAAAAATTTGGATATTCAATCATTTAATTTTTCCATGCTACAAGCTACGAGGTATGACGTCACATCCGGTGGTCTGCGCTTGCTGTTGGAGGAGGGGAGCTGGCGCGTGTCAGGCTTTATTCGTATGGCTGCCGACGGTCCGTTGATCGGTGGGGGGGGGCGATAACTGTCCCCGCTATTTCGACAGATCCGACTAAGCCTGAGCGACGGTGTTTCGACGTGCCTTATCATCGCCCTGTCCTCACTGCGGCCCCAGGTGTAGGAACAGGGGGCAGACACGGGTACTCCAGCTGGGCGCCATGCCCATGCCGCTGTCACTTTCCCCTCCACATTTGGGTGTAGAGGTAGCTCAAACGTGTATCTATAGGGTAAGAGTGGGTAAAAGTATGCAGGAGATAAGAGTACGCAGCAGCAGTTTTAGCTACTTAGTAACCACTGCACTGGAAAAAACAACACCTGGAGCGTAGAATTTGGATCTTTCTAGTCCTAAAAGTACCCCATTTTTGAGCATTTGTTTAGAATTCTTAGTAAATCTATTCTGAAAACTAGCTTAATTTCATAATTAAAAGTGTAACATTACAAGCGTGTGGTAATTTAATATCTGTGCTATTTCAGCACACGGCAGTTCCATCCGTGCTGAAAATGCAAAGGGGTAAATTTAACCGTACATGTACTCTGCCATTAGCGGACGCATGGGGGGCCATTCCGGCCATGCCCCTCCCCAAAGCGCTGGAGGGAGAGGGGGCCAAACTATCTTTTGCCCCCCCAAACGCCGGAGAAATTTTTGAACAAAAGGTGTTTACACTAGGTCTGTAGAGCAGAAAAATCTTCACTCCCAACCCCCCGGAGAGCGGTCATGTACTTGGAGAGGTAGGTTATACTAGGTCTGTCGAGCACTGAAAAAAGGTGTTTACACTAGGTATGTGGAACAAAAAATCTTCGCTCCCATCCCCCCTCCCCCCAGGAGCAGAGGCAGACATGAGTTTGGCTCCTCGCAAAACTCGGGTCTGCGTCCGCCCCTGTACTCTGCAGAGTATTTCTATGGAACTCGCAAACTGCCTCAAGAGTAGTCTTACTCTCCTGTGGTGAAACAATTCTGCCAATAGATTAACACGCGCATTGACGGGAGGGACGGGTACCCGCCCCACCTCGGGTTTTTCGGAGAGAGCAGTAAAACGGCGGCGCTACGCGCCGCCGTACTTGGCATACCTTTTCTCTCATCATTTTTACAACTTCTGTGAAAATTTTAAGGTTAGGTCATCTCAGGTCAGGTCACCAGTACAGGTCAAGTGACCCGACCTCAAAAAAGTTTAAGATAGCATAAGTCGGAGCAGGGTGAACTTATCCGGTTGAAACTCATATCACATAATGGCCCCACCGAGTTCTCTAAAATGTGTTCCGGTATTTTTGATATCGATGACCTAAGGTCAGGTACGAAGCATGACCTCTCCATTCGAAATACATGGGAAAAATGGTTTTTACGGAATGACAGTAACGGATGGTGTTAGAGCATTTATTTTAGCTGCTTTAGACTCGCCTGGGCTTTGCGGTTCTAATGATATGCATTTCATATAATTTGACCCTGACCTGACCTCAGGTCAGGTCAAATCCTTGATTTGACCTAGCAAGGTCAAATTATAAATCATTCGATTCGGATTGCTGAGAGGATTCATATAGTTCAAGTCGTTTTGCTCTATCTTTATTTGTTCAGATGTAATGGCCGAAAAACTGAATTTACATGTTATCCCTATGACGGCATGTTTTGACCTCTCGTGACCTTCAGTGTGACCTGACAAAAAAATGGTTCAAATGTTTTCGATGGAGAAGTGGATGGGCAGCCCAACGCCGTTTACCGTTTTTCCCTACCTATCGTGGTTCTCAAGATCTTAGGGGGGCGGGTACCCACCCCTCCCCTCCGTCAATACGAAGGTGGCTCAGACCCCCATCAATGCGCGTGTTAAAACGAGATATTTGCTGATTTACACAGAAAAAAACAACACCTCGAGCGTATAATTTCAATCTGGCTAGTCCTAAAAGTACCCCATTTTTAAGCATTTGTCTAGAACTCTTAGTAAATATATTCTGACAACTAGCTTAATTTCAGAATTAAAAGTGTAAAACTACAAGCATGTGGTACTTTAATCTCTTTGTTATTTTAGCACGGGGCAGTTTCATTCGTGATGAAAATGCAAAGGGGTAAATTCACCAGTACATGTACTCTGCAGAGTATTTCTATGGAACTCGCAAACTGCCTCAAGAGTAGTTTTACTCTCCTGTGGTAAAAAATTATGCCAATAGATTAAAACGAGACATTTGCTGATTTAAGTACGCTAAAGGAATGCTTTTATTCTTCTGATCTTCATGGAGTGTGTTTCTATGATATAAGAAGGTATTTTTACTACAGTTAACACGTGGGTGGAATCGTGACATTTTGTTTTCGCTACAGTTCTGGGCTTGAACCACCGCATTGCAGTTCTGCATTCCACAGAGTGTTGATCACGACGCGTGGAGGTTAGTCTGTGTGGAGAAGAAACGAAGATTGAACCATTCTTGCTAAGTGCAAAAAATGACAAAGAGCTGTTGACTTTGCCTCAGTGGGCCTGATATTAATCGTTTATATACCTATCTTTGTCCGGCATCCAGGGGTGTCAAGGATTTCTACAAGAGGCCCGGATTCACAGTGGTGAGGTAGTGATAACCTATATTTTCATTTGAATTAAGCATATCCAATAATATTCCAGCACAGATATCGAATGTACCTGTTTCCGAACAGTAGAGGGATTTCAACCCCCTCCACCCCCTAGCGATGCTTTTGTTAGCCACTCTCGGGATATAGATGGGTCATTCCAGGACAAATCGTCCAGGTAGGCACGAAAAAGTCAAACATGACCCATTCCTCAGATTTCCACCAAACTTTTACTCAAGGCCCTCTATACAAAAGAACAATTTGGGCCCATTTTCAGGTCCAAAGGTCAAAGAGGTCACCAGATAGACGTCATGAAGGTTGCAAGGCTAACACAAACATTGAATCAGAAATAATTTTACATTTTAAAAGTGGCTGATCTAAATTAATTTGTATGGATACTGCTGGATAGAAGATACATCGGTTCATATAAAAAAAACTTTTCCTTCAGGTCAGGTTTTGATCTCGTGACCATGTGACCTCCTCTTTGAATTTAAAATTAAGAAAAATAATATTCTGATTTTTCACTGGGTGATCCTCGGGAACCAATGGTGGGTGGCCTTTGTTTGAATCAGATTTAGTAACAAGTCACAGAGGTCATCACCTAGGTAAAGTTATCGTTTGTGGCCATGAACGGTTCTCCGGTCACCTTGGAAAAATAGGTGGGGGCTGGCCTCCGAGACCCCCTCCAGTGCGCGTGTTAAGAAAGTTGCAGCACCCCAAATTGGTGATCTGCGGTGATGAGTGGTAATGATCCAGTGGTAAGCGGATATGAAACAGGAAAATTTGGGAAGTGTTAAACGAGGAAGCTTAAGAGAAAAACCATAAGCCTAGTGATGTTTGTCCAAAGAGGAAGTAAATTATTGTAGTGATTAAAGGTCGATTTAAATATTTTTCCAGATTAGAGTGAAAATTAGAGGCATTTAGATTATTAGAAGTGATTATAAAAGCAAATGATTTAAACTCTCCGTTGCAGTGTATGTTTATCAGAGTGTATATTAATCAGCCTAATCAGAGTAAACTGACCTCAAACGCTCGATGAGAATAAACTGGGTCGTTTTTTAATCGGTGTTTTCTTTTCAGCAGCAATGTAATATTGAACGCCGGTTCAATTTGCACCTTTAAAATATTTTGCTACGCCAGGAATTTCACGTTTTAATCTATTTCTACTCCCTCACTTCCAGTTTACACTGTTGCAAATCAGCTGAGACTCTTTTTACTCCAGTGGTATAATAATATTCCCTCAAAACACATGCATTTTTGCATTACACCGGTGTAAATTGGGTTGTGGAATAATGCTGCAAAGAGGAGTTGATTTTGGCACCGTAGAAATAATCCCAAAAATGGCGTACTTTTTGGTAGTTGATATTTTCACCACTGACGGGTTGGGGTTTTATTATTCCTGTTTCATGGCATTTTACGCTTCTCAATCTAAAAATATCGGTTGTAAAATATTCACGGAAAGAAGAGTGGATTTTGGCACCGTAGAAAAAAATCCAATTGCTGGCGTACTTTTTTAGTGTAACTACGCTTAATGAATGTTTTAATTCTTCTTATCTTCATTTGAGTGTGTCTCTATGATATAAGAAGGTATTTATTTACTACAGTTGACACGTGGGTGGAGTGCTGCCATTTTGTTTTCGCTTCAGTCCTGAGCTTGAATCACCGCATTGCAGTTCTGCATTCCACAAAGTGTTGATCTTGACGCGTGGAGGTTAGTCTAGCCGTGGAGAAGAAACGAAGACTAAATCATTCTAGCTAAGTGCAGCAAATAGCAAAGAGCTGTTGAATTTGCCTCAATGGGCCTGCATGAATCGTTTATATACCTAACTTTGTCTGGGATCCAGGACGTCGTCAAAGATTTTCTACAAGAGGCTCAGATCCACAGTGGTGAGCTAGTGATAACCTGTATTCTCACTTGAATTAAGCATATCCAATAATATTCCAGCAAAGATGTCGAATGTACCCGTTTCCGAACAGTATAGGAGTTCCAACCTCCCCCCCAATAGTGATGCTTTTGTTAGCCACTCTCGGGCCATAGATGAGTCATTCTAGGAAAAATCGTCCAGGTAGGCACGAAAAAGTCCAACATGACCCACTCCTCGGATTTCCTCCAAACTTTTACCCAAGGCTCTCCATACAAAATAACAATTTGGACCCATTTTCAGATCCAAAGGTGAAAGATGCCACCAGATAAAGGTAATGAAATTTCCAATTCTAACACGAACATTTAATCCGAAATAATTTGTATCTTAAAAGTGGCTTATTTAGATTAATTTCTATGAATATTGCAGGGTAGAAGATACAACGGTTCAGATAAGAAAAATAAAAAACTTTGACTTCAGGTCAGGTTTTGACTTCGTGACCTTGAGAACTCCTCTTTAGATCTAAAATAAAAAAAGAATCATATTCCAATTTTTCATTGGGTGCTCCTCAAGGTATAAGCTAACCAATGGTGGGTGACCTATGTTTAAATCAGATTTAGTAACAGGTCACAGAGGCCATTACCTAGGTACACTGAAAAACAACACCTGGAGCGTAGAATTTCAATCTGTCTAGTCCTAAAAGTACCCCATTTTTAAGCATTTGTTTAGAATTCTTAGTAAATCTATTCTGACAACTAGCCTAATTTCAGAATTAAAAGTGTAACATTACAAGCGTGTGGTAATTTAATATCTGTGCTATTTTAGCAGAGGGCAGTTCTATTCGTGCTGAAAATGCAAAGGGGGTAAATTTATCCGTACATGTACTCTGCAGAGTATTTCTATGGAACTCGCAAACTGTCTCAAGAATAGTATTACTCTCCTGTGGTGAAACAATTCCGCCAATAAATTAAAACGAGATATTTCCTGATTTAACTACGCTTAGTGAATGTTTTAATTCTTCTTATCTTCATTTGAGTGTGTTTCTATGATATAAGAAGGTGTTTTTTACTACAGTTGACACGTGGGTGGAATCCTGCCGTTTTGTTTTCGCTTCAGTTCTGAGCTTGAACCACCGCATTGCAGTTCAGCATTCCACAGAGTGTTGATCTTGACGCGTGGAGGTTAGCCTAGTCGTGGGGAAGAAACGAAGACTAAATGATTCTAGCTAAGTGCAGCAAAGAGCAAAGAGCTGTTGAATTTGCCTCAATTGGCCTGAATGAATCGTTTATATACCTATCTTTGTCCGGCATTCAAGGCTTCGTCAACGATTTACTACAAGAGACCCGGATCCATTGTGGTGAGCTAGTGATAACCTATATTTTCACTTGAATTAAGCATATCCAATAATATTCCAGCACAGATATCGAATGCACCCGTTTTCCAACAGTAGAGGGATTTCAACCCCCTTTCCCCACCCCCATAGTGAGCTTTTGTTAGCCACTCTCGGGACATAGATGAGTCATTCTAGGACAAATCATCCAGGTAAGCACGAAAAAGTCCAACATAGCCCCCTCCTCAGATTGCCACCAAACCTTTACCCAAGGCTCTCTACAAAAGAACAATTTGGGCCTATTTTCAGGTCCAAATGTCAACGAGGTCACCAGATAGAGGTCATGAAATTTCCAAGGCTATCACGAACATTGAATCAGAAATAATTTCATTTCTTAAAGGTGGCTGATCTAGATTAATATTTATGAATATCGCTGGATGGAAGATGCAACAGTTCAGATAAGAAAAAATAAAACAACTTTGACTTCAGGTCAGGTTTTGCCTCGTGACCTTGTGAACTCCTCTTTAAATCTAAAACTAAAAAAATCATATTCCGATTTTTCAATGGGTGCTCCTCAGGGTATAAGCTAACCAATGGTGGGTGACCTTTTTTAAATCAGATTTGGTAACAGGTCACAGAAGCCATTACCTAGGCACCTAAAGTTATTGTTTTTGACCATGAACGGTTCTCCGGCCACCTCGGAAAAATAGGTGGGGGCTGGCCTCCGAGACCCCCTCCATTGCACAAGTTAAGAAAGCTGTGCAGCGCCTCAGAGAGGTGATTTGCGGTGATTAGTGGAAATGATGCAGTGGTAAGCGGATATGAAAGAGGAAAATTTGGGAAGTGTAAAACAAAGAAGACTAAGACAAAAACCATAAACCTAGTGATGTTTGTGCAAAGAGGAACTAAATAATTGTAAAAATTGAAGGTCAATTTAAATACTGTTCCAGATTCAGAATTCTGCGACTCGCGAGTCTGATTCGGAGTTTAACTCAAATTCCGACTCATTCGACTCTGAGTTGATTTGAGTTGAGTCGAAAAAATTAGACAAGTGAGTTGAGTTGAGTTGAGTCGGTTCACAACACATCAATGAGTTGAGTTGAGTTGAGTTGTGAAGACAGCGAGTCAAATGAGTTGACGAAAAAAGTTGGCTCAACAGGTAAACATGTTGTCTAGTAAAAGTGTCTGAATTTGCCTACCTTTTGCAAACCTCCTTTAACCTCCTTTGAAACATTTTCCCCCAGTTTTTCAATTGTTTAAATCAAAGTTTCAATTTGTTTCAATAAACCAATAATTATATGGTTCAATTGCTTATTTTAAAGGCCCATCCGGTCTGAAGGAATCCCTAGGCACGAATAATACATACACTCAAAAAATTAAACAGGTTCCTATCACTGGCTTTGAAGTTGTGGAACGCACTACAAAATAGATTTCAAAACTCTCAAAAACTTGGTTGGTGTAACCTTAGCGCTTTTAGGGTCTTTTCTATTCCATTTACTTAGTTTTATATGCAATGCTCCTTTTAGAAGTAATTGCAGCATGTGGTAGCTTTTTTGGGCAGTGACAATCTGGAAGAATTAAAAAGTTATTCATGGTTGCTGGGTAATTGTTAATCAATGTTTGAATGCCAATTAATTAATTTTGCTTCCATTAATCTTCTGTTTCACGTCAGACTTTCTGAACAGCTTGATTTTTGCTGGTTGATTGATTTATTTCTTATTTTTTATATTTATATATTTATCATGTATTTATTTCATTTTGCAAATGAGTCGAAGTTTGAGTTGAGTTCAGTCGTGAGCTGAGTCAGAGTTGAGTCGGATGAATTTAGCCGTGAGTCAGAGTTGAGTCGACTCACTGAACTGTTGCTCATGAGTTGAGTCGGAGTTAAGTCAACTGCTCTCAGCACTTGAGTTGAGTTGAGTTGACTCAAGAAAATTCTGAAACGCACAACTCTGTCCAGATTAGAGTGCAAATTAGAGCCATTTAGATTATTAGAAGTGAGTATGAAAACAAATGATTGAAACTCTCCGTTGCAGTGTATGTTTATCAGAGTGCATACTAATCAGCCTAACCAGAGTAAACTGGCCTCAAACGCTCCATGAGAATAAACTGGGTCGTTTTTTAATCGTTGTTTCTTTTCAGCAGCAATGTAATATTGAACGCGGGCTCATTTTGCACCTTGCAAAGAATTTTCTACGCCAGGAATTTCACATTTTAACCTATTTTTACTCCCTCACTTCCAGTTTACACTGTTCCGGTTTAGCTGACAATTTTTTGACTCCAGTGGTATAACAATATTCCCTCAAAACATGCATTTTTGCATTACACCGGTGTAAAATGGGTTGTGGAATAATGCTGGAAAGAGGAGTTGATTTTGGAACCGTAGAAATAATCCTAAAAGTGGCGTAGCTTTTGGTAGTTGATATTTTCACACCCCACGGGTTGGTGTTGTATTATTCCTGTTTCATGGCATTTTACTCTTCTCAATCTAAAAATATCGGCTGTAACATATTCACGGAAAGAAGAGTGGATTTTGGCACCGTAGAAAAAACTCAATTTCTGGCGTACTTTTTCAGTGTAAAGTTATCGTTCTTAGCCATGAACGGTTCTCCGGCCACCTCGGAAAAAGGTGGGGGCTGGCCTCCAAGACCCCTTCAGTGCATGTGTTAAGAAAGCTGTGCAGCGCCTCAAAGAGGTGATTCGCGGTGATTAGTGCAAATGATGTGGTGATAAGCGGATATAAAAGAGGAAAATTTGGGAAGTGTAAAAAGACGAAGCCTAAGACAAAAGCCATATACCTAGTGATGTTTGTGCAAAGAGGAACTAAATAATGTTAGTGATTGAAGGTCGATTTAAATACTGTTACAGATAGAGTGCAAATTAGAGGTATTATGTAGATTATTAGAAGTGAGTATGAAAACAAATGATTTAAACTCTCCGCTGCGTTGTGTATGTTTATCAGAGTGTATATTAATCAGCCTAATCAGACTAAACTGATCTCAAACGCTCCATGAGAATAAACTGGGTCGTTTTTTTAATCGGCTTTTCTTTTCCGCAGCTATGTAATATTGAACGCGGGTTCATTTTGCACCTTGCAAATATTTTTATATTCCAGGAATTTCACATTTTATCTATTTTTACTCCTTCACTTCCAGTTTACACTGTTCCGGTTTAGCTGACAATCTTTTTACTCCATTGGTATAATAATATTCCTTCAAAACACACGCATTTTTGCATTACACCGGTGTAAAATGGGTTGCGGAATAATGCTGGAAAGAGTTTTTGATTTTGGCCCCGTAGAAATAATCATAAAAGTGGCGTACTTTTTGGTGGTTGATATTTTCACACCCCACGGGTTGGTGTTGTATTATTCCTGTTTCATGGCATTTTACGCTTCTCAATCTAAAAATATCGGCTGTAACATATTCACGGAAAGAAGAGTGGATTTTGGCACCGTAAAAAATCCAACTTCTGGCCTACTTTTTCAGTATGAGATAGTGGATACTCTGATTTAAAAAAGCAAGGCCAGTGCCTTGATTGTTGAAAAATTCAGCGTACTCCTGTTCCTTCTGCGGGAGTACAGAACATGCTAGTTTTCTCTGGGTACCCTTGATTTAATATTTCTTAACTAGGTAAACTTGTAGACCATGCTTCTATTATCAATAGTATTTTATGATGGTCTGTCATCAGTAAGAAAACTGAGCTAGGAATGTGCTGTAGCACTAGAGCTTAGGCTAAAACGCCTGCCGAAATGTTTAAGAGAGCTTTCTTCCCAAGGGAGCATATCCGGCAATAGTATGTAGTGGACCATTGTTCAAGAGTGCACATGTTTAAGAGACAAGAACATTTATTTTCGCTCGGGACAGAGTCCATAATTTATATTTGGAAAACCAAATATTGCAGCATAGTTTTTGTATATTTAGAGCGACATGAAGTCCTACACCATTGTGCAAGAGCACGCATGCTTAAGAGATAGGAAAATTTATTTGCGCTCGGGACAGAGTCCGTAATTAATATTTGGAAAACCAAACATTGCAACAGAGTTCTTGTATATTTAGAGCGATATAAAATCATACAATCGTCTTGTTTGGCGACAAAATCTTTGCGACATGGCCTATGCACCCGAGGCACAGTAGGGCAACAATGCGTAATTCAGCCGCCTCTTTTGCGTGCTCTTGCCGACCCACTCCGGCAAAAGTACGCACGTGACTTTTTATTCTTGATAGGCTAGTGGTAGTTCCTTTCAGAGACATAAAGTTAAATCATTGACCATAATAAACAATTCTTCAGGCTAAGCAGCCATGCAAAAAGTTTTAATGTTATACATATAGGAGAAGAGTGAAAGCCTTTAGAAAGTTAAGTGCGTACTCTTGCACGGATCTCCCCTATTCACACTTTACCTCTCGTGTCTTATTCAGTTTTCTAAAAACACTAAGCATTTACATTTTCAGCTCAGCCTCATAAAATAAATTTCCATTCATGTTTCTGCCTCTTCAGATGGAAGAATTTGATTGCTTAACAACCTCTTCAGCCCCATCAAGCTTTTAAATAAGTCACAATTTGAATAATTTACAAGGTATGTATGTACATTTGCTGAGTGGAATTGGGTGCAGTGCTGACTTCGAAGAATTCCATTCATTCATCGGTTAATTCAGTAGCTGAACTAAACGATGAATGAACGGAGTAAGTTTCATTTCGTTCTTCAGTCAATACAATTCATTCATCAGCTAATCCAGTTCATTCTTGAGCTAACTCAGTTAATTCCTCGTTTAATTCCGTTAACTTTATAGCTTATTATTGCATTTTACTATTTCAGGAGTCAATGAGCGAATCTTGCGAGGCAATGGTCGTCAATTGCTTTAATGTGCTGCCACAAAGCGATTCAAATATATTTAGGTATGTACCAAACTATTAACACGTGCAGCGGAGGGAGTCCTAATGTGCACCCCCATCTATTCTTCTAAGGCGACCGGAGAACTGTTCGCAGCTGGAAAACGCTGCTTGGCTACTGTTACGAAAATGAATGAGCACGCTGATTGGTGAAAAAATTGAAAACCGGTCAATGTTTTTGTGGGATTGTAGTTTTTCAAAGTCAGATCTGTGTTTTGACACCGTCACAACCGCGCGGTCGCACCAGTTTGCCTGCAGGGAGATGGAGGGATGACTTAGTGCATAGCATAAAAATCTTCTAAGCCACTAGTCCCAGATTCGAGTCCCGGCGGAGCCTCTGAATAAGTCTATTTGATCCCCCAAATCCTTTCAAACAGGGTGAGACTTGGCGACGCCGTATAATCCTGGCAGTTGGTGTACCGTTAAACCACAACAATTATTAGTACAGTTCGCCCATCCATTGTAGAACGAGCGGTGATATAATAAGGTCATATTATGGGAACTATACGTTAAAGCCACCTCACATGAAGGTCAATTTCAAGGTCAAACGTGACAGGTCAAGGTCATACAAGCATTTTAGGGTCATTGACCCCAGTTTCGAGCAGATGGCACATACGTGTGTTATGCTATGGCTTCATGCTTAAGATTTTTCAATTTCAAGGTCAAGGTCACAGGTCAAGGTCAAAGGTCTTTTGCTTTGGTCAATATCCCATTTTCCACCAAAAAATGTTATAGTGCGAGTTATATTGTACATTATTTGGAGTGTGTCACATTGTTATGTCACAGGTCAGTGACCTTGAACGACCTTCAACGTAAAGCTTTTGGAGGACATTGGGTTAGTCCGCTTTCAGAGTACTCCCGGCTTCTTTGCGCACATTCACGGAATTTCCCAAAAGGTCTCCAACACGACCCAGATTTGACCTTTCAACACGACCCAGATTTGACCTTTACGAACTCTTTTGACCTTGAAGATATATACCTAGGTCAACGAAATTCGGTTATACTGTAGATCACTATGGTCCTCGCACACTAATCAAACGGGGTTTTTCTAGCCCTCTTTGTTTCCGAGATCTTGGGGGGCACTTTAGAACACCACCCTCCACTGCACGTTGGCCCTAGACCCCTCTCCACTGCGCGTGTTAAGGAAGGAACGTTTAGATATACACTTAAATGGGTGACCGTACTAGGCACTAAATTGACATTCTACGCCCGGTGGCCTAGCGAGAAATTCATTCACAGGGGCATGCATGAGCCGCCCAGACTAGCTGTGTTTCGCTTGAATTTGCAAAAATACCTAGATTATACATGACAAAGATCAAGCACAGAGGACGGTGGTTTAAAGCTCCCCTCACTACACAATTATCTATTGGCATGTTACATCGGTACAAAAGCCGCCCCTATATGCGGCAGGTTGTGTATGTATGTATGTATCCAAATCATGCACAGCTTCCATTGAATAACCAGACCTGACCGGGCTAAAAGGAGAAAGAACCAAGCCTCTCAAGTACTTATATATCATTATGGCTTATTCTATGTAATGCAACCGGTTTGTCTTTGGTAGCACCGCGCCTGCCTGCCTTCCTATAGGGAACACATAGCTTAGATACTGCTTTCACGGTGGACTGCCTGGCCCAATACCTCTGCTACTGGTAAAAGTCACATGACGTCATCGCGCAGAGGGAGAGATCCAATGAAAGATTTTAGAATTAATAATTCGGATAGGAGTACCATGTTTAGGGTATATTTCTTAATGGGTAAAGCAAAAAATGACTGTCACCACTAGTCATTAATGCTTAGTTTGTACAACGGTGCTTAACGTACAGTTGTACGCTATAACCTGCCCCGGAAGCTGCTTGAACCTGCCCCACTGGTGAACCTAGGAGTCCAAAGCACAGTGGTGCAGCGGACTAAAAACACAGAATGAAACTCCAAAAGAGACACTTCAGAAATGGTGTCTTATGGATATGATGCACTCCAGAATTGACTATAACACGAGAACTTTCATCACTTCCTACTTTTAACGTTTTATGTCAGTTTCGCTGGTACTAAAACGTGAAACTTTTCCGTGGCGCTGCATACCAGAATGTCACGAAAATTAATGACATGATTTTAAACGAGAATAACAAACCCTCACACCTAGTCATACACAGTATAAGTGTATCGCTGTGAACTTTGGGCTGTCTCTGACATTCTGGTGAAAAATACGGTTCTAGCTGGTACTAACAACACGGTAAAGTTATTTCAATACCGATATGTGAAAAAGATAAGATGCGCATGCGTCATATTTCCTTCAGCCAGCAAAAAGGTGCAATCATGGTCGGCTACAAAAGTACACCGAATAATCGGCAGCGTGTCCTCTTTAAATATTTGATATGAATAATCCAGCATCCGAGCATCGGAAACAGTTATGACAGTTTTAGTGAGCGCATGTCCCACCAAAAATTGCGGTTATGGTGCCTCCCGGCCATCGGGCGGCGAGCGCCGATATATCATGAAGCACAAATCGGACAAAGTGTGTATTAAACAAAATAAACAGGAATGTCACTATCAGGCTCCTGTTTATTTAGTTTGCGCCATTATTTAGCACACCACCTAGGGGGCGAAGAGCCTCAGCTACACTGATTTTCATAAGACGTTCAACTTTAAAATATATTTTTTGTTAAATCGGTGGCATGAGCCGAGGATAATGAAAGGCCTAGGTCCGATAATTTGTTATAGCTGTTTCAGTTCCTGTTGAAAGAGTTTAAAGATCCACTGTCCCTTTTTCACAGAGATCACTGCCTCCTTTTCGAAACCGAGGTGACCGCGAGCTTGAAACCGTCGCGTCGATTCGCACCTACAGTGAAGGGGCGAGTAAGGTTTGCAACACGAACAGCCGTCAGTACAGAAACCACCGCGCGAGTAAAACGTCCCGAATGCAATCGGTGATTGGTCACTATCATCATCTGCTGGTGACAAGCAGTGACGAATCTTGGATCTGTTACTGGCTGCCTCCCCCAACTTTTCATTAAAAAAAATACCGAGCTCGGCTAAATTGAGAATAAACTGGAAAAAGCGTGATGGGGAGACCATCTAGTTCACTTCAAAGTTTCCATATTATAGATCTATTAAATCTTGCTAGCTCTGGCAGGGTAGGTGCAGACCGACAGTTTGAGAGGTTAACAGGGCCCCAAAACTGTGAAAACATGTTTTTTAATAGAATCGGCAAAAATCGAGGCTTTGAGGGGGCAATTGCCCGGTCCTCCCCCCTGGATCCGCCAGTGGTCTGTGGACGGAAATATAATAATTAATTCAACCAGCCCTGTTCTTCACCGCCTATCCAGTTAGCTAGGCAGATTCTCTCAGCTCGTTTTCCCATTCCTTTTTTCTGGAGCATTTATCGACATGCTTCTGAACAGCCGAGATCAGGAACAACTTGCGTCCCTCGAAGCCGGAGGCTGCGCCCGCCTCTGGGCTCGCTAGCAGGGAAGTGGTGCGCCCCCGCAGCGTTCGACCGCTTCTCCACACCGCTCGGAAACATCGCTCTCGACGGGAGCTCCGCCAGCGCAAAAGCTTGACAACTTTCGAAACAACAGCTGCCACGGCGGCGGCCCGGCTCGGCGGGGCGGTGAGCGCAGTGGCGCCATCTGGCCCGTCCTCCGCCACTCCCGGACACTCAATTAGCCGTCATAGCCAGTGTGGCGGCTAATGGCGCCATAATAGAGTTGATCAGGCATTCTTCTACCACGCCGCGCTGCTGCCGACGCTCAGCCAATTAAATTCATCCGCGCCGCTCGGTCGATTCAGGCCGGCCAATCACGTGTGAACGCCGGCCACCGCGCCACATCAATGTTTTAAAAGCAAAAAGCCGGCCGAATTAACTGTCGGCGGCGAGCCGTCGCGGAATACAGAGACGGCGCGGCCACCTTAATGGCACGGCCCTGTCATTTGGAGCCGTTGTAATGGAAAACACGGCCGATGCGATCTGGTGCGTGGTGGCGGGAGAGAGGAGGCGCGCCACCGCAGCCATCAATTTGGCGCGCCGCCGGCCGAGACGGCGCGCGGGAACTGCTCATCTCCGCACACCGCCGCTGCTGGCACAGGCGGATCCACAAGGAAAGGAGTCACGTGCTCCCGTTTGCCCCGGTCGAACATAGATTCCAATGCACTGTGCACCGGTAGCGTCAGGGGGTCAAGATACCAGGAAGATGCCATGTCACCCGATTAGTTCAACTCTTTGTAAGACTGTTTTCCACGAGCATGGTTATCCGGACCTCGAAACACCTAAGCTCGATCCACCAATGAACGGTTTCTCCCAGAATTCTACCTATTACGCAGCCATTTGGTGCCACCTCCTTCATATAGTGCCCCTGCTGAGGTGGCTGCTGTAAACATTCTGGATCCGAAATAATGAAATCATAGTAGGTGCTGCAGTCGCAGAGGCACCGTATTTGGTGGACTGGCGCTGCTGTCGGGCCCTAACTTCCGTAACACAACTTTTGTAAGCACCACCCCCGTGGCGCAGCTGGCAAAGGCGTCACGATTGGGTGTGGAAGGCCCCTGGATCAAGGCTGACCTATCGCAGCCTTTTCCGCGGCCGCCTCCTACCCAGGAGATAGCGGTACACTGGGGAGTGCGCGCCGCAGCAGTAGAATCAACGCCGTGCTAGCCGGCGTCCCTGTTTGTGGGTGCACGGGCCTGATCGGCTTTTAAAGTGATCCACCGGTCTGGTCTTCCGCCCGCGGCCCTCATGTGAGGGCTCGGCCTACGCCGGGCGCTGCGGCTTGGGGAGACTGGAGCAGCCTATGGCCCGCAGAGTGCGGTGCCGCTGTCCCGTAAGGGTGCCGGCAAATGGAAACTTCCGCTCTGTACATAGTGTGAGTGCGTTGTATGAATGATACTAGCTACTAACACAAAAATGCTCCCGGGAAAGGGAGCGCAAAAATACAAAAACAACTTTTGTAATCGAATCATCCAAGGTTCTAATAGTTCGCATCGTAACTTATGTATACACAATTGTGCATTACAAAAACGATGATGCTGTGGGTAAAATGCGTTAGTGTGTCCCAAACCTATACGGGTAAAAGCTTTTGCGCAGTGATTAATCAACTCCGACACCACTTTTCAGTTTATGAATTTACTTTATTTGTGTAAGCTTTTATCTCCGAAAGGGTGCAGCATACCTGGACAAGGTCTGCACCATGATATAGCCTGATCAATTCAATTACTGACTGAACCTATCATGGATGGGCAGAGCAGTTTTGTGTAAACATGAGCTGTGCGCCCCGTCCCACCAGATCTAAGGTTTATAATTACAGGCGTGCGGACATTGCTGTACTTCGTCAGGCTCTGTGGGCGCTACCATGGAATGTTCTGGAGGATTTAGACGTCAATGATGCTGCTAGTGTGTTCTATGACTTTGCTTTTGCCGCTATCAGTGATTACGTGCCAATGGTGGAGTTGCGTCGTGAATATCCACCCTGGTATGATCGTACTGTCCGTGACCTCCTGAAAGACAAGGAGGCGGCGCATAGGTGTAAGAAAGCGAACCCAACCCAGGATAATATCGAGGCTCACTCCAGAGCTAGGGCTGATTTTAAAATGCATGCCGCTTATAGTTTTAGGTCTTACTTGCTCGGCCTCATCCGGAATTTTAAAGATAATCCCAAACGGCATTAGACGTTTATAAGATCAATTAAATCGTGTGCTCAAGTGTCTCCTGTGCTTGAATGGTGTGGCCAGAAAGTGACGGATGTAGTAGATCGGGCGAATGTTTTTAATGCTTGTTTTAGGAAAAAATTTAGCGATCCGTACGACGGTCCATTGCCCGAGCCGCCCGTTTTGAACGCACCCGGTCTAACACATTTTGAGGTAAAACAGGGCCGGGTGGCCCAGCTTTTGCGCGAGTTGAGTCCTCTCAAGGCTTGTGGTGCGGACGGACTTAGCACGAGGCTCCTTATGCGTAGCATTCAGGTTTCTTCCTGTGCACGCCTTCCGAAGTTTAATCGCTGTGCTGTTATGTGTGCGTACAAGGCTCTTGTCAGGCCATTACTAGAATATGGCAGTGTAATCTGGTCTGGTGCCGCAGTTACGCATCTTTCCCGCCTCGAAATGCTACAGCATCGTTTCTTAATGTGGTTGGGCGCACACACACTTAGCCGAATTGCAATGGATTATCAGTCACTTATGACTCATTTTCGATGTTCACCTATTAAGGCAAGATTTGCTCAAGCTGATATAGGGTTCTTGCGCTCTGCGTTCAATGGCCGGCTGGATTGTAACGAGCTTGTGCCTGTTTGCTGTCCTAGCTCCCGTCCGACACTCACGGCACACTGGCTTATTCAGTGTGCCTTGTGGTAGAGCTAATACGGTGCAGAATGGCTTTATGATACGTCTACCGAAGCTTGTCAATGATTTCCTGCACCAAACACCAGCAGAGGATTTTTCAGCCGACTAGATTCTTTCGTTCGAATGTGCTACGATATGCGAATAGTGTAGGAACATACATGAGATAAAGTTTTTTAGCATCGTCGTTGTAATGTTCGCGGGGTTGTGGCGCCTTTTTAGACTTTTAGGTTTTCACTTATATTTCTAATGTTTATCTTATCCGTAACCTAAATTTTCTATATCATAGGGTGTTTTATTTATATGCATTTTCATTCTTAGATACACATTTCCATACCTTTATTTCTTTCTATTACATGCACATATCCATTATTTTAGTAGCTACGGCTCAGCTGTGGAGATCCAACGGTATCGTTGCGCGGCAAAACTATCCCTTTTCAACCGACGGCAAAATTTCTCGGGGTGACATTTGATAAACGGCTAACTTACAGCACACACATTAGGAATGTCCGTGACAAGTGTTTCAACTCCTTAAATGTCCTAAAATGTGCATCTCGTCTATCGTACGGAGCTGACATGAACACGCTTCTCACTTTATATCGGTCCCTTGTACGTTCCAAGATAGACTACGCCTGTTTCGTCTACGACTCTGCATCGAAATCAGCCAAACGGTGTCTGGATACGATACATCATAGCGCACTCAGAGTAGCTACAGGAGCATTTAGGATCACAACATGCGCCAGCCTGCTGGTGGAGGCTAACGAACCACCCCTCTCAATGAGACGACGCCTGCTGGGACAGCGCTATGCGTACAAACCGGCCCAGTCTCCGCTCCATCCCACGTACAACGCCGTTTTCTCGCATAACATCAGGGGCGCAGCCAGAGCTTTCGTATGGGGGGCACACCAACTTTGAGGGGCACCCCGGGGAAAAAGGGCACTTTTAACGTAACCTAAAAAGACTTACTATATCTTTGTTTATATCATTTTTGGGCATCTTTGGTTCAATAAAAATGCAAAGAACTCATTGACGGAGAAGGAAAACCGATTAAAACCGAAAAAAGGAACAAAATATCGCCAAAATGCCATGGAAGTAGCCAAAACACTACTTTTTTGGGATAGATTTAAGGACAGCCAACTCATGCAAGTACTTAACATCAGCGGAGCATGTGATATATGTTACAATGTGCAGGTTAAGGCATATTGGAGTCGAAATTTTTTTGTTATGCCCACTGGTTTTGTCGTGACGAGTGAGCCCTGGCTGAACGCGGATTAAGTTCCTTGCCTCCCACAATCGCCGTGGGACGAGGAGTGGCATAGTGTCTTTGAAAGAACATATTTTTGCTGGCGGAAAATTTGGGGGATAACTTTTGAACTCGTTTATTAAGTTCCATATTCTCAAGGATCGGTCCCAGTTAAGAGTAAATAAAAGGTGAACAAGCCGGTGGTTTAGATGGGGATGGTGTGACAGGGCTGAAAATTGTAACAACTAGTTCTTCATTTAAATTAATTAGTAGAAATCCTGGTTTAGGGGACTGTGCTCTGAGCTCAGGGGCACATGCCTTTTTATCATCCCTTCCCAGAATCCACCATTATAATAAGCAATTCATATAACCTGGGGTGCCTAGGTATCACAAGCCGTTTTAAAGATTCCTCATTCCTCGTTAGCTTCGTTTTACAAGGGGAGTTTCCATTGTGTTCTTATTCCCCATCTATTCAAGTCCAGCTCTGGGGCCCCCAAATGTGGATCAGAGGCCCCCAGAGCAGCTTCCCCATCCCTCAGTTGTGCCTCCAGGGACTAGACTAGCTCAGTGACCCCGCCCGAAATGATGGGAGTTGGCCTTGTGTTATTATTATCTGTCTATTCAAGACCACCTCAGGGGCCCCGGATGTAGACCAGGCCACAGAGCAGCTCATGCTTCACCCAGGGACTAGACTAGGTCATTAGTCCCAGAGATGAGGTCATCAGACTAGCTCAATGGTCCACAGATAGGCTCATAGGGCCTTCAACCAGTTCAAGAAGCCCCAGAACAGTTTAAGGCGCCAGATCACCTCAGGCAGCCTCAAGCCAACTTAACCCTCGCCCCACCGAGAGGGGGCCATCGATGGCCCCCTCAAGGTTTTTCCGGGATAGCAGAAAAACGACGAGGCGCAGCACCGCGGTTGAGGGCTCTACCTCTCACTGCATCATTTTCCCATCATCCCTGAAATTTTTTACCCCGGGTCACCCAAGGTCAGGTCACCAGACGAGGTCAACCAAGGTCACCTCACTTCACCTTTAGAGCTCTGTAAGAGCTACATTTCAAAGTCGATCGATTTGAAACTTCCTACACTTCATGACCCCTCCAGGGTCTACAAGGTGTATATCCGGGATTTTTCGATTTCGTGCCCTGAGGTCAGGTCACGAGGCGACCTCTCCCATTGGAAAAGCATGGGGAAAAGCTATTTCATGATATAAAAGCCACAAAAATGATTGCAAATACTCAGACTGCTCAGAACAACGTTTTTGGACACCCTTTCACGGATCCCAGGGGTCATATTTCCCCTTTGACTTTTCCAAGGTCATCCAAGGTCACCAGAGGTCAAAAACAGTATTTTGACAATAACTTTTGACCTAATTGAGCTAGAGCGGTGAAACAAACACCATCGTGTTTGTCTTGTCACTGGCTTTCATTTGATATACGGCAAGGTCACTTTTTGACCTTTCGTGACCTCAGGTCATATTAGGTCACGAGGTGACCTCTGGCGGTCAAACCACTGGCGGGAGGTCTTTACGTTCCACATAGCGGAAAAAGTACTGGCAATTTGCTATCAAATGTACTTTACCAGGCCTCAATAGCTCTAATGACATAAGAGTTATGCCCAGTTGGCTTAATCATTGCATATTTGAGTGAAAATAGCCGATCATGACCTAATTTGACCTCTGGAGGTCAAACCATTGACCTGAGCACTAAAACATGCGAAGTAATTTCTTACTGAATTCACGCGAGCTTTCTATTGCACTTTGCAGATTTGCGCTAACGCCCATATTTTCGGAGATAGAGGGGGGCCATCGATGGCCCCCCGGTGGGGCGAAGGTGGCGCCGGACCCCCGGTGGGGCGCGGGTTAAGGGGCTCTCACAAGCTCAGCGCCCAGACCAGCTCAGGGTACACTCAGAACCTAGACCCGCTCTTGGGCCCCAGATCAGCTCTTGGGGCCCCAGATCAGTTCAGGGGCCTCAAGTCAGGTCAGGGGGCAGGATCAAGTCAGGGCCATTAAATCAGCTCAGGAATCCCTCACCAGCTCGGGGCCCAAGCAGTTCAAAAGCCCCAGAGCTGCTCAGGGAACACCAGATCGGCCCATAGGACACCAGATCAGCCTCGGGGACAAATAATCAGATCAGTGGTCCCCGACCAGCTCGGGGCTCAGATCAGCTCGGGAATACCAGATCAAGTCAGGAGGCACTTAATCAGCTCAGGAGCCCCATACCATCTCAGGGGCCCTCACCAGCCCCTGTGGGCCCAGTTCAGCTCAGGGCCTGGGAGCTGCTCAGGAAATCACGTAATCAGCCCAGGAGGCCCGAGTCAGCTTAAAGGGCACCATATTAGCCATGGGGCACCAGACTAGCTCAGAGGGAATAAGATGGGCTCAGGAGACACACTGATGACTCAGCAGGCACCAGATCGACTAAGGGGCATTAGTGCAGCTCAGGTGGCACCAGATCTATCCGCTCGGGGTCCAGATCAGCTCCCAGCCCCCCAAGACTATGGCAGGAGCCTAAATCAGCTCAGGGGGCAACGTAACAGCTCAGGGGACACAAGGTGGGCTCAGGGCCCACCAAACCAGCTCAGGGGGGGGACCAAACCATCTAAGGAGATATCAATAATCAGTTGAGGGGCACCTAATCAGCTGAAGAGGCACCATATTGACTTAGGAGACAGAATCAACTTGGGGAGGCATGAGATCAGTTCGGGGGCCCGAATCAGCTCAAGGGGCACTAAATCAGCTATTAGGGCACCAAACAAGCTCGAAAGCATTATACTAACTCAGAGAGCATTATATAGTTTCAGGAGGCACAATTATTTGCTCAATGGGGCACTCTATTGACTCAGGGGCACCAGATCAGCTTAGAGGGCAAGTAATCAGCTCAAGGGGCCAAGACCAGCTGAGAGGCCACGAGATGAGCTCAAGGAGCACCAGATTGACTTTACCCGTACGATTATTGGCGACAATGAGGCATTAGGTGGACACATACTAGGTGCCCATACTCTTCCCGGGTGCTTGGAAAGGCGATAGAATGCCCTAGCTGACCGAGAAAGGTATTAAGTTGTCCAACAATAGTTTCAATCGCTACATACGGTCCAATTACATCTAGGTTCAACGGCTAGGGCACTAACTTTCGAGCGGCACGGCCCAAATTGGGTACACCACCTGGTAATCAAAAGGGCACCCCGGTAGTGATGGGGGCACGTGCCCCCTGTGCCTTCCTGGCTGCACCCCTGGACAGTAGATCAACTCCGGGAGGCATTAAATAAGCTCAGGGGGCACGGATCAGCTCAAAGGGCACTAAAACAGCTAAAAGGACTCCAGGCAAGCTCGGAGGCATCAAACTAACTCAGAGAGTATTTTATAGGCTCAGAAGGCACACTTATTTTCTCAGGAGGGCACCAGATTGACTACGAGGGCACCAGATCAGCTCAGAGGGCACATGATCAGCTCCAGGGGGCACCAGATGAGCTCCACCCGTACGATTATTGGCGACGAAGAGGCATTATCTGGAAACGGATTACGTGCCTGTGCTCTTCCCGGGTGCTTGGAAAGGCGACAGAATGCCCTAGCTGACCAAAAAGGCACTTAGTTGTCAAACTATAGTTGAAATCGCTAAATGCAGTCTAGTTACATCTAGGTTCAACGGCGCAGGGCACTAAATTTCGAGCGGCACGGCCCAAAGAGGGTAGGTACACCACCTGGCAATCAAAAGGGCACCCGGCACCGATGGGTGCACGTGCCCCCTGTGCCCCCTGGACAGTAGATAAACTCCGGGAGGCATTAAATAAGTTCAGGGGGCCCGGATCAGCTCAAGGGGCACTAAAACGCTAAAAAGCTAATAGGGCAGCAGGCAAGCTCGTTGGCATTAGACTAACTTAGTGGGCATTATATAGGTTCAGAAGGCACAATTATTTATTCAGGGGAAGGGGGGCACCAGATTGACTACGAGGGCATCAGATCAACTCAGAAGGCACATGATCACCTCCAGGGGGCACCAGATGAGCTCCACACGTACGATTATTGGCGACGATGAGGCATTATCTGGAAACGGATTACGTGCCTGTACTATTCCCGGGTGCTTGGAAAGGCGACAGAATGTTTTAGGTGACCAAAAAGGCACTTAATTGTCAAACAATAGTTGAAATCGCTAAATGTGGCCTAGTTCCATCTAGGTTCAACGGTATAGGGCACTAAATTTCCTGCGGCACGGCCCAAAGGGGGTACACCACCTGGCAATTAAAAGGGCACCCGGCACCGATGGGGGGCACGTGGCCCTGTGTCCCCTGGCTGCGGCCCTGGACAGTAGATAAACTACGGGAGGCATTAAATAAGTTCAGGGGGCCCGGATCAGTTCAAGGGGCAGTAAAACAGCTAATAGGCCACGGGGCAAACTCGGAGGCATCAGACTAACTCCGAGAACATTATATAGATTCAGAAGGTACAATTATTTTCTCAGGGGGGCACCAGATTGACTACGAGGGCATCAGATCAGCTCAGAGGGCACATGATCAGCACCAGGGTTCAGGACCAGTGCTCAGGGGGCACCAGATGAGCTCAAGGGGCACCAGATAAGCTCTGCCCATACGATTATTGGCGACGATGAGGCATTATCTGGAAACGGATTACGTGCCTATACTCTTCCCGGGTGCTTGGAAAGGCGACAGAATGCCCTAACTGACCAAAAAGGCACTTAATTGTCAAACAATAGCTTAAATCACTAAATGCAGTCTAGTTCCATCTAGGCTCAACGACGTAGGGTACTAAATTTCGAGCGGCACGGCCCAAAGAGGGCACACCACCTGACAATCAAAAGGGCACCCCGGCACCGAAGGGGGGGAGCACGTGCCCCCTGTGCCCCCCCTGGCTGCGCCCCTGCATAACATGCTGCGTTTGTTTGTGAACAGCAAAAGGAGACTTCCACTAGGTGTGCGTGTGCATCGCCTCTCGGGTGAATGTGGTATCCAACGCCGTATCATAAGTCACAGCGAGTTCTCGGATATCCCACCATGGGAACTAATACCACCAAAGGCTGACACGGCTCTTGCAGGCAGGACCAAATCTGAAACGGCTCCTCTGGAACTTATATATTTAGCCCTCGAACACATCGCAAAATATGCAGATTATGTCCAGTTTTTCACCGATGTATCAAAAACTGAGTTCGGCATGGGATGTGCTTTTGTGACTGATTCAGTGACTAGAAATTTCGCACTGTCACCTTTTTCATCTGTTTTTACCTCGGAACTTACTGCATTAGACAAAGCTCTCTGTTTCATAGAAGAACAGAAATGTAATTTTCACCGACAGTCTTAGTAGTGTCCAGGCTTTGAGTGCTTTTAATCCAAGGGACGGGATCGTATTAAATATTGCTCTCCACCTAGCCCGACTCGCCGGACAGGGTAAGGATATAACCCTCTATTGGGTGCCGAGTCATGTCGGTATCCGACTAAATGAAGCGGCTGATGCTGCAGCCCGGTGGGCTGCTCAGAGACCCTGTAGAAGAAGACAGTCGATTCCTGCCCGAGATTTTTTCCCACATATATCTGGTCACCTTCGCAATGCATGGCAACAGGAATGGCAGGAGCAGACAAATAACAAGCTCAGGGTAATAAAACCCAACATTGGTGAGTGGCTGTCCTCTATGCGCTCCCATCGCCGTGAGGAGGTGGCTCTCTGCCGTCTGGGAACTGGCCATTGTCTGGCCACTCACCGATATCTGCTATGTGGCGAGCCCAGGCCTTATTGTCGGCGATGCGCGACCCCCTTGTCGGTGCGGCACGTCCTGGTGCCGTGTCCGGAGTATGATAATCTCAGGCTTTCACATTTCGGTTCACGTCTTCTCACACTGTCTCGTCTGATTGGCCCGGACTAGGACATGATTGAGAAAGTGATAGATTATCTCAGAGCAGCCGATTTCGTGATTGTGTTTGACCCGGGCTGAGGACTTGTGCTTTGATAGGGAGTGACAGGGTGAATGTTTTTTTCTACGAACTGTGTTGGTTTTTGGAAATACCCTTTTTGTTACCACTTTATGAGAACCGATTGGACTGATGTGAACCTTCTTTTAGCTATTTTGTTTACAGACACAACTAACTGCAAGGAATAAGGGTAGCAAGGCAGTGTTCAGCGGATGTATATTTTACGTTATGTTTTACTGGCAGTGACATGGGCGCTATATGACCTTCAGGGTTGGCGCGCCCTTAAGCCCAAATCATCATCATCTGCTGTGGAGATACTTAAGAGTGCCTTTTTAGCCTTGGAAGTTTCATTTAAATCTATATCGTATGTACGCTACATGTATATATGTAAGCGATTAACAGCGTATGCATGAGTGTGTATGTGTGTGAGTATACCTTATTTCAGATGTGTTTTTTCTGTCTTAGACGATGACCTCAGCCGTAAGTGGGTCGTGACCTGTGGCTGTTCGCTGCTAATAAATAAATAGGTAGTGGCGAAGCTCGTGGCACGTGCAAAAGCGTGGGCATGCCAAATCATCAGATCTCCGACACTTATCACGTCATAACTCAGTTTTTGCTGATCTGAACAGGCCCAAACCTTATGTGCAAGGAGCACCAATGCTGTGGGTTAATAGGTGAATATAAATTTCCTCATAAGTCAAAACGGTCGTGCACAGGGGCAAGAGAGAGGTGTGAGCAGATTTCACCTACATAATAATTCCGAAACTATGAATCCCACGGTAATAAAATTTAAAGCATGCATTCGGGTTGATCTAAGAACAAGGTAGCATTGGTTACATTTGAGGTCTTACGCCACGTCCGCACGCGCACGCCCCTCTTCGATATCTCAGAAATTCCTGGCTCTATATTGAGCTGAAACTTGGTAACCATATTTACACCAGCAAAATTCCTGGTTTGCACCAATCAGCACTAAAGCCATGCCTCACGTGCACACGTGCACGTCGCTTCGGTAATAAAATTATGAAATATTCGGGAAAATTCGAGAGTGGGCAACGTATCCCAAGCAGATATTGTGGCGTAAATGTTGTCCTGCATCGTTCTTATGCATGTGCGCTATACGGTTGATACCAAATCGCGTGGAACGCGTATTTGGCGTGAACAGAGACAGCTTCTCCGGGGTAGGAGACATTACCTTAAATTTTTAGTTTTTTGTTTGTTCTTTGCTTGAGATCTATCAAAAGCCGATGGCGAACGGATTCCGGTTCCGGTCTTACAGTTTTACTGGTCTCGTCATCTGTAATCGTCGCCTGTAGTCTGTCTGAGAATTGTTTTTGGCAGCGGCACAAAACATCACCACAGGTTGCAGAGTTAAATGTCACCATGCTGTGCCGTTTCCAAGAATTTTTAGGGCCCAATATTTCTGTAAACTAAAAAAAACACTACAAAAAATGCAGGAACTTTTTAGTTCAAACCGGGGTGTGTATTCCCGAAACTATTGACGAACGATCGTGGGTATAAGCGAGCCAAATGTGCACTCGTGTACCGTCCACACGATACGAATACAAGCCACGCTTTGTGAGGCACGAGCCAGCTCTGAGGACAGTTCAAGCAAGGCAAAGACAAATTGTGGATTTTTCACCTTTTCATATACATACGTATAAATCGTAAACAACAGGTGATAAAAAGAGAAAATAGAAACAATGTAATTCTCGCAACCTTTGAGAAACTTTTAATTTAGAAACATAAGCGGAAGTATTGTTACACCCAAGAATTCCGATCCCAAAGTGTTTAATCTTTCATCAATTTCATGCCATATCAGAAACGTTATTTCTTATAAAATACGTTTCTCAGAAAGCCAGAACCCTAAGTTTAAACAGCTTAACTTTAGTTTCGCTGTAGACAAAATGTCTCCCATATTTTGAGCTGTATGCAGGTGCTTAATTGCAAGTCTAACTTTTTATATCTGCGAAACAGCTTGTGCGTTGCAATGCTGTGCAGAAAATGAAAATGCCACGTTAAGGAGTCCGCCGCATGGAATATTCGTTCATTATAACTTTACCTTTACATTTTCTATATGATGTACCCGCTCGGTTTTCGTTCACACTGACGCTTTACACATTAATAATTCTCAAAATTATATTGGTACTCTTAAGCAGGTATATGACTCTGGGGTTTGCAAAGCTGCAAATATACCTACAGCCATCATATTCCTACAAGCTACATTCACTTTACCATTAGACAAGCCTGTCTTTTTGCCAGTTATTATTCTGATGTGTACATCATTTAATGGGAGTAATGGAAACGACCGTTTTGGAAAAGAAACAGGCGACCATCGTAAAACGTATCTCGAATGAGCCAAAGAACCAAAATAGGAAATGGCATCATTGGCAAAAATAACAGTTTTAGCCTCATCCAAACAGTTAGACAAGAGTCTCAAATAGAGGGCCAATCAAATGTTCTGTAGACACACCACTAAGGGAGAAAGTTTCTAAGGGCATTAAAAATGAAAAAGATGGAAGTATGATAGTTAGACATCTGAAAGTTCTGTCAAGAAAAACTCCAGATTCCGTCCTATGGTAGCCATACCCAACAGTAAAAAGTGTGATGCGTAAAATTGTGATCCTTATGATAAAAATGGACTATTATCAGGTGCTTCTAGTGCGTCAATTTTCAGTATCGTTAAGTGTATTTTGGCCCCGAAAGTTAACGGCCTACCTTATCGAATGACTGCGGCAGGGAAGTCGCTTATCAGAGCCCAGTCGACGCATCAGAAGTATGAAAAGGACAAACGTCAACACGTTCTCGATTTTTTTATATCTAGTGTTCAGAGTGTAATTTACTATTATCTCGACTTTAGGGGTTTCCAGAAGCACAATTTCATAGCAAAATTTTGAGTAATCCAAGAAGCTGGCAGGATTAAATTCATTCAAAGAACAGTGATTAAAGTGTCATTATATAGTCGTTGGAAACTTTCCGACGTGTTCTAATGCGACTGGTTGGTTTTAAGGATGCATCAGGCTTCTATATCCAATTCAGTGTCCCTAAAATAGCATCCTGATAAGAATATGTTTAATTTAGTTTACGATTTATCTTTACGCCTAAAGAGCAGGCCTTTTTCTATTCTTCGAGCCCTAAATATTGCATCTGTAAGTTCCAAGGCAACAGCCCCTTCCACCACCAACCTAACAGCGTCATATCGCTCAGTGCCGCGAACAACTGAGTTTAACAATCATAATGCAAGTGCCATTTCAGGTTATAATTGTTAAGCCAACGACGATAGGGCAGGAAAAATTAAGAAACATCGATGGTTCCACTATTGCTCTTCCTCACCCATCGCCGCGGCTTATGCCCCTCCATGCTCTTCACTCGTCTTCTCGTCTGAACCGAACTGTTATAGAAAATGGTTCAGTTGCGCCGTCTCAGTACCGATTGGAGTATCAGCACTGATTAGATGCGAGGCATTAAAAATATAAATAAATATTAGGTTTTGCTTGGCCTCCTCACAACACTTCGACAAAACACTAAAACAAACACTTATTGCATGGAAATTCGATAATATATCCTTCGCGGAATGTCTTCAAATGGATGTTTGGAATAAACAAATAAAATAGTTATTCCAAACGTCGATCTGAAGACGTTCAGCGAACAAAATATTCTGGAATATTCATGCAATAAGTTTTTGTTTTTCTGTTTTTTTTTCAAAATATTGCAAGGAGGCCAAACAAAACTTAACATTCCTTTTTAAAATGGTTCAGTGCTGAGAAGACAGTGTTGATCAGTTCAATGCAGTACATTGGCTATAGCACTAAAACCCCTAAAACACTAACTACAACCCAACTGACAAGCCTTTCCATCAGAAGGCCACTCAAGCTATCTGAAAAGCCTAAAACGTCATTAAAAAGGGACCCAAATAAGCACCGTGAGACCGCAGAGTATGGTTATAGGGACCCTATCCTAAAATAGAGACCGCAGGGTATGGTTATAGGGGCCCTATCCTGAAATAGAGACCGCAGGGTATGGTTATAGGGGACCTATCCTAAAACAGACACTTTACATTTTTAATGATGTTTTGACCCTTTCGCACACTTAAGTGATCCTTTTTAATAGAGAGCTTACCCGGTGTGTTTCAAGAGCTTGGTTTAAGCTTAGCTTCGGTACCCATTTTGGCTTCGGGACTTTGTTTATTTCTGTTATACGGACTTCAATCTTTTGTTCCACTTTTTTAAGCGATTGGTTACTCATTTTGATATGCTTCTGTAAAGTGTCCCTGAAATATATAACGGTTGTTAGCTTAATCTGACCCAGTTTATAAAAAGGACACACATTTCTAGAGGTCGGAAAGTGTCTAAGTGTCAACAGCGGACCAACATGTTGAGGTTTGGCACCAAAGGATAATTATTTTTCAGGTCCTGTGCCTCCCTCCAGATCTTAATAACGTATTGAGAGACTGAGCGTCAACTTCTCCAGCTGAGGATAGCGCAACCTTGTATTTTTGTCACCGACTTGATCTGTTTTTTGCCACCAACACTGTTGGCGAGTTGGCATTTTTCGACTTCTGCACATTTCTGTGATCGCGCAAATTTCCCAGGCTCAGCTTGTCCTTAGTTTTCTTTGAAACACCAGTTTTCAAAATCTAAATTTCAGATTAACACGCGCATTGACGGGGGGCGGGTACGTACCGGGCGGGAACGACGGGTACCCGGCGTTCCCCTCTGGTTTTTCGGAAATGTTACCAAAGTGGCGGCGCGTAGCACCACCGTACTTGGCATACTTTTTCTCTCATAATTTTTATAACTTTTGTCAAAATTTTAAGGTTAGGTCATCTCAGGTCAGGGCACCAGTACACGTCAAGTGACCTGAACTCAAAAAAGTTTAAGAGAGCAAAGTCGGAACAGGGTGAACTTATTCGATTGAAACTCATATCACATATTGGGCCCACCGAGTTCTCTAAAATGTGTTCCAGTATTCTTTATATCGATGACCTAAGGTCAGTACGAGAAATACATGGAAAAATGGTTTTAAATTAATAGCTTAGTAACAAATGGTGACAGAGCGTTTATTTTAAATCCATTAGATTTTCCTCGTCTTTGCGGTTCTAATGATATGCATTTTGTTTCATTTGACCTTGACCTGTCCTCAGGTCAGGTCGAATCCTTGAACTAACCTAGTAATGTCATATTATATATCATTCGATTCGGCTTTCTGCGAGGATTCATATAGTTCAAGTTGTTTTACTCTATCTTTACTTGTTCAGATGTAATGACCAAACACCTCCATTTACATGTTATCCATATGACGGCAAGTTTTGACCTCTAGTGACTTAAACGTGACCTGACAAAAATGGTTCAAATATTTTCGGTGGAGAAGTGGATGGGCTATCCAACGCCGTTTACCGTTTTTCGCAACCTAGCGTGGTTCTCGAGATCTTAGGGGGGGGCGGGTACCCGTCTCACCCCCGTCAAAGCGAAGGTGGCTCAGACTCCCGTCAATGTGCGTGTTAATAGTCTAATCAGAGTGGGGCTGACCTGCAGTGCAGTAACCTGACGCGTCTCAGGGCTGAAACTTAGGGCAAAATTTGAAAAGTAGGAAATAATGAGCGCCAAGCACGGAGGTGCTGCCCACTAACCGATCAGCTCGTAAAACCCTAAGAACTGCATTCACTTGTCAGTTCGCGGAGAGACCGGTATGGTATTGGACTGATTTAAGTTTTTTGTGGGGGGTTGGGGTAGTGGATGATATGTGCATGAGGAGAGTGTGCTTAACGTATTCTTATCGACCAGAGAGGACTGTTTCACAATTACCTGGGATATATAAACAGCACAGCCCTCGGTACGCACTGTTACGTCGTGCAGAGTTTGAGGGAACTTGCCAGCGCAGAACGGACCATCGTAAACAGCAAATATGATAAGTTTTATTTGAATACATTCATAAAACTCCTTTACTCTCCTTTTTTACTTTTTTTGCAGCCAAATTACTGATATTCAGCTAAAATATTGTATGTTTTTATAAAACAGTATTAGGTACTGTACAATTCCCTTGCTTAAAACTGATATGGACTAATGTGAAGGCATTCTCTCGGCTCCAGATGACGAGACCAGACCCAACAACACAGTGCAAACATCCCAACCCGGTTTATTGAAAAACATTACAAATCTCTCTGGCCAACGGGCAGCGGGGGCCGGCGGCCGGCGGCCGGGGAGGTGCGTTGGTACCACCAGACGGTGAGTGCTGCACAACACCAAGCACCGGCCCCCGGGACCCAGGCCGGGCCGCAGCCCCCAGTCCGCCCCAGTCGGCCACAGCAGGCACAGCACCAAACGAAGGCGCACATAACGGGTGCCTGCTACGCTGGAGGTTAGTAGAGAACGCAGGGGCGGGCGCGGCCGAGGGCCGGACTGCAGCCGTTGCCACCACCGACGTACGTAAGGCAACTCTGGGCCGACCACACCAGTCCCAGCACACTGAGCACCGCCGCCCACCCCGCACTGAGCACTGAAAACCGCCGCTCACTGCTCCAGCTCCGCCTCAGAAAGCCCCAGAGAGATGCGGACATCTCATTCGGAACAGACCATGCCGTGACCTATAAGTAACGCCGGTCACCACCAACCACCTCAGGTCCACCTCGCGCCGCACACCCTGCAGCCTCCAACAACGTCTCTGTCGCACGTGCTCGGCAGCTAAAGCAGGAATTAAGAACGCTAACTCCGTTCGCTGATAAAGCTACCAATCTCTGCGCATAGTTATCTTCTTGCCAATCATTCTTCCCTAGTCTCTCTGTCCTGCATCTACTAAATAAAATCGTCGTAGTCGTCGTAAGCCGTCCTCTGCAAAAGAAGCAAACAGCATTTAGTGCCAGGTGACAGAAACCCTCAATCTCACAGTGTTCTTACTAAGAAGCACCTTCAAAACACGACTGCCGACGGCAACCTCGCCCGGTACAGAAACACTAACAATAGCCACAGAGACAGGACTAGAGGTGATCACAACACCGCCGCCTGTTTTCTAGGTGGACGGCCAGCGATCCCACTCACCTCCATCTTAACGGACGCCCCCTTCTTCTTTTTACTCTTGCCCTGCTTACTCTTGACCTTGTCGTTATAAAGGGCGTTCAGTGACGAGCTGACTTTCTTCACTTCGTCCGAGTCCACTGCGGCGCGGGACAACACAGAACAGTGATTAAGCAGCGCCAGTCATCGCATGCTACGATTACGGCCACTCCAACCCTCGCGCAATATCGGGCAGCAGGGGCCACTGGTCAAAGAGAGGAGCGCAGATACCATAAATCAGATCTGCCCATTCCGCAGATCACCGACAGGACGGCAATCCACCCCTCCGGGAACCACTCCACAGCACAGACCAGCAGGATGTCCACCCACCCCGCAGGGAACCCCCTTCCCCAGCACAGACCGGCAGGACGTCAATCCACGTGTGTGTATTGGGGTTTTAGAGCGCTTTCAGCGACTTGGCCATATAGCGCGGACGTCAATCCACCCCCTCCACAGGACAGACCATCAGACCCTGTCAGCTCTGAGGCAGCGAGAAGCCATAGAAGAGAAGAAGAACGTCACAAGGAGCACGCATAACCTAGAGAGCCGGTAGGAAGGCCAGCGGGGCAGGAGGAGACACGACGGCCATCTGCCGGAGACGCTTCGCAACGATAGCTGCACCTTCAGCCGGTAGGGGTGACGGCCTCCGCCGGCGCGCAGCAGGCGGCATATGGTCCAAAGAGCTGCTGCACTATTGCCCACAACCACAGCAAATAACGATTCGAGTGCCTTTACGTGTTATGCTGCTGCCATGGTCAGGAAAGTGTTTTTCTATCAAGAGTTCGGTGCGCTAGCATTAAATTCCTGTACCAAACACTTCTTTCGTATGAACCTGACCGTACCCTGTGGTGTGCTCTAAGGGTGCCACTTGTTGGCTTAAAGCGTCAACCTCAAAATACCAGCTTCAATGCACGTACCCCATGATGTCTTTTGTTTGCTTAAAATGATCGACTACGACATATTTTTATTCATTTTCCTCTCCCTCTAGTTAAGGAAACACGTGTCAGGACTGCATATGACTTTAATGAACTGTAGGATAAGGATATATAAAAAACGCGGGGACGTGTGTAAGCATTTGGCAGGTACAAAGCAGATATTTTACGCCTTCAGAACATTAATGTCAAAAGATAGTAAATTATTTACGAAATGCATAGGGGCACCATTCCATCGTGGGCCCTCGGACTGCCAACTCGAAACGAGTAGCCATATTAAAGGAAATAGACAGAGACAAGCGGTGAAAATGTATGACGCATCATTTAACACTAACGGTGATTTGATTTCTTGTACCGTAGAAAAGAAAAATTCAAATTTTATGCATGTTGCGTCTATGGTCCGAATGATGACCCACCGTGCTTTTCAAAAATTCTGACTGAAAAAATTGAGGAGCATTCCGGGGATGTTACCCGTAATTATCGTTGGGGACTTTAATTTATAAATGAATCAAGAGCTCGATACCCAGGATTATTTAGGACAACATATCCCAAGAGCAACCGCGAAGCTGGAAGCTTTGATGGCTGGTATGTTCGTAATGGCCAGCTAAAATTCGGTAGAAATTTCGTGAAAGGAACCCAGATCACAGACAATTTACGTGGAGACGGAACCGCCCGGCTTGGAAACAAGCGTACCCTGATTTCTTCCTAAAGTCTTAACCTTTATCTACAACAGTAAAAAAAACACAACTATATTTCCCGGATATCATAATGACCACTTAGTGGTTTCACTCTGTATCTGTCTAAATCCGCAGCATAAAGGAAACGGTTGGTACAAGTTCAACACGTCTCTCTTGATGGACCTAACGTACTCTGAAAACATACACAGCGCTATTCATCCATCAGTATGCGGTTCCAATTTACGAAAATAATTTTAAACCCAACGTAAGAAAGGTGCCAGAAGCTCAGTTCACAGCAAGTGACATTATTCTGCCGTAGGAGACTCTGATATTAAAACCCAGAACAGAAACAACAGCAGCGGGAGTAAACTCACGGTTCCAGCAGAGGACAGGAGTGGGGGGCGTGTACTCACAGATCCGGCGGAGGACAAAAGAGATAGGGGGTATACTCACGGTTCCAGCACAGGTCGCGCACGAGCTCCTCCAGAAAGGCATGGTAGAACGGCGACGATTCCATGGAGCGCAGCTTGTCGACCAGAGCGGTTTTGTAGGTGTCAAACTCGTCCTTGTTGGTGGGCGTGGCGTCCAGAGGCGACTGGGAGGGCAGCTCTGCCCTGCTGACGCCTGTGGCATCGACACGCACATGCAGCCCGTCAGAGCACACAACCGGACACCGACACTTCAGCTCTGCCCTGCTGACGCCGCACACACCGTCGGGGCACACAACCGGATAACACGCTCCACCCCCCCCCCCCCCGCTCACCAACATCACAGCCCACTTGGCCCCTCCGCAAGTCGAGTCCTGCATTCAATAAAGCATTTACTGAGGGACTTGACAGTGAAAGTTCTTGATGATTTCGGAACCAGGACACTCCAAGTAATCATTGCCGGGGGAGGGGTAGATGTCACTTCTTAAGTATTCATTGAAGGAGAACAACGACAAGAAAGGTCTCTGTTTCCAAATCTGCGCCATTTAGTTGAAACCTCTAATAAATTATCACACTATGGGGCTTCAGGATCACTTCGCTTTTTTCTTTCACATGGCTCTTGTTTGCCCGCTTCTCAGTTTACTAGTCCTTAAGGTCAATGCACCAGACTTGCTTTGCTCTCTTAATGCAACTGTTCAAACCTTTTTTGAATAGCTTGTTGGAATGATACCAGCAGGCTATGAATGATTATCAATGTGAATAAAAGTAAAAAACCTCCGAAAAAGCATGTCATGCCGAGGAACGGATTACATTCCTCAACCGACTCGGCTGAATGAACCCTTGCTGCCTGATAGAACATTTATGGCGCAGACTCACGATATCCGGAATGAACCGACACAGAAACCGCAGCATTGGTCGGGTAATGACAGCGGTTGCGACTCGAACAGCGGCAAGTGCATGGTGGGTGTTCGCAGACAATGACGCGACCGTGCCGAACATAAATAACCGCGAAAAGTAGAGTCTGCAGGACTATAGCTAACAAAACATTATCTTGTTACACGCACGCAGAATCGGGTGGTCTGCTACGTCAGTCCGCTGCTCCGCTAAGTGCTAGCAGAGTAGTTGTAGCGGTTTCTATAACCAAAACATTGCGGAGTAGCGGGTATTGGACTCGGAAACAATTCAAGGCGGTTACTCTACCGACAGCGTGCTAAAGCGTCCATCCAAAGAAGTTGGGATACAACGATTGAGAGAAATATGTTGCACCAGCAGAAAAATAAACGCAACTCGACGAACGTTTCCTTTGTGAGACTTTGTTTGCATATCTTAACAAAATACTGTCAATTTTCTTATCAGTTATCCTAGGTACTTAGGAAGGTACAAGTTACCAAGGTAGTAGAAGTGATTGAAACAATTGGTGCCGGCGTCCACCTCTGCAAACATATATGGCACCAGGGTCAAAGTTTTATTTTGGGGAATTTCTGTCCTAGTTTTCTGACGATTAGTTTACGGACGATTTTTTGTCGATACACATATAATTTTTTACATTCAACAGCCGACAAAAACTCACTTAATTTTCTTTTCATAACACTTAAGAAGTCCGGCCGACAATCACGTACAAGCCAGATGGCTTCCTCAGGACATTAATTTCATATTTTCTGTGTACCGTTTTAATTAATTTTGTGTGAAAATTATTACGTCAGATCGATTTTCTACTTTGTTTTAGAGTTTTCAAAAATATGTTGAATTTGCACAGAAAGCCGGACATTTTGTAACGATTTGACATCACAGAAATACATCTTCCAGGGTTTCCGGGTACACTTTGAAAGACAAACAGCAGGCTATGTCATGGATGCTAGCTTTTGATTCCATCTCAATTCATTTGGGAGTTGCGCGTCCAAGAATTAGATGGACAGAAATAATTCGCGCCAAAATAAAACGGCGAATCGCTAAGCTAATTGAGATTTTATTTTGAATACATAGGCATACAAATTACGAAAACAGATCAATGTTACAACAAAAAATCGATTTATGAAAGCTTTCTGGTGGTTCTTGCGGAAGCCCTATTCGGTGTCACACTCCCCTCCCCCCCACCCAACAAAATTCGGGCTAAGCCAGTGTCCAATCCAATTTTGAAACACCTTGAGCCAATCACGATGGTGTTTGTAAAATTATGAGTGTGGAACGATTTATAACAAAACAAAATGTGAGTAACATATTCATGAATGCTGAGAGTGCCTAGAGATTAAGACCATCACATCGTGGTTAAATTCGCAATATAACTATTTTAAATTACTTATGTAGCTTTAGCCAAGCTGTTCAAAGCTAAGCTCCAATAAAGAAATCACATTGTTGGCTCAAATTAACCTATTCCAACTTCGAGTGGAAATATGTGACCTCACGTGACGTCAGGCACAGTAACAGTACTCGAAGGCGGCGGCACCCACCGAACGTATCCATGGCCACCTCGAGGTCGGCGTCCTCCTGCATTTTGAGCGCGCGGCGCTTGGCGGCCAGCTGCTCCTCCGGTGTCAGAGCCTTGGCCTTCTCCTGCTCCTCCAGCCGCCGCTTCTCCAGCTCCTCTCGCCGCTTGGCCTGAGGGAAGAGAGGGAGGGACGTCAGAGTGGCGGCAGTCTGATCACTTCAACCCGTCAGTCAGGGACCGCCCACCACTTCACAACCAGGGACCGCCCACCACTTCACAACCAGGGACCGCCCACCACTTCAGAGCCAGGGACCGCCCACCACTTCACAACCAGGGACCGCCCACCACTTCAGAGCCAGGGACCGCCCACCACTTCACAACCAGGGACCGCCCACCACTTCAGAGCCAGGGACCGCCCACCACTTCACAACCAGGGACCGCCCACCACTTCAGAGCCAGGGACGGCGACCTGACCACCCCACCCCGTCAGTCAGGGACAGCGGTCTAACCACCCCACCCCGTCAGTCAGGGACCACCCAATCACTTCAGAGCCAGGGACGGGGACCTGACCACCCTACCCCGTCAGTCAGGGACAGCGGTCTAACCACCACACCCTGTCAGTCAGGGACCACCCCATCACTTCACAGCCAGGAACGGAGGTCTGACCCCCATCCCGTCACAGCCAGGGACAGAGGTCTGACCCCCAAACCTGTCAGAGAGTGACAGTCAATGAACCACTTCGCTCTGAATATGGGTGCGCCGCATAAGCTGCCCTGCATTAAATATATCTGGGTCTTCTCTTAGAAGCACCCGGACAGGAGACCTCTCACTCATTTTTTGAATTACAATTAAAAAACAAACGGATTATTTAATCCGCATGTATTTTTTCTCAGAGGGTGGATATATACGTCAAAGGTGTCGCCACATTATCGAACGGGGGAAGGGGGAGGGTAGGTCTAGCGAAAGAAGTCGTTTTTTGCTCTCTACGTTCAGTTGGTCGGATGGGATAATGCCACGCTTTAGTCTCATTTAACATTGCAGTCTCATAAACATAGCAAAATTATAAATTTCGTCACAAAATTGGGGGTTTAGAACTATTTCAGTACATACAGTAAAGTATATCATTAGCCAAAAGTGTGGGATGAGGGGCTCCCTTCCCGAGAGCGGCTGATCCGTGGTCTCAGATGATCCGTGGTCGCTGTATCACGTGCATCGCACTGCTCTAGCCTGAAGCCGGTCAGATGTCATGACATTGGGTCAGGCGCGCTTAGTGCAAACAGCGACTTAACTCACCGCTTTTTCGGCTATCCTCTCATCCAGCGTCTGCTTCTTCTTGGGTTTGGGCGGCTCGACGCTTGTAGCCGGTGCTGACTTCTCCTCATCCGAGCTGGCCTCCCAGTCATCCTGCAAGCGGTCAGACAGAGGTCAAGGTCACATATGACGGCACAGACAAGGTCAGATAGAGGTCACAGTTACACAGGACTGTACTACAGATAAGGTCAGACAGAGGTCACAGCCACACAAGACTACACAGATAAGGTCAGACAGGTCACGGTCACACAGGACTGCACAGACAAGGCCCGACAGGACTGCCCAAGCTGGACATAATATTTACCTAAGAAGTCTGAAATCGCTCCGTTTTTCGTTGCTGACGGGGTGCCTAGCGCCCATTAGGCCTCTCCCCACACATGGACAGAATGTTACAAATGAGCGATACGGCCCGGCCCGACCGTAATGAGAACCACGCTAATGAGAAGTTTAGAACTCCGAAGGCATGTAGGCACCATACCTCCACGGGGTGTTCACATCTTCCTGCCTAGTCAATCCAATTACTGAATTGTCCTAAACGAGCTGGTTAGGGCATTGTCGAAGCTCGTGGCACGTGCAAAAGCGAGGGAATATCAAATCTTAAGTCTTCATGACACTCCGTTCGCCATAACTCAGCTCTAGCTCCTGTCACTGGAGCCAAATTTGGTGTGCGGGAAGCAGCAACGGAAATGTTCAGCTATGCAGACCAATTCAATTCCAGGTTAACCCACACGCACACAAGCGCATGATAAATAGGGGAGCATATTTCACTCGGACGCTGTAAATAAGAAACTATACATCCGATAAACCTGAAATTTACGTCCTACATTCCAGATTATTTAAGAGCACGATAGAATTGTTTACAGTTCATGGTCCCACGTCACGTGCCCATCACCCTCGGTATCTCAGGAGCTGCTGGCTAGTTGCGCCGAACTTTGGTGTGTGTGTGTGCGCTAACACCGGCCCTGTGCAATGATGCATGTACAAGTACACACTTATCGGCTCTAGGTGAACATCTCAAGTGCACAGGTACCAGTCGCTTCGATAGCGACTACTCAATTTTGCGCAAACAGCCAAGGGGATACCACGACGTTGTAAGTCTATACTGTGATGGAAACACTGGAATGAAACGTGTCTCAGACGAAACGCACAAAATCATTCTCACAGATGTTAGACAACATTTTTCATTTCATACCTAGTCATAATGGCTCAGAACTGGAAGAAAAAACAAGCGGGAAGATTGAGACATTTCGTTTTTTATCTTTAAGCATTTGTTTCTTTCTTGATTGGACGTATTATTACTAAATTTAGCGTTCCCGACCGACGACACGGCTACAGCATTACAGTGTACAGCATTATTGCAGTATTCGAAAAAAGAATATATCGCGTGCCCAGGGGCCTACCGAAAACAACTCATCTTTTGACTTCATTTTTCACAGCAAGTGTCCGCTCGTTGCTCGCACCTCCTGACATTTTAATAGGTATATCAAATACAGGGCAAGTTTTGGTTTACGCCATCATTTTGGGGCGTAAACCCCAAGGTGACTGAGTCAAACAAAGCTTGTCGAACATTTGACATCCGTGATTCCGACTGTAGGGTTAGCGTATTTCGCTTTCCCCATACTCAACATACCTCCTCCCGTTATTAGATATGAAATGTTTTTTTCCTAAGCGGATTCGAATTTAACGCTGATGAATGCTGGTGAGATATAGCCGAAGGGTTCGATTCCTCCACGTCTCTTCTAGTGGAGAAGTCCCCCAACACTACGCATACCGACACCTACTAGTTACTCAGATACTAGGGCGTCGCCCAGGTTTTTCGCGTGGAGGGCCGGAGACAAAGTGGGAGGGGGGAAAGGGGCAGTGGTGAAA
Source organism: Lepas anatifera (assembly GCA_034440635.1). Taxonomy (NCBI): domain Eukaryota; kingdom Metazoa; phylum Arthropoda; class Thecostraca; family Lepadidae; genus Lepas; species Lepas anatifera. The sequence continues at coordinate 293,253 of JAOTON010000107.1, read as the reverse complement.
CCCTTGAAACGCTACGTCAACTTCAATTCGGCGTTTTCAATGGGATCTCCGGCCAAAAGTGGGGGAGGGCAGGCGGTCCACTTTCCAAGAGTGGGGGTCCAGTCCCCCAGTACCCCCCCGTGGCGACGCCCATGCTCTGATAAGTAGTTATAACTGCATGTCAAGACTGGCTCTTTACATGGCCTTCACCCCACACTCACAGAATGCAAGTTCATGTGTTCCCGCGTGCCCACCCACACACCCACACACTACTCGAGCTGGCACCTCAACAAATTGAAAGCCATTTGGGATTGCAGACGTAAATTTCGACTGATGTCATATATGACGTCCATGCTTTCATGTCTGTCTGTACGTTCATACGTAGACAGACAGACAGACATTCGTACCTACATACATACATAACACATGCATACAGACAGGCAGGCAGGCAGGCAGGCAGACAGACAGACAGACAGACAGGAAGACAGACAGACAGACAGACAGACAGACAGACAGACAGACAGACAGACAGACAGACAAACATATACATACATAGACATAGATAGACAGACAGACAGACAGACAGACAGACAGACAGACAGACAGACAGACAGACAGACATATACATACATAGACATATATAGACAGACAGACAGACAGACAGAAACAGAGACAGACAGACATGCGTTCCACGCCAGAAGCACGTTAAACATAAGAGCTAGCGAAAGGACACGATATGTATACTGAGGGGGGCACATGGTACTAGCCCTCCGCTTTTTCATGTCATACATTGGTAGCATCAGAACTAGTTTTCCCGTCGGAATTACCATATATCAGTACAATGACCGTCAGATGAAATAGTTGTGCACATAACTTTGGTAAACAGTTAACAAAGCTATTATTTCGCCAGATGTTTGCTGAAATATTTGTATCTATCAAATCCGGCGATTTCTCGGACAGATCATCCAATTGGATATTTTCCGGAATCAGCAAATGGGATCACGCCGGCAAGTTTTAAAAATACCGGAATTCGTCAACACTTGTGGTCAGCGGTCACCCCGCTATTTCGCCGATGAGAAACCATCTACGACCAGCACGAAGCCATTGACAAAAAACATGAAACCATTGACGAAAAGCATGAAACCATTGACGAAAAACACGAGACAGTTTACGACCAGCATTAGACGCCTCTAAAGGACGGATGGCTGACATGAGGCCCTAGCTTCTATGCTGGACTTGCCCACCTGTGCTAGCATACGACCCCACCACACACGGTTGGCGCTGAAGTTTTCCCACTCGTACCACGCCTGGCGCAGCGGCCGGAGGCCGGTGCGGGCACGGGCCCGCATGAGGGTGCGCCGGCCCAGTTGGCGGCGGTGCAGCGGAAGCAGTGGCACAGTGACAGCCGCAGCACCGCCAGTGCCGCCAGCACTGCGGCCGGCGGTGATGCGGCGTGTACCAACAGTGCACGACGGCAGGGCCGCCCATCTCACCGTGTCACTGCTACTGCTGCTGTCGCCCGGACCAACCAGTACAGGACTCTGCCGTCAGCTGTCCTGGCACCACGCGAACCTGCCGCCCGTCAACCAGCTCCCGCTGTCGGCCACGGGCCATCTCGAAGACTCCGGAAACAACCTCACACTGTCGCCAACTGGCAATCTCGAAGACTCTGGGGAAAACTTCCCGCAAATGACCAATGGACATCTCGTAGAGTCCGAGAAAAACCTGCCGCAAAAGACCACGGGCCATCTCGTAGATTTCGGGAACAAACTCCCACTGTCGCCAACGGGCCATCTCGAAGAGTCCAGGAAAAGCATCCTGCTGTCGCCAACAAGCCATCTCGAAGAGTCCAGGAACAACCTCCCACTGTCACCTACAGGCCATGTCGTAGACTCCGGAAACAACCTCCAGCAAACACCCACGGGCCATCTCGTAGAGTCCGGGAACAACATAGAACTCGTCAAAAATGCAAGTCTCGGCGGGGAGACAGAGACGCATGATGTTAGTGTGCCAAACTATTCCCGTGGTACGACTGACGCGAGCCGTGCGAAAGTGAACCGGAGCTCAAACCTTGGCGCCGCCACAAATTTTGGGTCTCTGAGACCAGCGGACGTCCAGAGGCTGCGGAAATGTATCAGCGGTAGCCCGTCCAACCGGCACCCCAGACAGCGGCCGGCAGACGCTGCGTGCATCAACACAACCTTGAACCCGTCAGATCTCCTCAAAGACATATACTTCTTATACATATTGTACAAATACGGCAGCGACATCAGTGCCATCCAGAACGATGAATCTCCTCAGCAGCAAAACAACAGTGCGCTGCAGTACTCTCTCCAGCTTTTCCTAGACGCATCCAACAAGTACCACCAGAGACCGGCTGAGCCGCCGGCGGTGGCTCCGCCTAGCGACGAGCCGGCGCCCTTCAGCTGGGGCGGCTGGCGGCCGATGAAGGGCCCCGAGCCGTGGTCGTCGCCGCCGCTGGACGGGGCGTGGCACGGTCTGGCGGGGCCGAGGCCTCCCCAGCAGTCCGCTCCACCGGCCACCTCCGCACAGAGGCCCAGCTACCTGGCGGCAGGGCCCGGCTTCCACCCAGGTGAGCACCACAGCAGCCACGCAAATCAGCTACACACTTGTTTTTGGGCATACCCAAATCCGTTTAAGCGTTGCCTCGCATGCTCGAGCATTGAAACTTAGCGAGCGCCCGCTAGGTCAGTAAGCTGATGAACCTAGAGCAATGGAAATTCACCAATGTTTGGTCTCTATTTAAGTAAGTGATGGTTGAAATGAACAGCAGGTTCACAACATTCCTCTCGGACAACATAAATAGGCAATAAGAAGCGTTCTCATTAGCAGCATGTATACCCTCGCCTTCGTATCGCCAACAAGCACCAGCCGGATTGGTATCCCACTCGCAGCTGACTGTTTCCTCTTTCAGATGACAACAGGTATGGCGGCGGAGGGCGACCGGGTGCGGAGGCGGTACAGCCCGGTGCAGAGGCGGTACAGTCCGATGCGGAGGCGGTACAGCCCGGTGCAGGGGCGGTACAGCCCGGTGCAGGGGCGGTACAGTCCGATCCGGAGGCGGTACAGCCCGGTGCGGAGGTGGTACAGCCCGGTGCGGAGGCGGTACAGCCCGGTGCGGAGGTGGTACAGCCCGGTGCGGAGGCGGTACAGCCCGGTGCGGAGGTGGTACGGCTGACGGTGCGGCTGGCGGACCCGGGCTCGGTGCTGGCGTGGCTGCGCCGGCTGGCGGCGGCAGAGCCCCGGCGCCGGCCGGGAGCCGTGTGGCTGACGCTGGAGCGGCTGCACTGGAGCGTCACCAGCCAACTGCCGCAGTCCCCCGCACAGCAGCAGCCCGCAGCGACGGCACAACAAACCACACAATACCCGCAGCTTCCTCTAAGGCAACAGCCAAACACTGATATACCCGCACCGACTCCTGCGGCACCAGTCTCATCAACACTGACTCCTGCGGCACCAGTCACACCACCACCAACTACCCCAACAACAAACAAAACAACACCGGTTGCCTAGGTACCTGTCACACCACTGCTGCCTTGTGACCCACGGATGGGGTTGACATTGCCTTGTGCCCAGTGCTGGGTCGGGACTGCCTTGTGACCCGCTGCTGGGGTCGGGACTTCCTTGTGACCCACTGCTGGATCGGGAATGCCTTGTGACCCACTGCTGATCGGGACTGCCTTGTGACCAGCTGCTGTGGTCGGGACTGCCTTGTGACCCACTGCTGGGGTCGGGACTGCCTTGTGGCCCACTGCTGGGTCGGGACTGCCTTGTGACCTGCTGCTGTGGTCGGAAATGTTCTACACCCGCTATTGGAGGAGGGGAGGGCGTGCCTCGTGAACTGCCGTTGGGAGTCGGGACTGCGTCGTAACCGCCCGTTGGAGGGTCCGAGATCGGTCACATTGAGGTTCCCTGTCGTCCGCTCGTGACAATGCTTCACGTGTTTTATTGGTATGCAAGGAATAAAGGGACCTGAAATCATAGTTATGCCGGCAAGACGCATCACGGCTGTAGATAGCGGAGCCAAAAAAACAGTCCCGGAACATCTGATAAGGATTCTGAGAGGGATTCTGACTAACCTTTCTATATCACTGAGTAGAAGTGCTATCTGATATACCTACCGCTAAGAAAATATGCTAGCGCGACTCAATGACCAGACTGAGCCGAGCGGGAGTGCAACGGAGAACAGCAGGCTGAGGAGCACGGAGGAGGCGTACAAACTCACCGGCGCATCGTCTTCTTCGTCCTCTCCGGCCCATTTGTCGTCGGGCGATTTGACGAAGGTGGTGGCCTGGAAGCCATCGGCATCTGAAAGCGGGGGAGACATATTGTGAGTGTTCACTGCTCCCGGTCACTCAGTGCCGCGCAAGACTAGGTCCACAAACTACGCTAGGCTGCACCTTGATTTGTGATAAAACTACGTACATGTGCGATGCGGTCCTTCAAGGCGCAATATATGACTACACCTGGGGATTTCCAAACCCAAACCCATTTTCTCTACTATTTTTATAGAATGTTATGGAAACAACTATCTAGCAAATCAAACTGGTTGATGTCTGAAAGGTGGCTCAATCTGAATGAGAATAAAAGCTGGCTCAGGGACTCGATTGGTTGAGTTAAATGTAACGGGGCATGTTGCGGTAAATCGTGTTTGACTGAGACACGTTGAGTTCGTTCAGGAGCTGTTGAAGACGCCGGTCGTATTTCGGTTGTATTTTCGGAGCTTTCGTACGTCTTACGACTATCTTCGTCAGCGAAAGATTGCTCAGCCAGCGCCTATTTTAACACCACACAACTTTGAGAAACATCGGATCACACCCGACCTACGGTCAGGTCAAGGCCACCATCTGACCTAGCATAGTCAATATGCATATCAATCGATTCACAATAACGATTCAAACGTATTGATCAAAATAAAAACTTTATCCTCCTTTCATGCAAAGTTATTAACCCAAGTCTGGAAACCTGCAAAGTTGTCACAGTCTCAAAATGAAGGTCTGACTTTGAAAACCTATACATCAAGTTTTTGGCGGATTTTAGAATTTTTCACCAATCGACGTGCGTTATAAATTTTATCAGATATGGCCGAGTATCATTTTTAGGCTACGAGCGGTTCTCCAGTCACCTTGTAAAAATAGGTGGGGGGCCTCTGAGGGCCCCTCCCGTGCGCGTGTTGGTGGTTAAAGGGAATGTGGCACCTTGGTCGAATCCTGGAATTTAGTGTAATTAGGCGTACTTTTACCCAAAAATAATGAAACCACTCACTGAAACCTGAAACTCTGAAACCTCTCAGAAAAATATACAATAAGCTCAATATATTGATTTTCAAAATACCTCTCTAGAAAAATAAATACATATCTGCCTGTGGATGATGTCATGACATGATCTGGCAACCACTACCATACTTGAAATGCTTCAAGGGCTTCGATTGGCTGATGCTCATCGTAACGTCAGCATATGTCTTCACACCAACAGCCATGACAACTGTGGCCTGCTGCTAGGGGTACATGAGGGGTAGATTGCAGGTAGGTTTTAACTTTTTTCTGCGGAAATATCGAGTTCCAAGACAAATGATTTATAGAGTATCGGGTTTTCCGACTTGCTTTACAACTTGGCTATCTCAGTTAAAATCACGTTATAAAGGTGCCACATTCCCTTCAACAGCCTAAATATTGAGAGGCATTGCCCCTCTGCCTCTGTTCTTATTTTATAATCATTAAATTCCATAATTTCCTGTAAGTGGTGTCTGAGAAATCACTCCGGTATGATTTTGTTGGAGAAGTTATGCCCGTAAAAGCAAATCCCTAGAAGCTGAGCTCAGGGTGGCGGCGTTGAAATGTCACTCCGCCTTTACCCCGCTTCAGACTCCGCCCCTTTATCTATCAGACCCCCCGTCAGTGGCAGCTTAACTAGTCCATGGGCTAATGTTTTTTCCGCTTGAAAGCAAAAATTTCCTATGAATTTCCGATCGCAGAATAAAAATCACGGAATTAGAAACAGATAAATATTCAGCGATCGCGGAATAGCGATGGCGGACCAATGAATTCCCGATCGCGGAATAGCGATAGCAGACCACCTGTTTTTCGATTGCGTTAACAGCACAGGTTCTTGGTTTAACCCGCGCCCCACCGGGGGGTCCGGCGCCACCTTCGCCCCACCGGGGGGGCATCGATGGCCCCCCTCTAACTCCGAAAATATGGGCGTTAGCGCAAATCTGCAAAGTGCAATAGAAAGCTCGCGTGAATTCAGTAAGAAATTACTTCGCATGTTTTAGTGCTCAGGTCAATGGTTTGACCTCCAGAGGTCAAATTAGGTCAAGATCGGCTATTTTCACTCAAATATGCAATGATTAAGCAAACTGGGCATAACTCTTATGCCATTAGAGCTATTGAGACCTGGTAAAGTACATTTGATAGCAAATTGCCAGTACTTTTTCCGCTATGTGGAACGTAAAGACCTCCCGCCAGTGGTTTGACCGCCAGAGGTCACGTCGTGACCTAATATGACCTGAGGTCACGAAAGGTCAAAAAGTGACCTTGCCGTATATCAAATGAAGGCCAGTGACAAGACAAACACGATGGTGTTTGTTTCACCGCTCTAGCTCAATTAGGTCAAAAGTTATTGTCAAAATACTGTTTTTGACCTCTGGTGACCTTGGATGACCTAGGAAAAGTCAAAGGGCAAATATGACCCCTGGGATCCGTTGAAGGGTGTCCAAAAACGTTGTTCTGAGCAGTCTGAGTATTTGCAATCATTTTTGTGGCTTTTATATCATGAAATAGCTTTTCCCCATGCTTTTCCAATGGGAGAGGTCGCCTCGTGACCTCACCTCAGGGCACGAAATCAAAAAATCCCGGATATACACCTTGTAGACCCTGGAGGGGTCACGAAGTGTAGGAAGTTTCAAATCGATCGACTTTGAAATGTAGCTCTTACAGAGCTCTAAAGTGAAGTGAGGTGACCTTGGTTGACCTCGTCTGGTGACCTGACCTTGGGTGACCCGGGGTAAAAAATTTCAGGGATGATGGGAAAATGATGCAGTGAGAGGTAGAGCTCTCAACCGTGGTGCTGCGCCTCGTCGTTTTTCTGCTATCCCGGAAAAACCTTAGGGGGCCATCGATGGCCCCCCGGTGGGGCGAGGGTTAAGCTTCGCCCGGGTGGGGGTCTTTTTAGACCCCCTCGGGTTTTTCCGAAGTGACAAAAAAAACGACGGCGCGCCGGGCCGCCAGACTTGGTCTAGCTGTTCCTTCATCATTTTTACATCTTTCCTGAAAATTTTGGCTCAAGGTCATATCAGGTCAGGCCACCAGGCCAGGTGAAGTGACCTCACCTCAAAAAATACTTAGGACCGCATAACTAAAAGAAGGGTTAATCGATCAAGTTGAATCTCCTACCACATATTGGGCCCACCAGGAGCTACAACATTTGTTCCAGGATTTTTCATATTGGTGACCTAAGGTCATGTGCAGAGCATGACCTCCCCATTGTCAATACATGGGGAAAATCACGAAATGAGCTTTTGTCAGTAAATATGGATGGAATCAACTTCAAACATCGGTTGCGACTTGCTCTTAGCCCATTTCTGAAGCTAATGCCAAAATTTTTGACTTGTGACCTTTAAAAGGTCACCTTAGGTCAAATAAGCATTTTTTGGTGTTTTTATCTATAAATTTTGAATAAAATAAGATAGAGCTTTTATTTTGTCACCAAAGTGTTTGTATAGTCACTGGAAGTCAAATGATATACATCATGACTATACCAGGTCAAGTTGGGTCAGACCGTTGAACTGGGTCAGGTAAAATTCTTAAATTTGACCTGGCATAGCAATATCATATATCATTCGATTCGTATCGACGAGAGGATTGCAATGGTGCATAAACTATGGCTGTATCTTGTTTGGTTTGGAAGCTATTAACGAAAAAGTAAACGCCCTTATGCATGGGTGGCTATGGACATTCCCAAAAATATGTCTAATATTCAGTGACCTGTAGCTCCCAAGGCTTTGACCTGACACGAAAATGAATGCCACTATAACGAAAGCGCATCTCAAGAGCTTTCGAATGGTGTTAGAAAAATGTTTCTAGCTATCATAGTTTCTGAAATATATGAGGTTTTCTTAGTACATCTCACATTATTGATTTTGACCTATTTTGACCTCTGGTGACCTTGATATTGACCTGACAAGAAAAATGACTGAAGTATTTTCGATATCATTTTTGAAGACCTTTCGATTGCCGTTTTGCACTTTTTTCTAGCTCTCTTAGTTTTTGAGATCGTGGGGGGTCTTTTTAGCCCCCCACCAGGGCAAAGGTGGCTCGTACCCGCCACCGGGGCAAGGCTTAATAAAACATTCCCCTGGACGATTCTTGGGTGTTAATCCGGGTTTCTTATTTACAAAGACCCGTACACCTTTCGCTCCCGGATGTCGTATGATGTCAAATGGATAGCTCATGAACGACGTCCAAGAGCGAGAGGACTACGAATCTTTGAAGATGCGGTATTTGTAACGAGTGGTTTATGCATGCTGTATGATGTCGGATGGAAATCAAATGAACTACATCCGAGAGGGCCATATCTACGAGTCATTTGAAATACGAAATAAGAAACTCAGGATTTACGCTCAACACAACCGTTGTGGCAAATGCTATGAAACCCCAGACACGTCAACCGTTTATCTGCTGTTTCCATCTTGCTGTGACCATAGTTAACTTATAACCTGTTACCTTCCTGATTAGCACTGTATACTGATCAGCACTGTTTCCTCTGTGATTTTTCTTCACTACACTCCAAAAAGAGCACTAGCAGAATACTGTCAGCATAATTTTGTACTATTATTTTTTTTTTAAAGGGAATGTGGCACCTGGGTCGAATCCTGGAATTTAGTGTAATTAGGCGTAATTAGGCGTCAAAAATAATGAAACCACTCATGATTTCTCTGAAAAATGTACAATAAGCTCAATATTTGGTTTTTAAAAATACTCCTCTAGAAAAAGAAATAAATATCAGACTGTGGATGATGTCACGATCTGGCAACCACTACCATACTTGAAATGCTTCAAGGGCTTCGATTGGCTGATGCTCATCGTGACGTCAGCATATGTCGTCACACCAGTAGCTCACAACAATGGCCGCCGGCGACGGGGGCTGAGGGGGGCTGATGTCAGGTAGGTTTTAGCTTTTTCTACGGAAATATCAAGTTCCAAGACAAATGAAATATGGAGTACCGGGTTTTCCGACCTGCTTTACAACTTGGCTATCTCAGTTAAAATTACGTTGTGAAGGTGCCACATTCCCTTTAAGGCCTGCCACAACATTTTAAAGGCAGTCTGGCTTGCTCCCAATGATGCTCTACAGAGCTGCTACATGTAGCATGTAGCATGTAGAGCTGCTAGATATAGAGCATGTAGCATGTCACAACAAAAGAGTGATGCACCTATGCATTAACTGTGGTCAAAAGTATGTTAAGCAGTAAGAGGATATACTGTGTTTCTGCTGGCCACTCAAGCAAAACCTGTTTGTTGTGAATTAAAATAATGCTGACCCTGAGTTAACTGCAACTTCAACCTATTTTTGGTTTTGCAATATTGATTGCCTAATATAACTCAACAGAACTTCAAGATTAGATGTACGATCCATTCAGTATGAATATCAAAATTGTACCCCATTACATTTGTTCAAGAGTTGTTGACGCCAGTCATATTTCGGTTGTATTTTCGGAGCTTTCGAACGTCATGACTATCTTTGTCAGCAAAAGATTGCTCAGTCAAAGCCTAATTTAACACCACACAAGTTTGAGAAAACATTGCATCACACTCGTGCCAAAATGCAAATCCTACTTGTTATTTGTTGACAAGGAATAATGAATATACAAGTTCCACAATTAACTTCAGTAAGTTAAGAGTCACAAAAAACACATTTTAATACAGTTCACAGATGGGAAGGTCATACATATACAAAAGTCTAGATCATCATACACCTATGGCGAAGACCAATAAGTAAGGTGTTGCCAAAAGCGACATCAACATGAACACTAGGGGTGTTCACGGGCGCATGTGTACGGTGTGGACAGTGTGTACGGTCTGCGTACATCCAATCAGCGTCGAGCAGAACTAGGTCATGGGGCGGGGCCTAATCTGGCGCGAAGAGGGTATGACGTCACAAACCTGTGTACAGTGTGGACAGTTGGAGACCGTGCACACCGTACAGATGAAAAAGCTACGTAAGTGGCGCGCTTACGACATTTCGATCAAGCAAGCAGAGAGCCGCAGAGACCGTTAGTTCTCCATTTTTAAGTTGATAAGAGGAATCAATCGTGGGTGAGGGAGTGTGGCTCGAGGGAAATTTATTCTAGGCACGTGGTTGTGTGAAAACATCAAATATAGAAAGGTATTTTAGGCCTTCCTCAAGGATATCTCGTACTGCCAGTGTCTTTATTGCTTTGGTACTGCCTACTGTTTTAGAATTAGCCGGTGCCTGTTCTGATGGAAGAATCTTGCAAGTTGGCTGTTGGTCTTTTTGCAAACTGTCATAAGAAAATGACATTTATACTGTTGATGATGGTGTTTTCATAAGCTGAGCATCCAGGGCTCATCGTCTGACACCAAGCACATGTGTTCATTCTGTTCATTTGACCGTGCACACCGTACACATGAGTCTGACGTCATGGCACAGATGGGCGGGGCCTACATAGCCTGAGGCATATTTACGTCCACACTGTACACATGCGCCGTGAACACCCCTACTTATTAGAATACATACTACACCAATGTTATTTCATGACATATAATTTAAAAGTTTAGTGCTAGGTATACTTGATAAACTTGTAACTTTGAGATACTTATATAGTTAATTAGTTGTGTTGGTGCATTGATAAGCCCCCAAAAAACATATTACTGTGAACCTTGAAATAGTACTGTAGAAAGAGCAATCTGCAGGATTGTTGACTCCAGGTTGTATCCAGAGCGGCAGTCTCATATGGATCACATTTTTTTCCATGGAAACTAAAAGCTAAAATTTGGCAAACTAAAAGCCATTTCAAAAATGCTGGTAGCCACTTACCCCATTCATCATCCGACATCTTGAGTTACAAATACACTTAAACAGGTTAAGAAATATCGATGAGAAACCAGGATCAGTAGGCTACTCAATTCCGAATCCTGAATTTAAATGAAAATGGTACGCCAAAGGAATTTAGAATAGCCAGCGAGGTACCAATATGCTTTTGTTGGCAGTAAAACGGGTTGACCCACAGTTGTCAAAAATCCGCCCAAAGAACCAATTAGATAAAAATAAACTAAATATTACCACTAGAGGAAGCCAGAAAACCAAAAATGCACCACAGACTACCACAGAACAATGTACGAGTCTGCCCTAATACGCAATGCGGACCGAACATATGTCCATCCACGCCCGAGAACAACCGCCGCCGAAGAATGATGTCCCCACGCGGCTTTCGTTCGGCTATTGCGCCACTGCACGTAACTTTCTAAAGCCCTGCTCAATTTTTTCTTTTACCTTTTTATTTAATGACGTCACTAAATTAGGATAATTTCATTGGTTTGTTTAGCATACATTGCGTACTTAATGAGTTCTAAACAAATCAAATACGAGTATTTCGCTACTTCATTTCAGATTTTGAATTTGTTCAGACTTATATTGTATGCCCCGCAGACAGTAAAAACTGTCTGCTACCTGGAGAAAAACGCACAAAATTGCGGCATCATATCAATACGAAAGTCGACGTGCTGAGAGAGCAAAGAGCCGAGCGAAGTGTTCTAGCTTCTTGCCCAGAGCAGTGTCTCTACTAACCGTGGAGCAGTTGAAGAACAATCTAGCACCATATTTCAGTACCAGACTCTTTCGCCAGAAGCTTTAAACTTCAGTTAGCTATGGAGAAACAAGTAGACAAGCCGGAAGAAGCGGCCCCACAGGAGCTGCTCCACAGTCTACATGTGGAGTACCTGGCTACATATTCAGATAACAAAAAGTATAGAATGGTAAGTCCTCTCTTATTTTGTAAATGGTTTTGTCTGCCCCGAGATTGCAGTTGTATCAGGCTTGTTGATGTGATTGGTAAATACGGATGTGGCAGGCATTCCTGCCAGTCTCGAGAGTCTCCCTGCCCGCTTGGGTTTGAATCCATACACATATATTGATTGACTCATCCTACAACACCTAGGTCCCGCATCCGTGCCCACCCTATAGCGTGGGATCCCTGAAATAACGCCATGGCAGGCACGGATATGGGAGCAACACATTAAAAGGTAAAAACAATGGGACATTCCGAAACACCACTGCAACAAAACTGTACAGATTACAGGCGCGAAGATAAAATGAGCACGGCACCTCTCAACAGCTACAACACGGTTTGGGACTGATGCGGACACTGTTTGCATGGTGTGGTGCACTACAGGCCTGATGTGATGAGCTTGACCAAGACTAAGAGGCTGCTCTAAGACTAGTTAGCTCATTAGGGGTCATCCATAAAGGGATTATGGTCCAGTCTGCAAAGTATGGCAGCAGGCCAGACAAGTTGCACCAGACATCTAAAATTCTCACACCACCAGCCTCCAAAAATTTGCACCAATCTGCCACATACCAGGGAAAAAATGCACCCATTCCTACCCCTACAATGCAATACTAATACTACCTCAATCATTAGTCAATTAGTTAAGAACTTTTTATAAGGCCCTCTCCTGTGTCTTAATAGCCATTCAGTCATTATTTGTTTAGTTTAAGTGTCACTAAACTCGCAAATTCGCACCAGATTGATAGAATTTACACCACTTGGTCCTGTCTTCAAGGGCACTCGCACCGACGAGATCTCGTTGAAAATGCCATACTTTGCACACTGGATTATGGTAGTAGGCAGATCACATCTTGCGGTTCAAAAGGATCACATCAGAAAGTCCACCGTTCAAAGGGTCATGTTCATAGGTTCTACCTCTCAAAAGGTGTCCAATGTTCAAAAGGTCTAAAGAGGCATGCTCAGGTGCATGAGAGTGAGGTGCTGATGCTGCAGAGGCGTGTTAAGCCACCTGATAATAGGAGGCAATGAGGGTTAGGCTAGGTCAGGCCAGGCCAGGTCAGTTGTGTATGCCCTTGGTCCCTATTTCCTAGTCTGGGGATATCACCCCTCTTTCCAGAATCTGAGTGTGCCTCTGATCTGGGTACCACTTTACACTACTCAAACCCTCCCCCTTCTGTCTGCTTCCCCTCTAGGGATTTTCTTGCAGAATATGGGGATATTTCTAAAACTGTTCCCAAAGTGGTACCCAGACCAGAGGTGCACTCATATTCTGGAAAGAGGGGTGATATCCCCAGACTAGGAAATAGGGACCAAGGGCATATACAACTGACCTGACCTGACCTGAGCTAGCCTAGCCTAACCTAACCTAACCTAACCTAACCTAACCTAACCTAACCTAACCTAACCTAACCTAACCTAACCTAACCTAACCTAACCCTCATTGCCTTCCATTATCAGGTGTCTTAGCACGCCTCTGTGGCATCATGCACCCCACTCTCATGCATCTGAGCACGCTTCTTTGGATCTTTTGAACATTGGACTTTTTAAAGTTAGACCTTTTGAGTGATAGAAACTATGAATATTAGACCCATTGAACGGTGGACCCTCTGATGTGATCCTTTTGAACCACAAGATGTGATCTGCCTACTACCATAATACCCTCCATAAATTGGGTAATGTAAATTTTTATTGTTTTGACCCCTCCCCCATGCTAGCATGCAAAGTATGGCACTTTCGACGAGATCTTGTCGGTGTTAGTGCTCTTGGAGACAGGGGCGAGTGGTGCGAATTTGATTAACCTGATGCGAGTTTGCGAGACTGGTGCGAGGGAGGCGACACTGAACACCAAACAACTCATGAATGAATGGTTGCAAAGACACATGAGGGGTCCTATAAAATTATCTAACTAATAAGAGAGGTAGCATTGCATCATGTGGGTGGGGATGGGTGCATTCTTCTCCCAGGTATACTGTGGATTGGTGCGAATTTTAGGTTGCTGACAGTGCGAATTTGTGCGAGAATTTTAGATGGCTGGTGCGAATCGTCTGGCCTGCTGCCATACTTTGTAGACTGGCCCCCATGGAACACTTTTGATGCCTTTGTGTAACCTTTGCTAACCCTGTGGCTGACTCCTCTACTCCCTATTTGTGCTCTGTAATTTATGGATGGCCCATTATGTGCTTGCTAGCTTGGGCTGTCTTTGGTGGGTTTCAATTCCAGAATCTGTTCTTTAAGTGCATGGAAATTATGTTGACTCTACATTTTCCTATAGCAGTCTTAGGTGATAATATCTAGCTTTTTACAGTTGTCGATTCACTGTGGCAGGTCATAACAAACAGAGCCTTCACTGCTTTAGATCGTACAATTCTATCTTCTTTGCCCTCTTGCACTGTAGCTGTGCCAACGTCAGTGTCGTCGCCGCTGATCTCTTCAACTGTAGCCGTGCTAGTGTCAGTGTTGTTGCCGCTGGTCTCTCCAACTGTAGCCATGGCAGCACCAGTGTTTTCGCCGCCGGTCTCTTCAACTGTAGCTATGCCAGCGTCCGTGTCGTGGCCGCCGGTCTCTGTTCGACTGTGACCGGGGTGTGTCTGTGCGGCAGGAGAACACCATCTCTGAGTACCTGCGCTGCAGCGGTGCCTACTGGACGCTGACGGCGCTCTCGCTGCTGCACAGCGCCGACCGTCTCCAGCGCGACTCGCTGCTGAGCTGGCTCCGCCTCTGCCAGCATCCATCCGGAGGCGTGGCCGGCAGCTGCGGCCACGACCCTCACCTTCTGTACACACTCAGTGCTGTCCAGGTCAGTCCATGCTTCGCCGCCTGTTCTTGGTTGCCTCTTCTGCCTAGTGCCTTGTACCTGTGCTACTTATCAGTTTTCTCTGTCATTCACCTGTGCCATGCTTTCTCTAAGCGGTCTTGTAACGCTACATACCTTCCTTCGTCTGCTCTCGGTGTACCGTACCTGTCTCGCACTATCGATGGTCTGTTTTGTTCGCTCCTCTAGCCAATCGGACATAGGTGTGGTAAGCGTATGTTACAGAAGTGCTGTATTTGTGATACATTACAAACGCACATGTGTGTCTGTTGCACATATGTTCTATGTGCGTTATGCGTGTCTGTTACAGATCTGTTGTATGTACGGCGCCACTGAAACGCTGGACGTGCCACGCCTGGTGGACTATGTGGCCGGTCTACAGCAGGAGGACGGCAGTTTCCAGGGCGACAACTGGGGCGAGATCGACTCCCGGTTCTCATTCTGCGCCCTCGCCTGCCTCTACCTTTTGGTGAGTGGCCCCTGCATCTGGACGGGCGGCTGCAGCATCCCAGTTCACAACTCACAGCTCCTCCATCAGCCGCCTCCCAACTCACAGCTCCTCCATCAGCCGCCTCCCAACTCACAGCTCCTCCATCAGCCGCATCCTAGCTCACAGCTCCTCCATCAGCCGCATCCCAGCTCACAGCTCCTCCATCAGCCGCATCCCAGCTCACAGCTCCTCCATCAGCCGCATCCCTGTTCACAGCTCCTCCATCAGCCGCCTCCCAACTCACAGCTCCTCCATCAGCCGCATCCCAGCTCACAGCTCCTCCATCAGCCGCATCGCAGCTCACAGCTCCTCCATCAGCCGCCTCCCAACTCACAGCTCCTCAATCAGCCGCATCCCAGCTTACAGCTCCTCCATCAATCGCCTCCCAAGTCACAGCTCCTCTATCAACCGCCTCCCAGCTCACAGCTCCTCCATCAGCCGCCTCCCAGCTCACAGCTCCTCCATCATCCGCCTCCCAGCTCGTCAGGTAGCTGCCTAAGAGCTCAACTTCTCTGCTCTATACCCTCAAGTGGCCATCCCATACGGCCGTGTGCTTGCTTTTCAGATGTAGATGTAGAACAGCTAATTTTGACCTCAAGGTGAAGCATCCGCTTGTTCTGAAAATATGGATCCTTTATGTCTGAAAGGTTTTTTAATCCGTCACGGATTGATGTCAATGTGCGGGTTGGTGTGACGCCGCTGTGCGGGATATTGTGACGCCACTGTGCGGGTTGGTGTGACACCGCTGTACAGATTGGTGTGACGCCACTGTGCGGGTTGGTGTGACACTGCTGCACAGATTGGTGTGACGCCACTGTGCGGGTTGGTGTGACACTGCTGTACAGATTGGTGTGACGCCACTGTGTGGGTTGGTGTGACACCGCTGTACAGATTGGTGTGACGCCACTGTGCGGGTTGGTGTGACACAGCTGTACAGATTGGTGTGACGCCACTGTGCGGGTTGGTGTGACATCGCTGTGCGGGTTGGTGTGACGCCACTGTGCCGGTTGGTGTGACACCGCTGCACAGATTGGTGTGACGCCACTGTGCGGGTTGGTGTGACACCGCTGTACAGATTGGTGACGCCACTGTGCCGGTTGGTGTGACACCGCTGTACAGATTGGTGTGACACCACTGTGCGGGTTGGTGTGACACCGCTGTACAGATTGGTGTGACGCCACTGTGCCGGCTGGCGTGACACCGCTGTACAGATTGGTGTGACGCCACTGTGCCAGCTGGTGTGACGCCACTGTGCCGGTTGGTGTGACACTGCTGCACAGATTGGTGTGACGCCACTGTGCGGGTTGGTGTGACACCGCTGTACAGATTGGTGTGACGCTACTGTCCCGGTTGGTGTGACACCGCTGTACAGATTGGTGTGACACCACTGTGCGGGTTGGTGTGACACCGCTGTACAGATTGGTGTGACGCCACTGTGCCGGCTGGTGTGACATCGCTGTGCGGGTTGGTGTGACGCCACTGTGCCGGTTGGTGTGACACCGCTGTACAGATTGGTGTGACGCCACTGTGCGGGCTGGTGTGACATCGCTGTGCGGGTTGGTGTGACGCCACTGTGCGGGTTGGTGTGACGCCACTGTGCCGGCTGGTGTTACACCGCTGTGCGGGTTGGTGTGACGCCACTGTGCGGGTTGGTGTGACGCCACTGTGCCGGTTGGTGTGCCGCTGCAGGGCCGGCTGGACGCCGTCGACTGTGCAGCCGCTGGTGACTTCGTGCTGCGCTGTCGGAACTGGGATGGCGGTTTCGGCTCCCGACCAGGCTCGGAGAGTCACGCTGGTCAGATCTACTGCTGCCTGGGGGCGCTGTCGCTGTTGGGCCGGCTACGCCAGGTAACGCCCCAGAGGACAGTGACCTGGTCCGTGACACCTTGAGTTACCTGAGTGCTTCGCCAGGGTAACGGAGCCACCCCGCTGTGTGCTGGCTGGTGGAAGTGTTGAACTTGAAAATAGTCTTAAATGGATCACTTGGAAGGCTTGCGGTTATGCAAGCTGTGACGAACATATTTCAAAGGGCTAGGTACGCTCCCATTAAACCATTAAAGAACATATGACACCGGCATTGCATTTGAACTGAGCGTGAGTCTTGCAGAGCAGACAGAAAACCAAGACTGGTTTTTATTTTATTCTTGCTCAACCTTCACAAGACAGAACCTGAAATAAGCACATGCATCTGTTTATCAAATATCTGTCAACTTCTTTTCTGACCTCGCGAACTGTGATTTCTTGCTTGCATGCTCTTTTGATATCAATTCTTTATTTAGGCGCTTAATATCAACATCAACCTATCTGAGCGCGGTGCCGCCCCGGCAGGTGGACGCCGACCGCGCGGCGTGGTGGCTCTGTGACCGGCAGCTAACTGAGCGCGGTGCCGCCCCGGCAGGTGGACGCCGACCGCACGGCGTGGTGGCTCTGTGAGCGGCAGCTGACTGAGCGCGGTGCCGCCCCGGCAGGTGGACGCCGACCGCACGGCGTGGTGGCTCTGTGAGCGGCAGCTGACTGAGCGCGGTGCCGCCCCGGCAGGTGGACGCCGACCGCACGGCGTGGTGGCTCTGTGAGCGGCAGCTAACTGAGCGCGGTGCCGCCCCGGCAGGTGGACGCCGACCGCACGGCGTGGTGGCTCTGTGAGCGGCAGCTAACTGAGCGCGGTGCCGCCCCGGCAGGTGGACGCCGACCGCACGGCGTGGTGGCTCTGTGAGCGGCAGCTAACTGAGCGCGGTGCCGCCCCGGCAGGTGGACGCCGACCGCACGGCGTGGTGGCTCTGTGAGCGGCAGCTAACTGAGCGCGGTGCCGCCCCGGCAGGTGGACGCCGACCGCACGGCATGGTGGCTCTGTGAGCGGCAGCTAACTGAGCGCGGTGCCGCCCCGGCAGGTGGACGCCGACCGCACGGCGTGGTGGCTCTGTGAGCGGCAGCTAACTGAGCGCGGTGCCGCCCCGGCAGGTGGACGCCGACCGCACGGCGTGGTGGCTCTGTGAGCGGCAGCTAACTGAGCGCGGTGCCGCCCCGGCAGGTGGACGCCGACCGCACGGCGTGGTGGCTCTGTGAGCGGCAGCTATCTGAGCGCGGTGCCGCCCCGGCAGGTGGACGCCGACCGCACGGCGTGGTGGCTCTGTGAGCGGCAGCTAACTGAGCGCGGTGCCGCCCCGGCAGGTGGACGCCGACCGCACGGCGTGGTGGCTCTGTGAGCGGCAGCTGCCTTCGGGCGGTCTCAACGGTCGGCCTGAGAAGCTGCCGGACGTTTGCTACGGCTGGTGGGTGCTGGCTTCGCTGGCAATGCTGGGTCGGCTTCACTGGGTACAGCCGCAGCGCGTGCGCAGGTCAGTGCCACGGGCCCGCTGATCCTCACCGCTCTCCAGGCGATGGGTATATCAGTCTTAAGAGGACGGCAAGTGCCAGTGCAACGCGCTGGAGTTCAATATTTTCTGTTGCAATTTCTTCTGTGGAAGGTGATGATTATGGAAACTGTCTTGGTGTGAAATTTTTTCGTCAATGAATTGAGGTTCGATGACACCTACTGTCCATTAGACAACATGAACCCGAAAGTTGAATATAGACAGCTGGCTGCGCTACACGTTTCTGCGCAGCTGTCTGTTGGACCGCCGTGGGTGCTGCTCTGGGCGGTGCAGTGGAGCTGGAACATGGCTAGATCCAGGCCGACAGTTGGGTGCGGGGGAGGGCAAAAAGGCCTAAAATCGGGGAAAACATGGATTTTGAAGAAAATCAGCAAACATCGGGAGGTTTGGGGGAATTACCACGTTTGCCCCCCCCTGGATCCTCCATTGAGCTGGAGCTATCAGGCTGACCGGCCGCCCTCCCTGCCCAGGTTCATTCTGGCCAGCCAGGACCCGGAGGAGGGCGGCATCTCGGACCGGCCTGGCGACATGTGCGATCCGTTCCACACTCTGTTCGGACTGGCCGGCCTCTCGCTGCTGGGCGACACCTCTCTGGCGGACATTGACCCCGTGCTCTGTATGCCGGCCGAGACGCTGCGGACACTCCGACTGCGACCGCAGACGCTGGTACCGTGAACAGTCACTGACGCCGTGAACAGACGCTGGTACCGTGAACAGTCACTGACGCCGTGAACAGACGCTGGTACCGTGAACAGTCACTGGTACCGTGAACAGTCGCTGGTACCGTGAACAGTCACGATGGTACCCCGAGCAGCTGTGAGCCGGTACTGGCACTGTTAGAATCCGTGAGCAGTCGCTAGCCGTGTGAGCGGGCAGTGCGGTGCCGAGGTTCGATGATACAGGTGTCCTGTGGAAGAATCCAGGTTTTGTGCATGTTGAATCAGCCTTGCTTATTGGATTGTTTCAGCTTTGCATTGACCTCATTCATATGGTTCCAGTGCTGTGTTTGTAGGGATCATTTAATTTGTGATTGAATGGCCATGCTGTTGGCTGTATATCTAGTCCCTGGTATCATGATGTGTGAAGCCGCTCCTGAGCGCAGCGTGCCCCGGAATTTATGCTGTGCTGTGTATTGGGTCCACTTTTTCAGTTTTGATCTTGTTTTTTCATTATACATTGTTATCTTCGAAGAATGAGATCAGTGCAAGTTTTAGAACGGTCCAACTCAGCCCTCGGAAAACGTTTACCGCATTTCCGAAACCAGTGGATGTCACTATGCATTCCTTTCAACATTTGGATTTTATTGATAAAATAACGTTATTTTTCCCAATGTGTGTGTTACACATGGTAACGTTCCGGGGAGCGTCGCAGCTCGCAATAAAAACAACGCTTGTGTATCCCGATTTTCTCAAAACTCTCAATTATGGGCTTCGTTTCCGATAAGGCGGACTGAAAGCTTTCTCGGCCCAGGTGGATACGTAGCCCTTATTTGGTGATCACTTACCAGGCATGGAACATTGTATACTCTCGGGGGTGCACGAGCATAAATTCGAAAGCCGGAAAATCCATATCAGTCATAAAACCACGACTAACCGTTGGAAAGGACCCCTGAAGCTTCTAAGCTAACCCGAGTCTAGCCTGGCGAACAGTTAAGGTGTGGTGTCCATGATGAGTACGCTCTAGACCAGCGCTTTCCCGCAAACTTCAATATCGCACATATTGGTGCTACATTAACCACCCCCTCTCCCTGGGCAGTTAAGTTTGCTTCGGCTAGTCCGGGAGAACACACTCATGCTCTTCCGCAATTATACACCTGTTCATTCATCGATCAGTCCGGGAAAACATCCATACTTTTTCATGATATTACACCCTCGTTCCTATGGTAAAAGTCGGTTTCACAAAGAAAATACTTTGAAAAACAACAGAATTTCGCGCTCGAATCATAAAAAAGTATAAAGGCGCTCCAAAATATGTCTGTTTTTTCCTCTCCGTGTATAAGGGCCTCATGCAATCCAGTGATTTTTTTCTGCAGGTGCGTTTACATTAATCAAAATGTATTCAGCTGGAACAAAGCTTACTGAAGGCAGGGTGTCGTCATTGCCGGATCTAGGCTGACGCTTGGGGGGAGGAGATTGTGAATAACTGTGATTTTAAACAAAATATGCGGAAATGAGGGCTCACTATTTCAGCCAGGCTCCTGGCTGCCCATTGTGCTGTCACAGGAGGCGGATCTCCCTCCGTTGTCCCGAATAAGGTAGTGCCCGACTGCGAAGCAGCTGCTGCTCAAGAATCTGCCGCAACAGCGGCGGCCCCAGCACTGAAAGTTTAGTGCAGCAGTGCCCAACATAAACATACACCTCGGTGGGCCTCCGAGCCGCGTTCGCCCTGGTGTGAGGGGTTTCAGACACCCCCCCCCTCCCGCCTTGAACTCGGCTCCTATGCGAGATAGCGAAAAATGCGAGCGCTGGTAGATTGCTCATAAAATCATGAAGAAACTACGCAAATCACTTTTTGGCTCAGGTCAATATAGGGGTCATGACAAGCCAAAGAAGGTGGCATGTTAGAGAAAAAAGGCAAACAATGTGTGTTTTGAAGGGAAGCTAGAGATTCATGTTAGAGAAGAGATTCTGGGCTCTATCGTCTGATAGGGATGAGTTAGAATAGTTTTTCTGCACTATCGCCTCCTCACGTTACCGCAAATCAAATGATGTTTAATATGACGATATTAGGTCAAAACATAAAAATGATCTAACCTAAGGTCAGATCAAGGTCACCATCAAACCCAACAATCAATATGCATATCGGTCGACTCGTAATAACTATTCAATGGGGATGAGGTGGCTTAGTGGGTAGCACCCTTGTCTTCTAAGCCACCGGTCCCTGGTTCAAGTCCCGGCGGAGCCTCTGAATAAGTCGATCTGATCCCCAAAATCCCCCCCAAATGTCTCGTTTTAATCTATTCGCAGAATTGTTTCATTACAGGAGAGTAAGACTATTCCTGAGGCAGTTTGCGAGTTCCATAGAAATACTCTGCAGAATGCATGTACTTTTAAATTTACCCCTTTGCATTTTCAGCACGATTCAGATTCAGATTATTATTCGAACAAGGTCCACAAAAGAGGGCTTTTTACTTGTTCACGTCAAATAGTTAAGAGTAAAATGAGTAAAAAGGATCACAGTCAAAACACACTAATACCTGGTCTAAAATCACACCTAAGTACTGACAACAATATGCATCACATAACTACTCAATCACACGTCCTTCTCTGCGTCTGATTAGCGCCGCTCTCAGCTGGTGTCTCAAGTCAGGTACTCCGGGTACTTCGAATGAAACTGTCCCGTGCTAAAATAGCACGGAGATTAGATTACCACACGCTTGTAATGTTACACTTTTAATGCTGAGATTAAGGCAGTTGTCAGAATAGATTTACTAAAAATTCTGGACAAATGCTTAAAAATTGGGTATTTTTAGGACTGGACAGATTGGAATTCTACGCTCGAGGTGTTGTATTTTCAGTGTATAGTTTACGTATGCTCACACCACAATAATAAATAAATAGGTTGAGCACTTCACACCGCCACACCAGCAACCAGTCTGACGCGTTTTGCCTACACCGTGTTCCGCCTAATCCACGAACGAGCGCCGACAACTCACCACTGGCCACGTATGAAATGAGAGCATCGTCATCATCATCATAGTTTGAGTTTAGGAGCGCGTCGACATCATAGGTCATATGGCGCCCATGAGAGCATCATGCAATCCCACGGTTCTGGCTGAGACGTGGGCTTCTGGACGGAAATGAAACACGATGTTCGATTGGTTGTAGGCTATCTCTAGCGTTAGGATTAGTTGGGGCTGCTTTGCCGGGATTTCCCGTAACTACGCACTTTGTTTCGTTTTTGCACGATGGAGTAGATAGCTACTGTTGGAAATATGTTGACACAATTTTGGACTGTCAATTTGGGACGAGCAATAAAACAAAATCATTATTATGGCGGTGTCTTTGTTTTCGTTAGGCGAGTTTGCGTTTGTTTAATTTTGAGGCATCTCTTGTCTATCAGAAGCCGTTTCACTGGGGGGGCAATTTCCGGGCACTGGGGGGCATTTCTGTCGACTGGGGGCATTTCGGCCGACTGGGGGGCAAATGCCCCCCAGTTCACATGTTAAAAATGGCCTGAAATCATGCATTGACACGCCAGTCACAACGGGCAACTATAGAACACATCGACAAAACGGCGAAAAGCTCCTGCCAGGAGTGGGGTTCGAACCCACGCACTCATACGAGTAACAGAACTTAAGTCTGTCGCCTTAACCACTCGGCCACCCTGGCTGGGAACAGCGGCGGCATACCGTAGGATATAGATGGTGGTGCAATAAAAGGATGGCATGCCGTAAGCAAGGGCGTTACTACGGTGGGGAGCTGGGAATACCCGGGAATACCTACGCTCTAGAAAGGCAGAGGAGTAGGTACCTAGTGGCGGATCTAGCCGGTCGGTTTAGGAGGGGCAAACCAAATTAAAAAGTCGAAAAGCAAAAGAAAAAAACAAAAAACGTCACGCCGTGAAAGCTGTGCTATAATATCACTTGCCGGTAGGATTTTGGGTATTTGAGGTGAAAAGAAAGAAAAAAACGTCTCGGGAAGAAAAATATGGGTTTGAGATACTTTTTCCAGTCGAACTTCTAATATTTACACTGAACTTAACTGGTTCTGTTTGAAGTTGAGAGTTGAAGCACCAAAATCTTGCTTATAAAATAAAAAGGAGTCGGGGAAAAAAGGTCACTTTGGAGGGGGCAAAAACATAGTTTTGCCCCGAGTTTTTCCGTTTGGGGGGAGGGGGAAAATGCCTTTCCCCCCTTGGATCCGCCACTGTAGGTACCGGCCTGTCATTTGTCAATCTAATAATTTCCTCAAAACTATTATCTTCTTTTTGCATGAATGCTTAACTTATTTTTCTTGTCTCACGGTTTCCAGTTTGAAGGTTTTAGTCGTGGTTCCAGTCCCGCATCGAAAATTTTACCCAATCACCAGTGGCGGCGCTTGAACATTATGACAGCCTAGGCACGATTGGCTTAGAGGTAAGGACGTCGCCCAGGCTTTTTACCTGATATTAGACAGGGGTGATTCCAGCAGGCCGGCTGGAGAACGGGCAAGCTCAAGTCGATGAGCAAAAATAATATTTATGTTTAAATGTTTAATATCATACAAATTGAAAAAAACATATAAAAACATGTTTCGGTGGATTGTGGAAACGGTTATGCGGCAGTATATGAATGTACATGGCAAAATTCAAGGAGAGGCAGGTAAGTATGTAAGCCGGAAAGGACTAGTACTCACGAGAACTTCCCATTTCAAGGACAGCTTCGGCACTGCATTGTTTATGATGTCCTATTTATCGCTGTACGGTCAATTTGTCAACGTTTTTTTAATTTCACTTGCCAGATTTTGTGCCATGACTCACGTTCTTCATAAGGGTTTCACTAATTAAATATCTCGCAAATAATTGCCGAACAACTGTCCCGCACCAGAGAAGGCTAGACATCCGCGAATACAAGAATGTCAATAAACGAATCTGCTGTAATCAAGGCCGCGGAATCGCACGTGCTAGCTCCTAATGTAAGCCTGGGTTGCTGATTTAACCTTCGCCCGGGTGAGGGGGTCTTTTTAGACCCCCCTCGGGTTTTTCCGAAGTGATCAAAAAACGGCGGCGCGCAGCGCCGCCAAACCAAGTCTAGCTGTTCCTTCATCATTTTTACATCTTTCCTGAAAATTTTAGCCCAAGGTCATATCAGGTCAGGTCACCAGGCCAGGTGAAGTGACCTCACCTCAAAAAATGCTTAGGACTGCATAACTAAAGAAGGGTTAATCGATCCAGTTCAAACTTACACCACATATTGGGCCCACCAGGAGCTACAACATTTGTTCCGGGATTTTTGATATTGGTGACCTAAGGTCATGAGCAGACAGGGGCGTAGCCAAGGGGGGGCAGCAGGAACAGCCGCCCCTCCCTGAGGGCCCCAGGGGCCCTCCTGAGGACACGAGTCGCACGAAGCGCAGCTCGTCCGCACTATGCTCTGTGGCCAAATTTGGCATTTTATACCAGACAGGGCCCTTTTAAGCCCTCTTCAGCTTTCTATTCTGTAACAAGCAGGGGCTCTTTCTACCCATCAGGGCACTTTTTTGCGCTGTCTCAGGGGCCCTTTTCGGGGCGCCGCCCCTCCCTGAGCGAAATCCTGGCTACGCCCCTGTGTGCAGAGCATGACCTACCCATTGTAAATACATGGGGAAAATCACGAAATTAGTTTTTCTCAGTAAGTATGGATGGAATCAACTTCAAACATTGGTTACGATTTGATCTTAGCCCATTTCTGAAGTTTATGCCAAAAATTTTGACTTGTAACCTTAAAAAGGTCTCTTTAGGTCAAATAAGCATTTTTGGTGTTTTACTCTATAAATTTAGAATAAGCTAAGATATAACTTTTATTTTGCCACCAAAGTGTTTGTATAGTCACTGCAAGTCAAATGATATCCATCATGACTATACCAGGTCAAGTTGGGTCAGACCGTTGACCAGAGGTAAAGATGCTGGCTGTCACAAACTCAATGTGACGTATGCCTCCTACGTCCATACACATGTATTTGCTGAATAAAAACACAATCAAATAAAATCAGATTAAAACAGTACATAAGAAGTATAGGAAAGATCCCGCGGGAGGAAGAGAGAGGAAGAAAACATACTCAACAAATCGGTGAATCACACTTGCACACGGTAAAAAGCAGTTCAAGACAAAGCATATATATATATATATAAACACACGACCGCCGTCCTCATCCCCGCCCGACAAGGGCGCAACTCGCAGAGTCACAAAAAGCTGAAATGATAATTGTATACTTGAATACTATTTCCAATATGCTGAATGTCATCTACCTGTCTCTTACTTTTGCAACAGACAAGGTTCAAGCACCAAGCCATTACTGCATGAAAGTATTAAACTGTGTTTTCATTTTTAGATCATGTTTAAGTTTTGGAAGGAAAATTTCCAATTATGGATCATTGTTTCAGTATTGGGATCATAAAATTTATTGGCAACTCTGACTGCAGTTTCCCACCAATGACATGCATTTCCTTTTGAAAAAGTTTCCATTTTGGAAGGAGTGTTTCCAATTATGGTACATTTCCCGTGATTAAATGTGACCATTATCATGAAAATAATTATTATTGGGAACTAACCTATGAATGGGAGCGGCACCTACACACAATTGGGAACCCTGATCACGGCTTCCCCCACTGAACTTCTATCTCACATATCAACCAAAGGGACAAAAATGTCAATGTCAACATAGGATTTGGATCTACCTAAAATGTGTTGGTAAAGTGGACCTTAGGTAGCATTTTTATAGACAGATCAAATTCTTAAAAATTTTCCCCAACACCTGATTATCACCTGCCTGTTCATTCCTTCTTCCAGTAAAAACTCTGAGGCAACTACCCTGCATAGATGTAAAATTATGTCTATTGGCCTAATAGGTACCTACAGAGGTATTGGAAGTCTCATACCAAAGAAAGATCCAGTGTAGTCAAAGTCCTGCTTTAACTCCATGCAATTCAGGTCCTGTGTGTTGCTTACCACCACTGGTAGTAAGCAACACACCCCCAACCAGCATTTTCAAAGTCTCTTTCTTTCTGAGATTTTCTGCGATTTCCTGAGATGAGAAGGGGTCTACCAGGCCCCCTCCAGTGCACGTTAGTGTGTTTTTAACTCTTTGTGGAGGACTGCATTGGCACACATTTGCTATCTGTACAATATTGACATGATAATTTGATCATGAAATCTCACCTGAATTACTGTTGTTGCCAGTCTGTTGCTGGCGCCAACTCTCCCAACTTCCTCCAGCTCCAAACCTACCTAACCAATCTTGATCTAGGGCACAAATAAGGTACGGCACAAGCAAGCTAAGGAATGAAAAACCAAGTTTGAGATGTGAAAGTGCATCAGTCTCGAAGTAGCCTACATTCATCTTAGATTAGCCATGGGCAGCACTATTTATTCCAGCCAGTTTTAGCCTGCACTCATCTCAGATATACCCCAAAAATATGCCCTAAAAAAGTGGCTTCCCACCTGTGTACATTTTTTGGCAGGCTCTACCTAAAATAAGCATTACGAACTTGTCTTGTCGCTGTTGCGTAGTTTAGGTAGAATTGCTGCCCAGCTATGTTTATTTCTTTCACTCATTTAGTACTTTTCTTAGTAGCTTTTAGGCGTACTTTATACTAAATTCAAAGAAATAGGGACCGCTAAATCGAAGAGGCTCAAACTTCAAATATTATTTAACCTGACAAAATGGACAGAGAAATATTTGATAACGTATTTGCGTTATCTTTAATGCCTTAAATATGCCCACAATCACGCATTTCTCGAAAAAATTGACTGTCACATTTCGGGCATCTAGGCGGCAACTTTCTGGCAACTACTAACAATCGGCACCATTGGGCTGCATGTTAACCTTCGCCCGGGTGGGGGTCTTTTTAGACCCCCTCGGGTTTTTCCGAAGTGACCAAAAAACGGCGGCGCGCAGCGCCGCCAAACTTGGTCTAGCTGTTCCTTCATTATTTTTACATCTTTCCTGAAAATTTTGGCTCAAGGTCATATCAGGTCAGGTCACCAGGCCCGGTGAAGTGACCTCACCTAAAAAATACTTAGGACCGCATAACTAAAAGAAGGATTAATCGATCAAGTTGAAACTCATACCACATATTGGGCCCACCAGGAGCTACAACATTTGTCCCGGGATTTTTGATATTGGTGACCTAAGGTCATGTGCAGAGCATGACCTCTCCATTGTCAATACATGGGGAAAATCACGAAATGAGCTTTTCTCAGTAAGTATGGATGAAATCAACTTCAAACATCAGTTGTGACTTGCTCTTAGCCCATTTCTGAAGCTGATACCAAAATTTTGGACATGTGACCTTTAAAAGGTCACCTTAGGTCAAATAAGTATTTTTGGTGTTTTCTCTATAAATTTTGAATAAACTAAGATAGAGCTTTTATTTTGTCACCAAAGTGTTTGTATAGTCACTGGAAGTCAAATGATATACATCATGACTATACTAGGTCAAGTTGGGTCAGACCGTTGACCTGGGTCAGGTCAAATTCTTAAATTTGACCTGGCATAGCAATATCATATATCATTCGATTCGTATTGACGAGAGGATTGCACTGGTGCATAAACTATGGCTGTATCTTGTTTGGTTTGGAAGCTATTAGCGAAAAAGTAAACGCCCTTATGCATGGGTGGCTATGGACATTCCTAAGAAGATGCCCAATATTTAGTGACCTGTAGCTCCCTAGGCGTTGACCTGACACGAAAATGAATGCCACTGTAATGAAAGCACATCTCAAGAGCTTCGAATGGTGTTAGAAAAATGTTTCTAGCTATCATAGTTTCTGAGATATATGAGGTTTTCTTAGTACACCTCATATTAGCGATTTTGACATATTTTGACCTCTGGTGACCTTGATATTGACCTGACAGGAAAAATGACCGAAGTATTTTCGATATCATTTTCGAAGAGCTTTCGATTGCCGTTTTGCGGTTTTTTCTAGCTCTCTTAGTTTTTGAGATCGTGGGGGTCTTTTTGGCCCCCACCAGGGCGAAGGTGGCTCGTACCCGCCACCGGGGCAAGGGTTAAAATCTGGCAACTGTGACAGCGGTTTCCGGGTTTTCTGCAGCGGGGGTCCCTCGTTTTAGTAGAAACTGAACACAGTACCAATATTGTATCACTGATAGTACGCTGTGCAATTGAAGAACAGAGTTGCTAAATTAAATTTATCGCTACACGCTTCATTCTGTATTTCGAAAATATGCGGTTTGATTTTGAACCATACTGTCACGATCGCTATTTTGTCACAATTATGCACCTCAATTTTCATAAATGTGTCACAAACCCCAGTAGCCGAGTTGGCAAGTTTCTGCACCTCTGCCGTTGACCTGGGTCAGGTCAAATTCTTAAATTTGACCTGGCATATCAATATTATATATCATTCGATTTGTATTGACAAGAGAATTGCAATGGTGCATCAACTATGGCTGTATCGTGTTTGGTTTGGAAGTTATTAGCGAAATAGGAAACGCCTTTATGCATGGGTGACTATGGACATTCCCAAGAATATGCCCAATATTCAGTGACCTGTAGCTCCCTAGGCTTTGACCTGACACGAAAATGAATGTCACTGCAATGAAAGAGCAACTCAAGAGCTTTCAAATGATGTCAGAAAAATGTTTCTAGCTATCATAGTTTCTGAGATATATGAGGTTTTCTTAGTACACCTCATATTAGCGATTTTGACCTATGTTGATCTCTGGTGACCTTAATATTGACCTGACAAGAAAAATGACCGAAGTATTTTCGATATCATTTTTGAAGAGCTTTCGATTGCCGTTTTGCGCTTTTTCTAGCTCTGTTAGTTTTTGAGATCGTGGAGGGTCTTTTTTAGTCCCCCCACCAGGGCGAAGGTGGCTCGTACCCGCCACCGGGGCAAGGGTTAACAAACCAGTACTCGCGTCCGAATGAATGAGGCATTAGAGATGTCAATCAAAAAGCACACGTTAGGTTTGCCACGGTGTTAGGAAGATTCAGCGAAATCGCGAAGTGCCTGATATCACATTTGTTGACGGTAAGAGCTGCGAACGTGGATTCCCAGGGATGCAAATTATCGGCTCTTTGACCCAGTGATCCGAAAACAGAATATTCTCTGTAACTTAAACATCGAATCAAAATTATGTTTATTCCACATAAAATACCTACCTACTTCGACATTTAAGTGGCTAGGCGATGCCTAATGTGCCTCTATGTCAGCCCCGCCACTGCCAATCACGCAATCACAGTATCTATTGCTTTATCTCGCCTCCCACTGGGGGTCCGGCGCCACCTCCGCCCCACCAGGGGGCCATCGATCATAGGCGGATCCAGGATCGCCGATCGGGGGGCACCTTCACGGGGGCGCCATCCGGACCAGGAGGGCGCCACTTATGACCGGCAAAACCTATAAGGTGGGCGCCAAATCCTATCGGTGGGCGCCGATTTTCGTATCCTGGGGGGGTGGGAAGTGACATTTCAGGGGGCGCCATTGACCTTTCAGGGGGCGCCGAGGGTCGATCGGGGGCACGTGCCCCCTTGTCCCCCTGGATCCGCCTATGCCATCGATGCCCCTAACTAAAAAATATGGGGGTTAGCGCAAATCTGCAAAGTAGGGAAGACCGGAGCAAAACGGACTTTGGGGCAAAACGGATTTTAGCTATCTCGGTATGTTACTGGTGTTTCTATCTAGATTTTAGAAGATGAACTACTGCTTTAGACAAAGGACGTCAGAAGCGTGTATATCGTCAGTTAGCGGCACCATTTCGACGCGGGCTGGCTGAAGCGGATTTTCCTCCAAGTATACGATATTTACAAGTTTTAAATCTTCGTTTTTCGAGTGACAAACTGAGTTCAGTTCTGATGGTGATATGTCTGAATTAGTGGCAGTGTAAGCTTAGGTTATGGGTAATTTCAAATTTCAAAGCTTGCTATTTTTTTCCGACAAGTAAAAACTTGAATCGCACTAGCTGTGGGGCAAGACGTCCTCTACTACCCTGGGCAAGACGGACGGTGCAAAATGGACTAATGGTGTAAAATGGTCTTTGATGGTCCGGTAACACCCCAATCACTTAGGATAATGTGCTATGTAGTTTGTTATTGTTGTAATGTCAAAGAAACAGCGAGAAAACAAAGCAGGGGCGGGTCTAGGTAGGGGACAGTCTTGTGCCAACATGAAAGCAGGTTAGAATTTTCACTGATTTAATAGATGTTGACGCTTGAACGAAATTTTGATGTTTTTTCGCCATATTATCCAGGCTGCCAGGGATGTGGATTTATATATCTTTGGGATTGCCCGGGAAAAGTACAATGACAGCAGGTCACACTGACCGTTTTGCCCCTTCCTGAAAACCATTACGCCTCAGGGTCGGGGCAAAACGGACAAAAACATTAGCTTAAATATTTTACTGTCATTTTTCGAAATTAATTTTTAAGTTGATACTCTTACATTAGAGACAATTCATAAGGCTTCGTCAGGGTGTATAACTCAAAACTTTCGGCTCGCTATTGAGCTTGCTATGTTAGAAAAACACTTAGGGTGTCCGTTTTGCACCGGTCTCCCCTGCAAAAGAAAACTCGTGTGAATTCAGCAAGACATTACTAAGCATGTTTAAGCGCTCAGGTCAATGGTTTGACCTCCAGAGTTCAAGTTAGGTCACGATAGTCTATTTCCACTAAAATATGCAATGCTTCAGCAAACTGGGCCTAGCTCTCAGGGCGTTAGAGCTATTGCAGTCTGTTCAAGTGCATTTGATACGAAAATTCCCGATCTTTTTTCCGCTATGTAGAACATAGGACCTCCCGCCAGTGGTTTGACCTACAGAGGTCACCTCGTGACCAAATATGACATGAAGCACAAAAGGTCAGAAAGTGACCTTGCCGTATAACAAATGAAAGCCAGTGACGTTACATAAACAATGCCGTTTATTTCAGCACTCTAGCTTGATTAGGGGAGACCGGGGCAAAACGGACACCCTAAGTATCTTTCTAACATAGCAAGCTCAATACCGGGCCGAAAATTTTAAACTATACACCCTGACGTAGCCTAATAAATTATTTCCTAATCTAAGAGTATCAACTTGCAAAATTAATTTGGAAAAACATGACAGTAAAATATACCTATCAGCTAATGTTTTTGTCCGTGTTGCCACAACACTAGGGCAAAATGGTTTTCAGGAAGAGGCAAAACGGGCAGTATGACCTGCTGTCATTGTACTTTGCTTGAGCACCCCAAAGATATATAAACCACTTCCCTGGCAGCCTAGGTAATATGACGAAAAACATCATGTTTTCGTTAAGGGTCAACATCTTTTAAATCCGTTAAAATTTTTAACCTTTCATTTTGGCACAAGACTGCCACCCACCCTGACTCGCCCCTGCCTTGTTTTCTCACTGTTTCTATGACTTTACTAAAATAACACTACATAACAAATTATCGTAAGAGATTGGGGTAAACCGACCATAAGACAATTTTACACCATTGGTCCATTTGCCCCGTCCGTTTTGCCCCACAGATACTCTGATTAAAGTTTTTACGTGTCGGAAACAATAGCAGGCTTTGAGATTTGAAATTACCCTACCCTAAGCCTACACCACCACTTATTCATACATATCACTATCAGAACTGAACTCAGTTTGTCACTCGAAAAAATGAAGATTTAAAACTTGTAAATATCGTAATAATTACAGGAAAATCCCTCCAGCCAGCTCGCGTCGAAATGATGCCGCTAACTGACGATACACACGCTATTTTCTGACGTCCTTCGTCTAAAGTAGCAGTTCATCCTCTAAAATCTAGGCGGAAACACCAGCAACATACCGAAACAGCTGAAATCCGTTTTGCCCCAAAGTCCGTTTTGACCCGGTCTCCCTATGTCAAAAAGTATCGTGAAAATGCTGTTTTTGACTGGTGACCTGTGATGACCTCAGATAAATCAAAGGGCAAATATCGCCCCTGGGATCCGTAGAAGGATGTCCAAGAACGTTTTTCTGAGCAGTCTGAGCATTTGCAATCATTTTTGTGACTTTTAGATCATAAGACAGCTTTTCTCCATGCTTTTCAATGGGAGAGGTCACCTCGTGACCTGACCTCACGTCAAGAAATCGAAAAATCCTGGATTCGGCTCAGGTCAATATTGAGGTCATGACAGGTCAAAGAAAGTGAATTTTGAGCACAGTTTTGGGCTCTAACGTCTGACAGAGTTGAGTTAGAACTATTTTTAGGCACCATTCGCTTCCCCTCGTCACAGCGAACCGAATGATGTATAATATGACCATACTAGGTCAAAATACAAAAATGACCTGACCTCAGGGCAGGTCAAGGTCACTTTGAATATAGCATAGTCAATATGTATACAAATCGACTCCCAATAGCAATTTGAACGCAATGATAACAAAATAAAAACTGTATCATCATTCCATGCAAAGTTATTGACCTTCGTCTGAAAAGGGCATATATATTTTGCACTTTATAATTGAAATTGTATTACTGCAAAATTTAGTGAACTGTCTCCATTTGTAACACTTAATGATATAGATATACTATTGTTATCAGAAACAAAACTTAATGATTCAATCCACCCAAGTTTGTATATCCAATAGAATTTCAAGAGCCACTGACAAAGCATTGGACCCGGCGTGGTGGTGGGGCGGCAATTTATGTTAGAGCTTCCCTACCTGTCAGAAGACTAACACATTTAGAGATCGCAGATATTGAAGCCGTTTGGTGCTCGAATAAATTAAATTCACTTAGAATCTTAGAATGCTGCTTATACCTTCCCCCTAACCTTTCATCACAGGAACAATGTTGCTCCCTCGATAAAATGTGCGACAGTATATCGTCGGCTATTTCGATGAACCCTTCGATGATAATAATCATGGGATATTTAAATTCAGGAAACATTTTTCTCGACCATAGAGTTACTGGTAGGATAATTACTTCATTTCGTCGGAACCTACTAGAGTGTATGGAAGGTTTTCGAGTTCAGCAGCTAATTAATGATCCGACCAGAATCACTGAGAATTCATTGAACCTCCGAGACTTGGTATTCGTTTCAAACATAGGGCTTGCATCGAAACCGGGAAACTTGTTCCCTTTTCTAGCATTGGTCACCATCCAATCTTTGCCCCATTAAAAATCAGTAAGCCGAAGAAAAAACCACAGGCACCGCGTCAAATATTAGACTTTAACATAATAGATAGGTATTGATAAAATAGTTGCCATTCTTCAAAATACGAATTGGGACCAATTGCTGCAGGGGGATACAGACGAGGCGGTCGAAGTATTATCTGGAGCTATTATTAGTGCAGCAAGGCATAAGCCCACCGCAAAAGGGGGCCACCAAACTCAACCTGATGCGAAAAAACTTCAACATCAGGACCAAAAACTGTTCAATTTGGGCTCGCTGCATCCCAGCGGCTGGATAAGAATGTCCGGTTGTCTCTCATTTTACGAGATCAGGAAATTTTGCCAAAGGTGGGGCCAGGCCCCCCTGGCCCCCCTTTCCGACGCGTATGCAGCAAGGGAATCAACTCCTACTAAAACTATTAATATGAACAGTGAAGACAAGCCCTGGATCGATTCAGGATTAAAAGATAACATACGGAAATGTGATCGCTTGTTTAAAATCGCTAAAAAGAACAATATAACCAACAACCATCTCTCCCGGTCAGAAGAATCAAAATGTCATTGGGAACGAAAGAGGACTCAACGGAATAAGGTGACGGAGTTAAACAAAATAAGCAAGCAAAGGTTTATTAAAAGTAAAGTTCAAACTTTAATAGAATGTAAACAAAATCTACGAAAATATTACTAAATTGTGAGGGATATTCTTGACAATCGAACGTCTAATACTGTACCACCGCTCGAAGTCCAGATGGATAACATACCTGAATTATCCCAAATCCAAGTGACAGAAAATGAAGTGCTGCAACAATTAAATACTCTTAACCCAAACAAATCGATGGGACCAGATGAAATCCTTCCTCGGCTTCTAAAACTAGTTGCAATACATACTTATTAGTGAACCCCTAACAAAAATATTTAACAAGTCTCTCTCAGGCGGCATATTCCCTCGATATTGGAAACTCGAAAACGTCACCTGCATATTCAAGAAGACCGGCACCTCTTCGGACCCATCCTGCTACAGGCAAATCAGTTTGTTATCATTCATTTTTAAAATATCAGAGAAATTGGTGTTTCAGAAAATGTATGCCCATATCACAGAAAACATTTTGACAGAAAAGCAAAGCGGTTACCGACCATATCATGGAACCCAGTTACAACTTCTTTACTTCACGCATAAATTGTATGAATCTTTGAATAATAGCCAAAACTTAACCGCTGTATATTTGGATATTTCAACACTATTTGCCACGCTGGTCCACTCTTCAAATGCAAGGTGCATTGCGGAATTGATGGAACTTTTTTTAAATGGCTTGAATCATACTTGGATAATCGACAGCAGAGAGTACGAATAGGACACACATTCTCTCAACCACTTGCCCTGAGGGCACGATACCCACAGGGCTTGGTCCTTGGGCCCTTGCTGGCACTGATCTACCTGAATGATCTGACAGAAAGAACTAACAATGAAATTTTGCTCTTTGCTGACGACGTTGCACTTTTTCACTCCATGCGCAAAGATCCTCAACTGCCCAAACAGCCATCCAGAACGATCTTGATACAATAAGCAGGTTTGGGGCTGAGTGGGGAATAAGATTCAATGCTTCTAAAACGGAGGTTAACTTATACAACTTATAGGTATACTATATATATATATATATATAAATATATATATATATATATATATATATATATATATATATATATATATATACCTATAAGTTGTTCCAAGTGTTATGTGATTTTTCGCGAATGGTGGAAGCCCATTTCGTTTGGTGGTGGAGCCATGCTTACTGCTTATGACATTTTACTGAGCGATGGGCATCGCGATTAAGACCCTTATGGCTCTTTTGTGCCGATCGCGCCCGTTGAAGGTTGAATTTATGTAAGCTGAGAGATAAAATAAATACATGCATACATACAACTGCTTAAATAGCCCCAGATGACCTCTCAGAGGTCACAGGTAAAACAAATTGTAACATGAACCTGGAAAGGGGTCCAGGTTACTACGATTTGAGAATATGAAGGTATTCTCAGCTGTATCTACATAAATACAGCCCAATTTCTGTTTTCCCATGTATTTCCAATGGAGAGGTCATGGTCCGTACTGGACCTTAGGTCATCGATATAAAAAAATCCCGGAATATGTTGTAGCACTCGGCCTGGGCCCATTATGTGTTACAAGTTTCAATCCGATAGATTCACCCATTTCTTAATTATGCCACCTTGAACATTTTTTTTAGGTGAGGTCACTTGACCAGCACTGGTGACCTGACCTGAGATGATCCAACCTCAAAATTTTGGGGAAAGTTACGAATTGATCAAGGATAAGGTGTGCAAGTACGGCGGCGCTTCGCTCCGCTATTTTTCGTGCCACCGGAAAAATCCGAGGGGGTGTTCAAACACCCCCACCGAGAAGAGGGTTAAGCTTCAAAGTGGAGGGCATTTTGCCCATACAATCCCCCACGCTACGTCCACCAAAGAACGGCCCAGTGGCCACCAGTCACCAGCCATTCGATGCTCTAGGAGTACCTTTTGGTGGGAATTCGTGCCCTTTTTCAGCCGAATGGCCACCAGTCCCAATTTCCTTAAAATATGTCATGTAGTGCCAACATTTGTGCAGGTGGCATAATCAAAAGGTAGGTAAGTGAAACAAAAATACATTAAGCAACAATATCAAAAGGTTCGAAGTAACAAGGTATCAACAAGGGATCCAGGATTTGAACCAAATCTACGGCCGAAATAACAGAACTTTAGTTGCCAGGGGTGGATCCAAGGGGCAGGGGCTGACGGGGCGATCGCCCTTCCCCCCTGGAACGACTTTGAGCCCTGGAAAGTAACGCCTCCCGCCGTAGCTGCCGGGTTGCCTTCTTAACACCTAAAGGTAGGCCAAGGGGTCCTCATAATGTACCCGGGGGCCTCTTGATTAACACGCGCATTGACGGGGGTCTGAGCCACCTTCGCTTTGACGGGGAGGGGCGGGTATCCGCCCCCCTAAGATCTCGAGAACCACGGTAGGTAGCGAAAAACGGTAAACGGCTTTGGATAGCCCATCAAATTCTCCATCGAGAATATTTAAATCATTTTTTCAGGTCATTTAAGGTCACGAGAGGTCAAAACATGCTGGCATAGGGTCAACATGAAATTAAGATTTTCGGCCATTACATCTGAACAAATAAAGATAGAGCAAAACGACTTTAACTATATGAATCCTCGCAGCAATAATATATAATTTGACCTTGCTAGGTCAAATCCTTGATTTGACCTGACCTGAGGTCAGGTAAAGGTAAAATTATGTAAAATGCATATCATTATAACCGCAAAGACAAAGCGAGTCTAATGCAGCTAAAATAAACGCTCTATCACCATCCGTTACTGAGTCATTTAGTAAGAAAACATTTTTCCCATGTATTTCCAATGGAGAGGTCATGCCTTGTTCCTGACCTTAGGTCATCAATATCAAAAATACCGGAGCATATTTTAGAGAACTCGGTGGGCCCATTATGTAATATGAGTTTCAGTCGGATAAGTTCAACCTGTTCCGACTTATGTTATTTTAAACTTTTTTTTAGGTCAGGTCATTTGACCTGTACTGGTGACCTGACCTGAGATGACCTAACCTTAAAATTTTCACAGAGGTTGTAAAAATGATCTCCGTAATACCAGATATCTCCGAAAAACCTGAGGGGATGGATACCCACCCACCGTCAATGCGCGTGTTAATCTCGGAGGCCCCCAGAGTTGACCTCGGGTCCCCAAATAGCTATTCTAGGAATCCAAAAACATTTGGCTCCATTGCCCCCAGAGTTGTCTCGGAGGTCCCGCGAGGCCCACGACCGGGCCCCTAACAATCGTCTCAGGGGCCGACTGCTGCCCAAGCCAGGCCCTCTATTCTCAGCAGTTGAGGGTCCCCGGTATTCCATCCGGACCCCCTTTGGCTACAGCCGGGCACGCTGACGCTTTCGGGCACTGGAACCGCTGAGACTTAGACCAGGCCCCTCATAATTATCCCGGGCCTGCTGCTACTGCTGCCGATGCCGGGCCCTTTTGCTTCTCAGCAGTTGCAAATAATTTCCCTGTATTCCACCCGGTCCCCTTTGGGTGCAGATGGGCCCCCCTGTGTTTCACCCGGGCCTCCTGTGGCTATCCAGACCCCTGAAATGCTTCCGGGCCCCTCTGGTTCACTTGGGACCTTTGTGTCCAGGATCGGGCCCCTCACGAAAATCTCAGACATTTTGTGGCCGAACAATCCCCTACTTGTTATGATGTGAACAGAGCGAGACTTAGAAGCGAAATGAGTGTATTTCACCAAGACGGGGGGAGGGTAACGCCCGATGAGTCACGTGGGTGGAGAAGATCGATGCTGAACTACTAATCCAAGCAGGCCACAGGATATTGCATGCGATCTGAGATGGTCTCGATCAGTGAACCTAGCCGACATTTGTCCAGCCCCTGGAATAATGGAGATCCAATGAAATGTTGAACGGACTTTAGAGATTTTAGGGCCAGTTTATAGTTTTTTTAGGCTGGGGGGGCTTTCAGGGTTCCCGGAACTTTTGTCCCCCAAAAGGTTGTTTCAGTTTTTTTTTGCTCGCTGGCCAACATATTTTCATGTGTATTTACGCTTTTTATCAAAATTTATTCCTTGCACGGCCGGGCCCCCAAACCTATTTCGGGCCCCCCGGTCAGGGTTCGAACCCCTTAGCAATTTATGGATCCGCCCCTGAACTTAAGCATAAAAGTTGGGCCTTGGATAGCACAAAGAAGCATCTTGTGGCCCACTTATTTCACCGTTCGACTTTTTCTCTGCCTTTAGACTAGGGTTTACCCCGAAATCTACCGTCTAGTTAAATTGTGGTCAAATGTTTCAACGCGTGACGTTTTTTCGACTCTGGCTTACCCTCCCCCCCCTCAAACCTACTGGCTAAATCTGCCATTGCTTTAAGACACCTATAAGGCACAGGTCTCACATTTTAAGAGCATTCAGGGCACCTAGTGTCTATAGGCGGGAGGCTCGACAGATCAAAGTAATCGAACGCCCGATTCAACCCTCTTGGATCCGTCTTTAGTCTGAGTGTACCAGAAAAAACGCTGCTGAAATGTATACATATTCTTAGGGTACATGTTTGTGCCTTGTTAGCTCTCTTAACACGGAGACAGAAATTGTCAATCCAAAGTTGGTTTCTAACAGGAGATGGTCATTACTGATATTTTCAATGCTTATAACAGAATTTGTCAAAAAAATCTGCTTCATTACAATATTTGACGATGATGAAGCCATAAATGAAGTCAGAAGGAAACCCAACGCAAATTGGTATGTAGTCATTAAAGTCGATGCTCTAGCATGTAAGCTCAAATCAGGAAACACTGAGAAGTGTGAAAAGTAAGCAAGTTATTTATTTTTTGCTTGCTGAAGATTATTCGTGCACACGCCTCGCGACATGGGAGTCAGCACAGGTTCTGGAGGCGCTTGTATTCTATTCAATCCCCGTACAGTTCAGGGGTGAGCCATAAGACAGCAGAAGGGCCCGTGAGGTGGCGGGCCAGCGCATTGGCGGATCCAGGAGCAACTTTTGGAGGGGGCCAAACCAACGTTTGGGGGGCTAAATCGAGAAAAGATCGCGAAAATAGTATTTACGAACAAACGGCCAAAACCTGGTCCTTTTGGGGAATGACTGTTAGACCTTGGTGGGGGGCACGCCCCTTGCCTCCCCGCTGGATCCTCCAGTGGGTCAGCGAAATATGATTATTGGGATTTTAGGGCACTTCAGCTGCTAAGGCTATATGTGCCCGGTCAGCGAAATAATTACCGCACGACTACGGTTTTCCGTGTAATTTCAGATGGGGGTTAAAAAAGCTATGGGCAACCAACTATGAGAAGTATACACAATCCCAATCCATGGGCTTTGAAATATGGAGCAACGGGGGGACGCATCCCTTAACATTGACGGGGGCGGGTACCCGCCCCTGGCCCGCCTCGGGTTTTTGTAGATAGAATAAAAATGGCGACCCAAAGTGCCGCCGTAAGTCGCATACCTTTTTTCTGATCATTTTTTACAACTTCCGCATCAATCCTTAATTTTTAGATCTTGTCATCTCAGGTCATATCATCAGTGCAGGTCAAGCGACCACCTCAAAACAAGTTTAAGATAGCATAAGTCAGAAGAAGGTGAACGCATCACATACTGGGCCCACCAAGTTCTACAAGATATATTCCAGTATTTTTATATAGATGACGTAAGGTCATGTACGAGTCATGGACTCTCCATTGGAGATACATGGAAAAATGTTTTAAACTGAATAACTGAATAATGAACGGTGGTAGAGCGTTTATTTTGCCGTATTTAGTTTGCCTCACCCTTGCAGTTCTAATGATATGCATTTTGTCCTAAGTTGACCTTGGTCAAATCCTAGATTTGGCCAGAATTGACTTCGCAAGATCATATTATACATCATTCGATTCGGCTTGCTGCGTGGATTCCAATGGTCTAGATTGTTTTCCTCTATCTTTACAAGTTAAGATGAATGACTAAAAAGCTTCATTTTCATGTTATCCCCATGGTAGCGTGTCTTGATCTCTAGTGACTGTAAATGTGACCTAAGAAAAAATATGTTGAAATGGTTTATATATATATATATATATATATATATATATATATATATATATATATATATATATATATATTTGGATGAGCTATCCAACGTCTTTCACCGTTTTTCGCTATCTAGTATGGATGTCGAGACATTAGGGGAGGGGGCGGGTTCCGCTCCCCACGTCAATCCAAAGGTGGCTCAGACCTCCGTCAATGTGCGTGTTAACACCCAACCCGGTGGGCCTCCGAACCACTTTTGCCCTGGTCGGGGCGGTTCAACACACTCCCCTCAAACTCGGCTTCTATCCGGGATATAAAAATGCAAACGCTAGTGGATAGCCCATAAAAATCTAAGAAGAAAATACATCGCTCACTTTTTTGCTCAGCTCAATAATCATGTTATGACAGGTCACAGAAGGCGGCATGCTAGAAAAGAGTTTCTGGGTTCCAGCGTCTGACAGAGTTGAGCTACAATTATTTTCTAGGCACTATTCGCTTCCTCTCGTTACGGGGAATCGAATTATGAATAATATGACTTCACTATGTCAAAAGCTATGGGCAACCAACTATATAGCATAGTCGATATGCATATCAATCGATTCGCAATAACAATCTAAACGTAATGGTATCAAAATAAAATCTTTAAAATCATTTCCTGCAAAATTATTGACCCAAGTCTGAAAACCTGCTTAAGCAGCACCAGATGACCTCTCAGAGGTCATCGCAGATAGCCACCACAGGTCGTCACAGATAGCCATGATCACTGCGTTCAAGTTCCGAGTGCGCGATTACCGATTCCAAACAACCGAGAAATTTAGGGCTCGTGTCTTCATTCAGCTAAAAAATCCAGTGGAGTTATTGTTAACAGAGTTCCCAAAAATAAATATATTACCACGGGTATAAACCCATTCACTGTCACCACGATCCAGCATGAGCGGCAGACAGGCCAACAGAGCAGGGCCGCGGACACGGCCTAGGCCCTCGAGTGCCGGGGTCGGCACACCGCACCCTCTGATCACACCTTCAAACACTCCAGTACACCTGCACGCCATCTCAAACATCACGCTCAATTGCAGTGTTTCCTTTTAACACAGGCACTGCAATGAAATATTTCACCATTTCACCTGTACGTCCGCAGAACATTTCAGCGCCCAGCAGCGAAACACATTCGCGCCCACGCCGTACAGTACGAAACACATTCGCGCCCACGCTGTACAGCAGCGAAACACATCCACGCCCACGCCGTTGCGGCAGGCATGCTGGCGCCTCAGCCCCTATAGCCATGCAATTTCTAAAACGTCTATCACTGTGGCGGGCCCAATGTCTACGACTGATCCCACTCCTATGATACCGCACAGCGCAATATCACACTGATGGGTGCTACATTCAGGAGCGGACGCAGACCCGAGTCTTTTTTGGGGGGGGAACCCATGCCTGCCTCTCCTGGGGAGGGGGGAGAGAATGTGCAATTTGGGTGCTCGACAGACCTAGTATAAGCTACCTCTCCAGGTACATGATCACTCTCCTAGGGTAGGGGGGAGAAAAGATTTTTGCTCGACAGACCTAGTGTAAACACCTTTTTTCAAAAATGTATCCGGCCTTTGGGAGGAAAAATATAGATTGGCCCCCCTCCAGCGCTTTGGGGGGGGCATGGCCGGAATGGCCCTCCCCTGCGTCCGCCAATGGTTATATTCGCCGCACCGGATAACGCAGACCCGAAAATAACAGAAGCACTGGATGCTTCCCAGTTTTCCGGCTCCCGATTCCGCGTCTCTCGAAGGAGCTGTTCAGGGCACAGCTTGGTGAACAACTCCTCGGATATTGCTCCAATCTCTTCCAGGAAATCTTACCGGACCAGCGTCCCAATTCCAAGTAGAGTTGCCGAGTATCCAGTGCTAAGGCGCAAGGAAGAGTAAGTGTTAATGCCAATTCGATAATGCTGCACCTCCGTAGACAGTGTGAGAATTATTACATGACGTTGTTGAAAAATTTGAGTTTGTTATTCGCCTGCTATCTGATAATAAGTAGGAATATTTCAAATCCATCAAGTGCAAATGAAAGGTAGACTTCATTTGTGTTACATCGCAAAGGATGTTTTGCACTTGGAGAAGAGTGACCAATGTCATCATCATTTGCGCTTTGTAGCAGATTCCAGACATCACTGCAGCCCATTGCGCTTTGAACAGCATGGAGGCCGTCAAACCGGTGTAACATATTCATGACGGGGATGTGGAAACTGATGTGGAAGATAAACAGCCAGCGGACTCCCAGCGTCCAACCACCCCATTCCGTCAAAATTCGCCCATTCCAGGCGTTCGAGCATCTTGGGGTTGGAAATCTGGCTTCAGTCAAGAGAAAGACGTAAGAATTGCCACTTCGAAGCAAGGGCACAACATAGACTTTCGAATAAAATGCGTTGGTTTGAACTACTCATTGCCGGAGTTTAAGAAGAGCGCCTACAGACAGTTGAGAGATAGCTCAACGATGCAACGCATCCTGTCCAGCCAGGGATGATGTGTTTGTGTTCCGATAAGAAGAAATTCGGTCAGGACTAGCCGCATAAGACCCAAAACATGGTTTACCTGCAGCTCACGAAGTTCCAGGCGTCATAAGAGGCTATTCACATACGGCGTCAGCCAAATTTGATCC
The DNA here is from genome assembly GCA_034440635.1 of Lepas anatifera. Classification (NCBI taxonomy): domain Eukaryota; kingdom Metazoa; phylum Arthropoda; class Thecostraca; family Lepadidae; genus Lepas; species Lepas anatifera. The sequence goes on along the minus strand of JAOTON010000107.1, from coordinate 250,546 downwards.
CTCCCTTCGTCAGCAATCGTCAGAAATTACCAGACTCCCCATCTCCACAGCGACAGTGGTCTCCATGAGTAAACACGCGCAGGACGCCGCAGAACTACAACACTCGGGCGGCACGGACAGCCGGTAGCAGTGGACACGGTGTGGCTGTGCTAGGGTTACCTCCACCGCGCCACAGCCCCCCGTGCAGTCGCCAGCCCTGCGCAGGCTCTGGCGGGCCGAGCACCTGCACCGTATTCTGCCCTGGTTCAGACCGTTAGGACCTACCATCCCCACCGCCCACCAACGCACCGGCCGTGGTAGAAATCTCCCTATATCAATCACACACGTCACTACAACAAAAACTATATGAAGAAGAATAGCGGATAATAGCAAACTGCTGCCTTTAAAATCATGCAAGGACGTATAAAGGAAACCACAAAAATCCTCTCCTCTTCAAGCTTACGGCTCCTTTTGTTTTGAAGAAAAAAAACATTTATCATTGTATGAATGTACTTGCCAGCATAATTTCTAGCACGTTTGGTGTATATTTTACTAAAACTGATACCATACCATAATTCTAGAACATTTGGGTTCTAAACATTGAGTACCCGATCATCAACTGCCCTGGGCCTGAACAATTCTCGCTCAATATAACAATTCCACGACAGCCGATGATTTGTCCCCCCCTCCCCACAGAAGTCTTCAAAAAAGTCAGACTCCTCTCCTCTTCGTCAGAAAGTCAGTAAATTCCTAACCTCCTTTTGATCGCTGACGTCGTATGTGAACAGTTACTAATGACCAGGTTCCCCCAGCTGCCGGGCTCTTCGGGTGTCTCTCCAGCGCCTCTCATCTTCAACGGGGATTTCCAGCCTTGGTCAGAGGGCGCGATGCAGCTGCTCAGTCCAGTAGTGGAGCCTTAGGCAGATGGTGACCACGAGACTGCCATCAGCGACAATCAAATTCTACACCGTGTCACACGTCCTCCTGAGAAGCTCGTGTCGGAGAATTTCGTCGTACTCACCAACATCAATATATGGACCCACTAATTTGCCAGACTGAAATTTGATGGACTACCTTAAGTGCAGTGTGAAGAAAAAGACGACAGCCGTGCCGCCTCCACCTCTACCGCCGAGCTCAGCGTCAGGCCAAAGCAACCGTTCCACAGACTCTCTGAGGACGCTGGAAGGCCGTTCGGCAGGTTCAGGCGCTGGTTTGCGGCAGCGACCGAGGCTGGTGATGACTTCTTGGAGTGGATGGAAATTGAAGGAAATGAATTCTTGGCTGCATTTTACTTTTCGATTATGCTTATTGCTGACAGATATATACTATTTTTCTTTATTTGGGTTTAAGTGTCAAATTGTTCCCAAGTGTGTGCTTTGCTAGGACAGGCCAATTCCGGCCCAGATTTACTACTATACTGAAATCGACAGTCAACCCAATAATAACGGCAAAATGTTACGTCAGACTTCCTTAGGTTCCGTTTGAATAGGATGCTATCATGTTTTCGCGACTGACCTACGTGCTTCATTAGCTGTTGAGGGCCTTCTTAGAGATGATCGGTGTACGAGTAATAGAAAACAGCGGAAAGGTGGAACCCAAACACCTACACAACATACACCTCTTAAATATTCAGTCAGCCTTATCTCAGCTTCCTAAATAAACTCAGCACTGTGAACATCTTTCCACGTCACGTGTATGTAAGCGAGAATAATTACTCAGGATCTCCCACAATAATTGTAACATCCCCGCCGCTGGCCATGAGGCCGCTGGAAATTTTATCGAGGCAGTTACTGCTTGTCCTACGTTGGTACCAATTTCAGATTTCCCAGTAAATAACTCAAAGCTTCAGACCCTTTGACCCCATATTGTATAGAAGGCCTAAATGAGCAGCTGATTCAATCCAAAGGCAAATTTGGAAAGCCAAATACCCTGCCCTATTTTTCCGAAGGACTAATATTCAAATATTTTATTCTAATATGTTAGTCGAATCCCCACTAGAAAGCAGCACATTCGATTAGTAAAAAGGCTAGTCTGTCGGGGAGCAGGACGAGTAACCACCTCATTCCCCAGCAGTTCCTGATCTATTTTGCCGAGTGCGTAGATCAAGACGACTTTCCGGCAGAGCGGAGGAATCGCGACGACCGAATATCAAAGATGGGAGGGTGCCCGGCTGGCTCTGAGCGAGGGTAGGACTCGGTAGCCCGCAGAGAACCCCACCGGCATTCAGACAAGGCACCTGATGAAGTGGGAGAGGGTGACCAGGCCGAGGAGGCTGCAGAATACAAATCTCATCAGGACCAGGGCCTGGGCCGGACGTACTTGATTAGATGTGGCCGAACCCGTAACACACCTTGAGTTGCAGTAGCAGAAGCGGGCGGTGGGAAGCGCTAGTGACCCTAGCTGCAGCCTACTCTGCAGTCAGACTGCCGGTGCAGGTCCCGGTACGACGCCTTTCCCGTGGCTGCCACTCGGCGTTAATTTTCCCAGGCTGGAAGATACAAGGTGCAGACAAGGAAGACCCAATGGAACCCGCGAGTGGCTTTTCTGTCCTAAAATCTAGCTAAACTGAGGAAGAAGCGTAGAAGTGCCTGATCGGTTCGTAAGATTTAACTTACAAGATCACACCACCTCACAGCTGAAGACTTATGTGCCCAACTGCAGGCAGTTCATTACCAGGAACTAAAACCTGCAGGTAAATCATTCAAAAAGTACCCTGCGGGTCACACCAGCCCATCACACCAACACCGGGCCCAACGCATCCCAGTCCGGACGCCAGGCTCAGCGCGCCTCAGACCAGGCGCCAAGCCCTGGGGCAGGTGCTGGGGCGACAACACAGCAGTCCCGCGGGCCAGCCTCAGACCTGACACCAATCCCAGCGCCCCTCAGACCAGACACAACACCCTGAGAGCGACGGCCCAGCCGTGCTGGCCACCCCGCCCCGGACCTACCGCCGCTACAGCACACGCTCGTAGAAAAGCAGGTAGGCCTGACATTTCAGCACCTTCTCCAGAGTGACCTCTGTGACGTGGGTGTCACTGGCGTGGAACCAGCGGCCCGGCTCCGGCTGGCTGTCGTCACCCCGCTGCTGGTCGGCGGCGTCTGCTTCCGCCGCCGCCCGACATGCCAGCTGGTAGGCGTCGGCGATCTGCGGCGTCAGCAGCGCCGCGTTCATGGTCAGCTGGGCGTGGCGGCGGCGCACGCGCACGTAGGCCGTGTAGTGGCCGCTGTGCAGACGGCCGCTGTGTTCCACCACGCCGAACAGAGAGTAGAGCAGCTGCCGCTGGCCACGCCGCACCTGGGGCAGGTCCTGTGGACAGGTACCAGGTCAGGACAGGCACCTGGGACAAGTCCTGTCGACAGGTACCGGGTCAGGACAGGCACCTGGGGCAGGTCCTGTGGACAGGTACCAGGTCAGGACAGACACCTGGGGCAGGTCCTGTCGACAGGTACCAGGTCAGGACAGGCACCTGGGGCACGTCCTGTGGACAGGTACCGGGCCAGGTCAGGACAGGCACCTGTGGCAGGTCCTGTGGACAGGTACCAGGTCAGGACAGGCACCTGGGGCAGGTCCTGTGGACAGGTACCAGGTCAGGACAGTACAGGCACCTGGGGCAGGTCCTGTGGACAGGTACCTGGGGCAGGTCCTGGACAGGCACCTGGGGCAGGTCCTGTGGACAGGTACCTGGGGCAGGTCCTGTGGACAGGTACCAGGTCAGGTCAGACAGGCACCTGGGGCAGGTCCTGTGGACAGGTACCAGGTCAGGACAGGCACCTGGGACAGGTCCTGTCGACAGGTACCTGGGGCAGGTCCTGTGGACAGGTACCGGGCCAGGTCAGGACAGGCACCTGTGGCAGGTCCTGTGGACAGGTACCAGGTCAGGACAGGACAGGCACCTGGGGCAGGTCCTGTGGACAGGTACCTGGGGCAGGTCCTGTGGACAGGTACCTGGGGCAGGTCCTGTGGACAGGTACCTGGGGCAGGTCCTGTGGACAGGTACCAGGTCAGGACAGGCACCTGGGGCAGGTCCTGTGGACAGGTACCTGGGGCAGGTCCTGTGGACAGGTACCAGGTCAGGTCAGGTCAGGCACCTGGGGCAGGTCCTGTCGACAGGTACCAGGTCAGGTCAGGACAGGCACCTGGGGCAGGTTCCTGTCGACAGGTACCAGGTCAGGTCAGGTCAGGCACCTGGGGCAGGTCCTGTGGACAGGTACCGGGTCAGGTCAGTACAGGCACCTGGGGCAGGTCCTGTGGACAGGTGCCAGGTCAGGACAGGACAGGCACCTGGGGCAGGTCCTGTGGACAGGTACCGGGTCAGGTCAGGACAGGCACCTGGGGCAGGTCCTGTGGACAGGTACCAGGTCAGGACAGGACAGGCACCTGGGGCAGGTCCTGTGGACAGGTACCTGGGGCAGGTCCTGTGGACAGGTACCAGGTCAGGACAGGCACCTGGGGCAGGTCCTGTGGACAGGTACCTGGGGCAGGTCCTGTGGACAGGTACCAGGTCAGGTCAGGTCAAGCACCTGGGGCAGGTCCTGTCGACAGGTACCAGGTCAGGTCAGGACAGGCACCTGGGGCAGGTCCTGTCGACAGGTACCAGGTCAGGTCAGGTCAGGCACCTGGGGCAGGTCCTGTGGACAGGTACCTGGGGCAGGTCCTGTGGATAGGTACCAGGTCAGGACAGGCACCTGGGGCAGGTCCTGTGGACAGGTACCAGGTCAGGTCAGGACAGGCACCTGGGGCAGGTCCTGTCGACAGGTACCGGGTCAGGTCAGGACAGGCACCTGGGGCAGGTCCTGACGACAGGTACCAGGTCAGGACAGGCACCTGGGGCAGGTCCTTGTGGACAGGTACCCAGGTCAGGACAGGCACCTGGGGCAGGTCCTGTGGACAGGTACCAGGTCAGGTCAAGGCACCTGGGGCAGGTCCTGTGGACAGGTACCAGGTACCAGGTCAGGACAGGCACCTGGGGCAGGTCCTGTCGACAGGTACCAGGTCAGGTCAGGACAGGCACCTGGGGCAGGTCCTGTCGACAGGTACCGGGTCAGGTCAGGACAGGCACCTGGGGCAGGTCCTGTCGACAGGTACCGGTTCAGGTCAGTACAGGCACCTGGGGCAGGTCCTGTGGACAAGTACTGGGTCAGGTCAGGACAGGCACCTGGGGCAGGTCCTGTCGACAGGTACCGGGTCAGGTCAGTACAGGCACCTGGGGCAGGTCCTGTGGACAGGTACCGGGTCAGGTCAGGACAGGCACCTGGGGCAGGTCCTGTGGACAGGTACCAGGTCAGGTCAGGACAGGCACCTGGGGCAGGTCCTGTCGACAGGTACCAGGTCAGGTCAGTACAGGCACCTGGGGCAGGTCCTGTGGACAGGTACCAGGTCAGGACAGGCACCTGGGGCAGGTCCTGTGGACAGGTACCAGGTCAGGACAGGCACCTGGGGCAGGTCCTGTTGACAGGTACCAGGTCAGGACAGCAGCAGCTCCGCACACCGAAACGGCGGCTACGGCAGTATCAGCGAGGGGAGTTGTCGATAAGACGGCGCCAAGTCCTACTTTTACTCTTTACACACATAATCGGTCACACAGAATTATTTTTTCGTGCTTTTAGAACATATCTTGGAATAACTGAGCGTTCAACGTGAACGAAAAAAGTATTTACCTCGTAAGATTGGAATTTTGAAAGAAATTTCGAATTTCATATACCTAGCTTTTTTAATCAGGCCAAGAAATGGTCTCGTCACTTCACTCAAACCATACACAAGCATGCGCGACCGCATGACCAGTAATAACTGCACTCACGGGTTCATTTGGCTAAGCAATTTGTACCACGACTGACGGCCAAATGCGGGTCTGCACCGCCAAATGCCACCAAGCACAGCCGAGTACCAACCTGGCATATGGAGGAGCAAAAGGGGCGATGTCCAGCGTCTCGCCGAACTGGACATGGCGGTTGATTTTTCTGAGGTTGAAGGCGCAGGCCTGGAAGCGTTTCAGCTGCAGCGTCAGCACCGGCGGCGGACTGTAGATGAGCAGCTGTTTGCTGGCGTTGCTATAGACGACAGCCGGAGGCGACGAGTCCCCCTCGCTGTCACCTGTCGCCACGACACCGCTGTTTTAACACGCGCATTGACGGGGGCGGGTACCCGCCCCCCCTCGGGTTTTTCGAGACAGCAGAAAACGGCGGCGCGTAGCGCCGCCGTACTGGTATACCTTTTCCCTCATCATTTTTACAACTTCTGTGAAAATTTTAAGGTTAGGTCATCTCAGGTCAGGTCACCAGAACAGGTCAAGTGACCCGACCTCAAAAAAAGTTTAAGATAGCATAAGTCGGAGCAGGGTGAACTTATCCGATTGAAACTCACATCACATAATGGCCCCACCGAGTTCTCTAAAATATGTTCCGGTATTTTTGATATCAATGACCTGAGGTCAGGTACGAGGCATGACCTCTCCATTGGAAATACATGGGAAAAATGGTTTTTACGGAATAACTCAGTAACGGATGGTGATAGAGCATTTATTTTAGCTGCATTAGACTCGCCTGGGCTTTGCAGTTCTAATGATATGCATTTTATATAATTTGACCCCTGACCTGACCTCAGGTCAGGTCAAATCCTTGATTTGACCTAGCAAGGTCAAATTATATATCATTCGATTCGGCTTGCTAAGAGGATTCATATAGTTCAAGTCGTTTTGCTCTATCTTTACTTGTTCAGATTTCATGGCCGAAAAACTGAATTTACATGTTATCCCTATGACGGGCATGTTTTGACCTCTCGTGACCTTAAATGTGACCTGACAAAAAATGGTTCAAATGTTTTCGATTGAGAAGTGGATGGGCAGCCCAACACCGTTTACCGTCTTTCGCTACCTACCGTGGTTCTCGAGATCTTAGGGGGCGGGTACCCGCCCCCCCGTCAATGCGAAGGTGGCTCAGACCCCCGTCAATGCGCGTGTTAACACTGACGCTGTTTCACTGAATACCGCCATGTCGGTGCTGTCACCGCCTTACATAACACCGCTGTATTAATGCACTCTGAAAACTACTGTATAAAATCCTGTCACTAATTTAGTTAATGCTGTCACTGCAGTACTGTAGACTACTGCGGTTATATTGTCAACACGTCATTAACCACCCCTGTGTTAATAGTTCCCCTGAGCGCCATATAACCTTTAGAGGTTCGTGCGCCCAAAAGCACAAGAACTAACTTAATAGTTCCACTACGTTGCTGAACACACCCCAGGATACAGTAAACAGGTCGGGATTCAGTGAGCGCCTCAGGGGACAGTGATCACGTCAGAATGCAGTGAGCAGGTCAGGAGACAGTGAGCGGGTCAGGATGCAGTGGGCGTGTTATGACAGTGAACACCGGTCAGGATGCAGTGAGCGTGTCAGGAGACAATGAACAGGTTGGGATTCAGTGAGGAAGTCAGGAGACAGTGAACAGGTCAGGATGAAGTGAGCGCCTCAGGAGACAGTGAGCAGGTTAGGATTCAGTGAGCGCCTCAGGGGACAGTGATCATATCAGGATGCAGTGAGCAAGTCAGAAGACAGTGAGCAGGTCAGGATGCAGTGGGCGTGTTATGACAGTGAAGACCGGTCAGGATGCAGTGAGCGCCTCAGGAGACAGTGAGCAGGTTAGGATTCCGTGAGCAAGTCAGGGGACATTGAACAGGTCAGGATGCAGTGAGCGCCTCAAGAGACAGTGAGCAGGTTAGGATTCAGTGAGCAAGTCAGGGGACAGTGAGCAGGTGCCACACTCACCGTTCTGGTCGGAGGCACCCGCCTGCAGCTGTGTGCAGCGCTCACAGCCGAACTTGTTGTTGCCGGCCAGCAGCTCTGGCGCCGTGTATTGGTTGAGACAGGTAAGCACACTGCACTCGCCGGCGGCTGCCTGGTACCGCGGCGCCAGCGTCGTCAGCGCCCGACCCAGCCACTCGTACCGGCTCGGCGCGCCGCCGCCGCCGCCACCCTCCGCTCCCTCACCCGGCACGCAGAAAGACTGATTTTCCACACTGCACGAGTCGTCCGCGGGCTCCGGGCTACAGCCCCCGCCAAGTTCCTTCAACGCCTCCGACAACCCCGTTTTAGAGTGGTTAACGAGCTCCACACTAATGTCACCAGGATCAACAGGCGAGACACCACTGTCGCCACCCGCAATGGAAGCAGCTGCCCTCTCGTCGTCGGCAGCAGCAGGTGCCGCACTATCGCCGTTTGCAGAGGGAGGCACCGCTTCACCGTTGAGCACCGGTGGCGGGCTGACGCAGCCATTGGTGAGCCGGGAGGTGGCGTCGCCGGCCGCCGGCGTCTCCAGTGTCAGTCGCGCCAGCACGGCGGCGTCCTCCTCCGGTGGCTCCAGTCCACTCAACAGACTGCCAATGACCAGCTCCGTGTCGCCATTATCCTCCACATCAGCGTCGCCCTGGCCTGTCCAAAAGCGAAGAATAGCGTCACCCTACCCCCTCCCAGAGCAAAGTACAGCGTCACCCTGCCCTCTCACAGAGCGAGGCACAGCGTCACCCTACCCTCTCACAGAGTGAGGCTCAGCGTCACCCTGCCCTCTCACAGAGCGAGGCACAGCGTCACCCTGCCCTCTCACAGAGTGAGGCACAGCGTCACCCCGCCCTCTCACAGAGGGAGGCACAGTGTCACTCTAGCTTGTCACACGGAGTTCTGGTGTCTGCAATAGAATACAAGCAATACAATACAAGAGGATTACTTAGCGAAGACGGCACCCCCATCTAACCAGCTAACAACCTATTGATTTAACTTCGGACGCCCGGCAGGATAACACGTGCACCACCCAAGGGCGGATATGTCGCGTTCTACATCAAGGCAGGCCTGCGCCTGTCCGTCCTTGGAGGACCTACCAGGAGAGCCGAGGACCACATGACCGGAATGAAAAAGAGCGGATCGCCGATTAAGACCGTCCCTGACCTAGGCCGAGGGCTTCCGTCAGCCAACCCATTCATACAAGGGCGAGGGCCGGACGGCTTCCGCACCCCAGTGGGCTGGGTGGAGCCTTTGGGAAAGGCCCTTTCAAGGGAATAGAGTACAAAATTAAAAAAATACGGACAGATAGGTCTGAAAGTCGGAAAACCACCATTTTGTTTCCACCTCAAATCGTTCAAAACAAAGATATCGCCTTTTGTCTTACCCCGCAGGGTTAACCATCGCGTGTAATCACGAATCTGACAGCTTACGGCGGCTTGCGATATGTCAGGTTGCGTGGCGATGCCATTTGTTAGCATTTATCACGCGACATGCACTGCCAGATGGAAAGGGGTTCTTTTCAGGTTTGAAATAAGGTAGCAAGACCCTTTACTTTGGGCTTTAAAGCTTGCGCAAATTTTATAGAGAACTTTGGGTAAAATGAAATATGCCAATCATGGTTTCTCGACACGCTCTACAAAACTGTTATATCAGTTCAAAACCCATAAGAAAATGTGACACACCCTTTAAACACAAGCCCCGTCCCCCGATCGTGGATTTAGGCTCTGTCTGGGATGCAATAAACAGCCAAATAAAATGGATAACACAAATGTTTGAGACTTCCGACGCCCTCATATCCAGGTGCCGGTAACCAGCGCCACCATGAAACCAAGAGTCCAGCAGGTGACTCACCTTGGTCGGAGGAGCTGTGCTCGGAGGGGTGAGGCTGGTCCGGCTCGTTGCCAGAGTCTGGTGAGGGCTCCTCCGTTCGCGCCGTGCCGCGGGCCCCTGCAGCAACAAACCCAGTCACGAATCACCCACGTGCACGGCCTGGGACACAAATAAGGAAAAGGATATACCCCTGACCAGGCGTGGAACTTTCGCAGGGGGGGACCCGGGCTGGGACCGAGGGGGCAAATTTGAGCATATTCGGTACCTAACAGCATTAATGACCATGACCCAAAAATTTGGGGGACGTCCCCGGTGGCCAACAAGGGGTCGCGATCCCCGTCCCCCCGCTTGGCGCCCATGCCCTGACCCTTGACAAAAGAGGGAGATCGTCCATTTCAATACAAATACAGGTAAGCTCACACATATGTATAACAGTCTGTCCTGTCTTGCTGTAATCAACACTTTCCACCGGCGCCAGTCCATTTTTTAATTTCCAAAAGATTGCAGATTTGGGGATGCCTTCGTAAACCAAGTGGTAAATGTTCACCTTTAGTTAGGCGCCACGTTTTGAATAGCGAAGTCCAACAGTGTTCTGTGGGCCACTGCGTTGAGCGGTGGCTGCCGCACCTATAACACTAGCTTAAGCCAGTAGAAGTTCAAAACAGTCCCGGTTTTTATACCCAAAGTGTCTGAGATCGTTTTGACAACCAGAAATGAAGTGGTAAATCATCTGATTTTGGTGAATCACTCGCAACATCAAGCCAACCAGCATCCACTGGGTCCTAAAAAGTAAAAGTGCCGTCGGAGCGCTAAGTTGAAACAGTGAGGGGGACTCTATACATGTACAGAGAAAGATTCAATCGCTGTTTGTGGAATTTTAACAAAGCCGGCGACAAAAAATGAAAGAAAAAAGATACCGCCACGTCTGCGACAAAATTCTATGTGATATCGCACGCTGCACGTATGAGAAAAACGATGGTTGTGTTCATACCTAAAACAAAGAAGTAGCAAAAATGAGTAAGCACGTCTACAAGACCAGGGTGGCCTTTAGCAGATGTTCCTTGGCGGGATAGATATAGCTGAAATACGCCTGAAAACAATACATGCCGGCCGGCCGGCCGCCACGCAAGGTTAGCAGATTACGCCAGCACAGCGCACGGAAACTGCAACGCCGGGAGCTGCGGACCGTGGCCTCCTCCGGCAAACTGCAGTCATCTGTTGACGCTGTCATTTTTTTTCTCCACATTTTCGGAAATAATATGTACTTATGCCACTCTCACTCGCTCTACATCCGATTTCCACTTAGAATAATCTCACGTCACAGCCTACTGCACGGCTTCATACATATGCACCCGGACCTCAACATATGCGAGGCGGCACCAGCGCGGCGGCGCGACTCACCTCTGGCGGCCCGTCGGGCGGCGCGACGCTCCTTCTTCTGCGCGTGTCGAGACTTGCCCTCAGTCGCAGCTGTGCTTTTGGGCGATAAGACGTAGGCAGGCTCGTCGTCATCAGCGCCGCCGCTGCACAGCTTCCGCGGCCGTCCCGGCTGTCGCACAACCCGCACTCCGTCAACGGGGAGGCCGCACAACCCGCACTCCGTCAACGGGGAGGCCGCACAACCTGCACTCCGTCAATGGACAGGCCGCACAACCCGCACTCCGTCAACGGGGAGGCCGCACAACCCGCACTCTGTCAACGGGGCGGCCGCACAACCCGCACTCCGTCAACGGGGAGGCCGCACAACCCGCACTCCGTCAACGGGGAGGCGGCACAACCCGCACTCCGTCAATGGACAGGCCGCACAACCCGCACTCCGTCAACGGGGAGGTCGCACAACCCGCACTCCGTCAACGGGGAGGCCGCACAACCCGCACTCCGTCAACCCGCACTCCGTCAACGGGGAGGAGGCCGCACAACCCGCACTCCGTCAACGGGGAGGCGGCACAACCCGCACTCCGTCAATGGACAGGCCGCACACCCCGCACTCCGTCAACGGGGAGGTCGCACAACCCGCACTCCGTTAACGGGAAGGCCGCACAACCCGCACTCAATCAACGGGGAGGCCACACAACCCGCACTCCGTCAACGGGGGGGGCCGCACAACCCGTAATCAGTCAACGGGGAGGCGGCACAACCCGCACTCCGTCAATGGACAGGCCACACAACCCGCACTCCGTCAACGGGGAGGCCGCACAACCAGCACTCCGTCAACGGGGAGGCGGCACAACCCGCACTCCGTCAATGGACAGGCCGCACAACCCGCACTCCGTCAACGAGGAGGCGGCACAACCCGCACTCCGTCAACGGGGAGGCCGCACAACCCGTAATCAGTCAACGGGGAGGCGGCACAACCCGCACTCCGTCAATGGACAGGCCACACAACCCGTAATCAGTCAACGGGGAGGCGGCACAACCCGCACTCCGTCAATGGACAGGCCGCACAACCCGCACTCCGTCAACGGGGAGGCCGCACAACCAGCACTCCGTCAACGGGGAGGCGGCACAACCCGCACTCCGTCAATGGACAGGCCGCACAACCCGCACTCCGTCAACGGGGAGGCGGCACAACCCGCACTCCGTCAACGGGGAGGCCGCACAACCCGTAATCAGTCAACGGGGAGGCGGCACAACCCGCACTCCGTCAATGGACAGGCCACACAACCCGCACTCCGTCAACGGGGAGGCCGCACAACCCGCACTCCGTCAATGGACAGGCCGCACAACCCATACTCTGTCAACGGAGAGGCCACACAGCCAGCCCTCCGTTGACGGGGAGCTCACACAACCAGCCCTCCGTTGACGGGGAGGTCACAAAACCAGCCCTCCGTCAACGGGGAGGGCATGACATCTGCACTTGGTCCAAGGGGAGGCCGAACAACCATCACTCCGCCAACGAGAAGGACATGGCATCTGCCCTTGGTCCAGGGGGAGGCCGCAAAACTCGCACTCCGTCAACGGGGAGGATACGCAACCAACACTCCGTCAAAGGGAAAGTCATGCAATCAGTGCGCAAGCAAAGGGGAGGTTGCCCTCGTTCAGCGGGAGCAGAGCAACCCGTGAACATTAAGGACATTGGTGCTGCTGCAAGGGGATGTGACACCTTCATCGGATTTTATCTGAGGTCAGTCACAGGAGGTGTATTTTAAGTTTGGTTTTAGCCAGCCACTACATGTTCCATAAAATGCTCTCAAATCGTAAGTTTGCTTCTGCCACTGTAACTTTCGGAGCACCGCTAAAATCTTGCATACTGCGTGTTGTTTGCGGCATCCACCTTCCAGTTCCCCTTCGCGGCAGAAACAGTGTCTGTTGCCGGCAGTACACGGTTGGGGGGGATCTAAGGCTGACCTGTTGGTATCATTCGCTAATGTTCTGAAGTTTAGTTAACACGCGCACTGGAGGGGGCCTCGGAGGCCCCCACCTGTTTTTCCGAGGTGGCCGGAGAACCGCTTGTAGCCGAAAAACGAAACGTGGCCACATTTAACAGAATTCAATAGCACGTCGATTGGTGAAGATTTTTTGAAAATCGGCCGAAAATTTTTGACTTATAGGCTTTCAAAGTCAGACCTACATTTTGAGATCGCCGTAAACGCGCGGTCGGACCCGTTAGCTTGCATTGAAGACCGAGTGGTGACGTCATAACGTCATATAAGCGGGACTATATGTCAAGGTCACTTCATATGAAAGTCAAGGTCAAGGTCAAAGGTCACAGGTCAAGGTCATATCTGCTCTTTCAAGGTCACTGACCACTGTGCGTCCGACCAAATGACATTACCCCGTCTGACATATATTATGTTATGACGTCATCAGTAGGGTACCCCAATACAAAGGTCAAGGTCAAAGGTCATTGGGAAAGGTCAATCCTCATTTCCCGCCAAACAGTGGCTACAGTGTTAGTCAAAGTTTAAGTAATAAGTAGTATACCATATGGTGACCTTAAAGGTCAATGACCTTGAATGACCTTGACCCAAAAGTTGTGGGGAAGCCTCTTTGAGACCTCTTCCCTATGAACCTTGTCCGCCTTTAGCTTATTCCCGCCATTTTCCTGCATAATCACAGCATTTACCAATCGATCCCAGCATGGCCAATATTTGACTTTTACGACCTTGTTTGACCTTGAAGATATTGACCTAGGTCAATGAAAATTGGTCATCATGTAGATCACCACAGCCCCCACCCACCTACCAAGTGGCGTTTTTCTAACCCTCTTAGTTTCCGAGATCTTAGGGGCGGCCTACCAGGCCCCCTCCAGTGCGCGTTAGTGCCAGACCCCCTCCAGTGCGGGTGTTAAATGATCCGGGACTATACTTGATGTTTGAACAGCCTGAAATACGGTTATGAGAAGATGATCATGTATGAAAAGAAGTCTAATGCATGCGAATTATTTTGTTGTGTGAGGAGAATGTTCGTTTCCTTCTTTCTATAAAGCCAAATTTTAGTGCACTGGATGGTTTGTCTGGATAGCCATACGTTTTGAAGAGATTTGAAGAATTGAAGAGATCACGATCGTTGGTTTCAAAAGTTGATAGATTTTACAGTAAACTACTCAGTTCGAGGTCTTGGCTCACACTATGAGCCAGAATTTGTTTTCGCCTATTGTATTATGATGATTCTGATGAAGGGCTGTGTCCGAACATATAATCAGAGTACTTGCTCCATTTGCACCCAGGATTTAAGGAGGCAGACCATTCAATGCCTTATGAACTTAGATCACCACTGATACTGATTTCACATTTCCTATACAAAATAATTCTGAAACTCTCCAAAAATCTATGGAACATGTTTCATTTGGATTTACGCAACAAGATTTTGTCGTTCAAAAGGAAACCATACCGCACTTGGGCTCCTGGCCTGAATCTTAATAACGACAAATTTGAATTAAGACTATGCGAGATTGAAGCAATAAAATATAAACGCACATGGATGTTGATGCAAAATGAAATTGAAAACTGTCCGTTATGAGTCAGCGAAAAAATACGGCTGAGAGACAAGACGTGTTCAGCTCCCCCGCCACATCGGTGATTTTGGGACACTGCACGGCGGAGGGTGCAGCGTTGGCGGCTGAGTACTACAGTGGTTGGTAGCACTCACCTTATCCTCGGTGACGGGCAGCGAGAGGTCCAGGAACGGCTCCAGCCGCATGGTGCGGGCCATACACGCCTGGCACACCACTGTCCACACAGCGGGAGTCAATGCAACACATCACTGTCCACACAGCGGGAGTCAATGCAACACACCACTGTCCACACAGCGGGCGTCAATGCAACACACCACTGTCCACACAGCGGGAGTCAATGTAACACACCACTGTCCACACAGCGGGAGTCAATGCAACACACCACTGTCCACACAGCGGGAGCCAATGCAACACACCACTGTCCACACAGCGGGAGTTAATGTAACACACCACTGTCCACACAGCGGGAGTCAATGCAACACACCACTGTCCACACAGCGGGGGTCAATGCAACACACCACTGTCCACACAGCGGGAGTCAATGTAACACACCACTGTCCACACAGCGGGAGTCAATGCAACACACCACTGTCCACACAGCGGGAGCCAATGCAACACACCACTGTCCACACAGCGGGAGTCAATGTAACACACCACTGTCCACACAGCGGGAGTCAATGCAACACACCACTGTCCACACAGCGGGAGTCAATGCAACACACCACTGTCCACACAGCGGGAGCCAATGCAACACACCACTGTCCACACAGCGGGAGTCAATGTAACACACCACTGTCCACACAGCGGGAGTCAATGCAACACACCACTGTCCACACAGCGGGAGCCAATGCAACACACCACTGTCCACACAGCGGGAGTCAATGCAACACACCACTGTCCACACAGCGGGAGTCAATGCAACACACCACTGTCCACACAGCGGGAGTCAATGCAACACACCACTGTCCACACAGCGGGAGTCAATGCAACACACCACTGTCCACACAGCGGGAGCCAATGCAACACACCACTGTCCACACAGCGGGAGTTAATGTAACACACCACTGTCCACACAGCGGGAGTCAATGCAACACACCACTGTCCACACAGCGGGGGTCAATGCAACACACCACTGTCCACACAGCGGGAGTCAATGCGACACACCACTGTCCACACAGCAGGAGTCAATGCGACACACCACTGTCCACACAGCAGGAGTCAATGCGACACACCACTGTCCACACAGCAGGAGTTAATGCGACACACCACTGTCCACACAGCGGGAGTCAATGTAACACACCACTGTCTACACAGCGGGAGTCAATGCAACACACCACTGTCCACACAGCGGGAGTCAATGCAACACACCACTGTCCACACAGCGGGAGTCAATGCAACACACCACTGTCTACACAGCGGGAGTCAATGCAACACACCACTGTCCACACAGCGGGAGTCAATGTAACACACCATTGTCTACACAGCGAGAAACAAGCACAATGCTGTCCACACAGCGGGGGTCAATGCGACACACCACTGTCGATATGGTGATAATCAATAGGGCAGACCACTGCGAGAAGCAAGCACATGAGCCGACTCGCAGTGAACAGACAGATATAATCACGTCTGAACGGGTCCAACTGTTCCACTTGGCCCTGGGAAACGACAGTCAAACAATGTTGAAAGTTTTCCTTCAATAGCAGCCACAAGAACACCACATGCATTCACGTTTAATGCTGAAGCCGTGATCCTCTGCTGTCCCCAGATCGTCGAGTTCCGAAAACAAAGTTTTTAACCACACTGGTCTTGTAAGTTAAGGAGAGCATCACATTGCTGAGTCAAAGCTTCTTTAATTAAACTGCAAGTTTGAACTGTTACCTGTGGGTACTTCACCTGGCCTGGTGATCTGACCCCTATATGACACAAACCTGAGATATTAGAAACAATATTACACAAAGATAATCAACAAGACGCGCCTGGTACGTTTCACTAATGAAAACGGGAAATCGTATTTAGACGTCTCCCCAACTTGGGGAATGCCAGTCCGTAAAAAACGGGTCAGGTATTATAAAATTAGTGCCCTTAAAAGAGACAGCTTATTCTAGCAATAGCAAATCAAGGTTCAAAATATTTTTCACCCACAAGCCCAAAATGAGGGAGAAATATAAGAAATAGAGACCATGTGCATCAATGACCCAATCAATAATTATATGTTCAGGAATTATATCCAGAAAGCAATGAATGCCGCAACCAAAAGAGCAAGGACGTTGGATTCAGTTTTGTCCTAGAAATGGCGTAAGAATCCGCATTGAATACATTCCCGTTGTATATGTCGTATGTCAAAATAAAACATTATTCTCGAGGACTTGATACTCAAAACGTCATCAATGTCTTTATTTATCCGAACAAAAATACCTGAGTCATGTACGGCGTGGAAAAAAACGTCGAAAACTACAATCAGTTGTTCGTTGTCATATTAACTTAGACGAAGCAGAATTTTAGAGTACAAAAGGCTCGAATAAAATAATGCTAATGCATAGAGCGTAATTTTTCTTGTGCCCAGCCAGTCCTTTTGTTTTATTTCAATTCCCCCATGCTACAAATTCACCAAAAGTTGTTATGTACCGTTGAAAAGCTATGAATTCCCTGATTCCTCAATATGGAGATTCCCAGGCAATTTTCAATTAATGCAATAACACTCTCAAACTAAAGCTCCCGCCCCATGTTCCGCCGACTGAGGCCAGCTTGTAAACGCGGCACCAACAGAAGCCTTCAATCAACACGACCACTGGATTCAGCCACGGCCCTAGAATCCCATTTCAGCGGGTAAACACTTCCTCCCAAACCACGTGTCCCACTGGCGTCACCGCCCGGGCACGTACCCAGGCTGGCCAGCTGACCGCTGAAGATGCTGTCCACTGTGGTGTGCGCCACCTGGCGGCCCAGGTGTTTGAGCCGCGCGCGCACAGTCGGGTTCAACAGCTCCGGCTTCGTCTTGGGGCGCACGTCCAGTGCACGCATGATCTGCCTCTGGTGCCGCTGCCGCCGCAGGGAATATCACCAGACAATCAAACACATAACACCATGTTCATCCATCAGCAACTCTGGCTTGGTTTGTGAAACATCCATCTCAGGGGTACACCAAATGGAACACACATACACACACACACACACACACACACACACACACACACACACACACACACACACACACACACGCGTAGACGCAGACATACCAAAAACAGACAAAAACTCCGGCAATGGCAAAAGCTCTCGACCCAAGTCCGGACACAGTCCACATGTATGCCTTTAAGGCAAACTCTCACCCCACTTGACGCTATAATGTACAGGAGCGGAATGTAGCTTGCACGATTCTGGTTTTAACCACTATGTATATGGAATTGTGTTAAAACTCATTTCAGGTTTGCTACTGAAAATTATATAATTCGATCAGAGAGATCGAGAGTCTGAATTTTAGGTACTAAAAAACGTTAATAATGGGAGACAAGTAGAATGGAATCTTAAAACGCGCATTGACGGGGGGATACCCACTGGGGTTTTTTCGGAAAGATAATAAAAACGGCGGAGCGTAGCGCTATCGTACTGATATACCTTCTCCCTAGTCTTTTTAACAACTTCTTTACAAATTTTGGGCCTATGTCATTTCACGTCAGGTCACCGTTGCAGGCGAAGTGACCTCACCTCTAAATTTTTAAAGATCATATAAGTAGGAACGGGATTAAACTCTTCGATCTGAAACTCATATCACATAATACGCCTATTGGATACTAAAAATATATTCCGGGATTTTCATTATCGAGGACCTAAGATCAGGTACGAGCCATGGCCTCTCCATTGAAAATATATGGGGCAAGTGGTTTGAACTGAATAACTTGATAATGGATGATGTTACAACGTTAATTTTAACAGCATTGGTTTTTTAACCTTGCGTTCTACTGATATGTATTTTGACCTAATTTGACCTTGAACTGACCTCAGGTCAGGTTAAATCCTAGATCTAAGCTATAAAGATGATTTTACATATCATTCGATTCGGCTTGCTGCGAGGCTTCCAACTGTCTAGATTGTTTTGCTTTCTCTTTACTAGTTTAGTTTAGTTTATTGTCCAATCATCAACGGGCATGAACCATCCCAATGACAGATGAAGTCATGGTGATAAAACAGTCGTGTCAAATATCAATGTCATTGGATACAACATAGGGCAAAATACTCTAAAACGGAAAAAATGGCTGCTCAATCGCAGTTAGCCGCAAAAAGGATCACACGTGCTCGAAATTGAGCAGCTGTGGTCTTCCACACATCAACATCTCTGCACTTGTCTAAGAACACATTGCAGATCCTCGGCAATCTACAAAACAAACCCGACATAACAGTGCTAACTCTCGCGTGGGGCACATGAAAGATAATCCTGTTACGCAGGGCTCGGGAAGGAGCTGCAAGAGGAAAGCATTCTAACAGAAAAGACGCGTCAATATTGTGGTTATGAAGATTCTGTAGGAACAAAAGATCATATTGCATCCTCCTTACCACTAATGAAGTTAGGCCAAAATGCCGAATGTGATCTTTGTATTCGAAAGAAATGTTGTTAATGCGGCAGCGTCCGCAAAGCCAGATAAGAAACTTGTGTTGAATTTTTTCTATTCGTTTTAGATGAGTTTGTGCAGCTCCTCCCCAAGCCACACAGCCATATTCTAGTAAAGAACGAACGTGTGCACAATAAACGCCAATAATCAGTTTTGTATCGAGGTGAAGAAGCGGCTTGCCGTGCTTTCCAGTTTGGAGTGACCTGGTGAGAAATCCCAAGGCCCTATTCGCTCTTGAAATAATTTCCTCTATGTGATAGCCGAAGGTAAGTTTTGAGTCCAAGTTAACACCCAGGTCACGCATGGTGGCAACTATATCAAGCCAAGTGCGGTTAATGCGATATGAACTTTCTACCGGTTTGCTGCGAAGCGTCACTCCCAAAACCTTGCACTTGGATGGATTGAGGGTCGATCCCCAATCGGCGGACCACTCACATAGCTTGTCAAGTTCGCCCCAGTGGCGGATCCGGGGGGGGCAAAAAGGCAATTGCCCCCCCAAACGGAAAAGCTCGGGGCAAAACTATGTTTTTGCCCCCCAAAGCAATCGACCTCCTTTTTCCCCCGACTCCTTTTTAGCTTGTAAGCAAAATTTTGGTGCTTCAACTCTCAACTTCAAGCAGAATTAGAGAAGTTCAGTGTAAATATTGGGGCTTGGATAGGACAAAATGTATATTGAGCCCATATTTTTCACCCCGTGACGTTCTTTTTTTTTGTTTTTCGTCTCCAGTTCCCAAAATCCTACCGAAAAGGCATATTGTAGCGCAATTTTTGACTACGCTACGTTTTTTTGCTTTTCGACTTTGGTTTGCCCCTCCCAAACCGACCGGCTAGATCCGCCACTGGTTCGCCCTGCAGCATTCTCACATCCTGCAGACTATCTACCCTTTTGTACAGTTTAACGTCACCGGCGAACATCAAACAATTGCAGTCAACGAGGCTAGGGGCTTGTTCCAGCGCCTCCTCTTACTTCCTTCAAACTGATCCAGAAGAGGTAGAAGTCTCTACTGAACTCTACTGTCCAATAGAAAACTAGACCAGGGTATTCTACTCTTCTGGGAGGAGGTTGGAGGAAGTTAGAGGAGGCGCTGGAACACGCCCTAGGTAAATCTTTGATAAAACAAGAAAAAATAAGGGGTTATAAAAGCCCCCCTTCAGGTGTTCCTGAAAGCACAGGCGTCCATGTAGAGCACTGGCCTTTCACAACCACCCGCTGTTCTCTCCCAGAGAGATATGATTTCAACAATTGTAGAGCCTTATCAGTAATTTTTTATGATTTCTCTAACTTATGGAGCAAAAGACTGTGGTTGACACTTTCGAACGCCGAACTATAGTCAGTATAAATTATGTCTGTTTGAGAACCTGCGGATATGTTGTTCCTGGTAGTGTGCAGCATTGTGCAAAGGTTTGTTGTGCAAGAACGGGATGGTAGAAACCCATGTTGTTGGCTGGCTAAAACTGGTCGAACATGATTAAACAATGTAATGTAAATAACTCGCTTTAAAATGTTGCTAAACAGGGGCAAAAGTGACACAGCTCGATAGTTTGAGGGACACGACTTTGACCCTTTTTTATGTATGGGAACGATATTCGCCCGTTTCCACTGGGATGGGAATACGCCGTTCCATTGAGAGTCGGCACAACTTGACAATGGGTACCGTAAGCTCGTTTGCACATTCATGTATGATTCGAACACTGACATTATCAGGACCACACGCCTTGTGTCGGTTAGTATTCAGTAGCAACGATCGGACAATGTCGTCAGAAACATAACACGAAAGTTCAGATGAAAATAAATAAGAACTAGTTCAGATGAAAGGACAGAAAACCTTCATTTCCATGTTATCCCTACGGTGACATGCCTTGACCTCTAGTACCCTTAAATGTGACCTGACAAAAAATGGTTCACAAGTTTTCTATATTATGATATATAAATAAACAAGCACTACATTTCTAATAGAAATTTGGATGGGCTATCTAACACCGTTTACCATTTTTCGTTATTTAGCGTGGTTCTTGAGATCTTAGGGGGAGGGTACCAGCCCCCCTCCGTCAAAGCAAAGGTGGCTCAGGCCCGCGTTAATGTGCGTGTTAAGTTTTCTCACGTCAAATATGTCGAATATTCCCCCACCAAGCCCCGGACTCTCCCATGTACCGTTAGTTTCCCATCATTTGATTAATTGATTGATATTGATCCATCCATCCATTTCCATTGAGGCCCAGTTCGAGCCCACACTAACCTATGTGGGCTACTCTAAAGGTAACGTAGCCCATGACGAACTCTAAAAGAGATGCAAAGAAAAATGGCGCAGAGTTCGAGCTCTCTACCGCATTATACCTGCACGCTTAATATGACACGGCATAAGCTCATAAGTGCATTTGATTTTTTTATTTATCATGTCCGAGTCATTGCAAGTTCGGCTTTTGGGATCGAACCTTCCCCAAAGTCATCACTGGACCTGTCGCGGAAAATCCGACCCCACCACCATAACGAGTGATTCCCGCAATCACAAATTGATTTAGAAGCCAAAGCAATTTCAAGCACATGGATTAATCTCAGCACGAGTGAAAATTTGCCGTGGGGCAAAACCTACTTTGGCCGATGAAAGGCAGGGGTTCGAGGGAGGGTTAGTTTGCGCTGGATTTTATCTAGCCGTTGGTTTGAGATTAACCAAGTGACAGTACAAAGATTGGGCGTACGACAGGGTAAAGCTTAACCACGGGGTTAGGCTGAAGATAAGCCGTAGAGAGGATTGGCCTTATCACAGGTTGGAGGTTAGCCATGGGGCAGGGCAGAGGTTAACCGTAGGGCAGCGTGGAGGCCAGGAAGGATGTTAGCCGTGGGGCGGGGAGGAGGTCAGGGTGGATGTTAGCCGTAAGGTAGTGTGAAGGTCAGGGTGGATGTTAGCCGTGGGGAGGGGTGGATGTTAACCGTAAGGCGGAGAGGAGGTCAGGGTGGATGTTAGCCGTGGGGCGGAGAGGAGGTCAGGGTGGATGTTAGCCGTGGGGCGGAGAGGAGGTCAGGGTGGATGTTAGCCGTGGGGCGGGGAGGAGGTCAGGGTGGATGTTAGCCGTGGGGCGGGGAGGAGGTCAGGGTGGATGTTAGTCGCACGGTAGTGTGAAGGTCAGGGTGTATGTTAGCCGTGGGGCGGGGAGGACGTCAGGGTGGATGTTAGCCGTGGGGAGGGGTGGATGTTAACCGTAAGGCGGGGAGGAGGTCAGGGTGGATGTTAGCCGTGGGGCGGGAAAGAGGCCAGGGTAGATGTTAGCCGTGAAGCGGGGAGGAGGTCAGGGTGGATGTTAGCCGCGGGGAGGGGAGGTTAGCCATTGGGCGGGGTGGATGTTACCCGTGGGGCAGGATGGGGGTTAGCACTTAGCAGTGGGGCAGGGTGGGGGGTCAGCAGGTCTCACCCGCAGCTCCTCTAGTCGCAGGGCCTCCAGCAGCACCCGCAGCAGCTCGTGGGCGTCCTGCTGATCGCTGCCCTTGAACTGGGCCGCCTTCTCCGATATCTGCGGCGCCATAGTCCGGTGTCACCGTCCAGAGGTGGAACTTGCCACGCATCGACGACAGCCGCCGCGCTGGCCCTCACAAGAACGTTATTGTGGGACAGGTATTAAGATAACTGGAAAATATTTGTATCTATTTGCATTCTGTATTTTTTCAGCCGACAGAAAATATCTCCCACTTTTAGCTCAAGTAAAGGAACATACGATGTCAATATAGGCGTATGCAGGTATGCCCACTACGAAAGTAGACCTATAAACGATAAAAAGCAAAGTTATACAGAACAAATGAACAGTCTAAAACATGATCATCTAAAATTGATGTTCCCTAACATATTTAATCACACTGGAACTAAAATATGAAAATGTACACATGAAAGCGTCAACGCATGCGTGCATGCTGATATGACTATTGAAGGCAAGAGCTGCTCGACAGAACAAGCCATTCTGAGGGATTGTAGCTTAACCAGGGGGTTAGAACTGAGCGGTTGCAGCTGTTTACCTTCCTGAGGGAGTAAGAACTGAACGGGAGCGACTGTTTACTTTGCCAAGGGATTTAGAACTAGCGGGAGCGGTTTTTTTACCTTACTGAGAGAGTAAGAACTGAGCGGAAGCAGTTGTTTATCTTGCCAAGGGAGTTAGGACTGAACGGGTGCGGCTGTTTACCTTGCCAAGGGAGTTAGGACTGAACGGGTGCGGCTGTTTACCTTGCCAACAGAGTTAGAACTGAACGGGTGCGGCTGTTTACTTTGCCAAACGAGTAATACCTTGCAGTGACTTAGAACTGAGAGGGTGCAGCTGGTAACCTTCCTGAGGGAGTAAGAACTGAGCAAGAGCGGCTGCTTACAATCCTGTGGATTTGGCCGGCGCCGAGCGGGGCGCTGAGGTCGACGGTGTGCATTTGCTTGACGAGGTCGCAGAGAGCGGCGGTGAGCATACCGCCCTCAGGCAGCTCCAGCTGCAGCTCGGCGCCGTCCGAGTCCTCCAGCGTCACCCTGCGGCCGGCTCGCCCGGCCAGGTCCAGGTGGTGCGCCAGGTAGTGACACTGGCTCACGCACTGCAGCACCGAGTTCAGGTAGCAGCTGTTTCCTATGTTGATGAAGCCACGCACTTTGGGCAGCACCTGCCCGTTCCGGTCCGCAGCCGGCTTGGCTTTTATGGTGACACTCTGCTGCGGCATTCCGCGAGATTTCTCCTCCTTTTGCGCACTAGCACTGGGCTGTAGCGTTCCCTGACGCTTCCTCACAAACTGTGCCGCCTCGTGCAGCTTCTTGTTGCTGCTCAGCGAGACAGGTCCCCTGCATGTGAAACACCTGCGCCAGCCACAAATGAGTAGTCACTGGTCACTGCATTGCCACGAATAAGCCGTCACTAGCCACTGCAATGACACGAATGAGCCGTCACTGGTCACTTCATTGACAGGAATGAGCCGTCACTGGTCACTACATTGACAGGAATGACAGTCACTGGTCACTGCATTGACAGGAATGAACCGTCACTGGTCACTGCATTTAAACAAACGAGCCATCACTGGTCACTTCATTGACAGGAATGAGCCGTCACTGGTCACTACATTGACAGGAATGACGATCACTGGTCACTGCATTGACACAAACGAGCCATCACTGGTCACTACATTGACAAGAATGAGCCGTCACTGGTCACTCCATTGATACTGACATGAGCCGTCACTGGTCACTGCATGGACACTGACATGAGTGAGTAGTCACTCGCCATCACACTAACAATCACAGCGTCAAATCCAGGCTGGCAACAACACCTTGCTCTAGTCCGTGTGCGCTATTTAACCTTCGCCCGGGTGGGGGTCTTTTTAGACCCCCCTCGGGTTTTCCCGAAGGGATTAAAAAACGGCGGCGCGCAGCGCCGCCAAACTTGGCCTAGCTGTTCCTTACTCATTTATACATCTTTCCTGAAAATTTTGGCTCAAGGTCATATAAGGTCAGGTCATCAGGTCAGGTGAAGTGACCTCACCTCAAAAAATACTTAGGACCGAATAACTAAAAGAAGGGTTAATCGATCAAGTTGAAACTCATACCACATATTGGGGTCACCAGGAGCTACAACATTTGTTCCGGGATTTTTGATATTGGTGACCTAAGGTCATGTGCAGAGCATGACCTCCCCATTGTCAATACATGGGGAAAATCACGAAATGAGCTTTTCTCAGTAAGTATGGATGGAATCAACTTCAAAGATCGCTTGCGACTTGCTCTTAGCCCATTTCTGAAGCTGATGCCAAAATTTTTGACTTGTGACCTTTAAAAGGTCACCTTAGGTCAAATAAACATTTTTGTTTTTCTCTATAAATTTTAAATAAACTAAGATAGAGCTTTTATTTTGTCACCAAAGTGTTTGTTAAGTCACTGGAAGTCAAATGATATACATCTTGACTATACCAGGTCAAGTTGGGTCAGACCGTTGACCTGGGTCAGGTCAAATTCTTAAATTTGACCTGGCATAGCAATATCATATATCATTCGATTCGTATTGACGAGAGGATTGCAATGGTGCATAAATTATGGCTGTATCTTGTTTGGTTTGGAAGCTATTAGCGAAAAAGTAAACGCCCTTATGCATGGGTGGCTATGGACATTCCCAAGAATATGCCCAATATTTAGTGACTTGTAGCTCCCTAGGCTTTGACCTGACACGAAAATAAATGCCACTGCAATGAAAGCGCATATCAAGAGCTTTCGAATGGCGTTAGAAAAATGTTTCTAGCTATCATAGTTCCTGAGATATATGAGGTTTTCTTAGTACACCTCATATTAGCGATTTTGACCTGTTTTGACCTCTGGTGGCCTTGATATTGACCTGACAAGAAAAATGACCCAAGTATTTTTGATATGATTTTTGAAGAGCTTTCGTTTGCCGTTTTGCGCTTTTTTCTAGCTCTCTTAGTTTTCGAGATCGTGGGGGTCTTTTTTAGTCAACCCCCCACCAGGGCGAAGGTGGCTCGTACCCGCCACCGGGGCAATGGTTAATTTCATACTTACCTGGCCACTCACGTTTCACTAGAAGTAACAAATTCAACATATAGAACAGGTCACGTGCACAAATAAAACTAAGGCGGCCACACCAGACAGCACGTGGCAGCATACGCAGCTAAGTCCGTACGCTGTGGTGGAACACTCCACCAGGCGGTCCACTGGTCCGTGTGGACGGCCAGCGCGTGAGAGTCAGAGCGCGGCGTGTTGAAGTGCTGGGTGGCATGGCTGGAGCAGCCTTGGTGTCCACACTGTAAACACAGCCACACACCCGACGGCAGCTGCAGTCGGTCCGTCTCCTGCCGGCGGCACGCAGCGTTACACGGCGGAGGGCAGCGTCAGTCCCCGTCCACACAACGTTACACGGCGGAGGGCAGCGTCAGTCCTCGTCCACACAACGTTACACGGCGGAGGGCAGCGTCAGTCCCCGTCCACACAACGTTACACAGCGGAGGGAAGCGTCAGTCCCCGTCCACACAACGCTACACAGCGGAGGGCAGCGTCAGTCCCCGTCCACACAACGTTACACAGCGGAGGAAGCGTCGTCCCCGTCCACACAACGCTACACAGCGGAGGGCAGCATTAGGTCCCGTCCACACAACGTTACACAGCTGAGGGCAGCGTCAGCCCCCCCTTCCACATACTTTTATACGGCGGAGGGTGGTGTCGACCCTTCCCACATACTGTTATACAGCGGGGGACAGCGTCAACCCCGCCCACACACTGTTATACAGCGGATGCAAGCGTCACTCCCCGCCTACATACAGTTACATGAAACAATGTGTGCCAAGATGTTCACTGTGGGTATGTTTAGACCCAAAGTCTCTGTTGTGAGGATGCTTAATAAATAGAGCCCACAATACATCAAAGTATTCTACTTTTGGCCCATAAAATTTTCTTTGTGATCCTCTATCTGGCCTATTTTTTCTCTATCCTTGCCTCTGCTCCTCTTTTCCTTGACCTCACCTTCTGTCCACTACCAGCCTGAAATCGTATGCGCTGTTGAATATTTGGAGTGTCTTGAAATGTACGCTTGTAGATGCTTTATTTCCATCTACGAGTCTCATACCTCGTACGGGATTTATCTGTTTTCAGACCGTGATACTCTTAGCTATAGCAGAACGGTATGGGTCTCGGATACGATATTCCTTAACCGTTTAGTTGCCGAATTACCTTCCTGCCATGATATTGAAGTGAAAAAATGATCTATTTGCTTTATTATGACTGCATTTTTGATTTCACAACCTAACTTAAATGTATTTTTCAATAACCCCATAATGAAACATTGGCATCTGAAAGTACCCGATTTTCTTACTTTAACTCTGTCGGATGGTCCCTAAGGTCACCACAGTGTTTCTGATAGGTGGAGAATGCTTCTTTCATTGTCGTTTCTACCCAGATCTGAAAGCTACAAGAGTGCATTACTAATTTTTTATTCGACACAGGCGTTTCCAAATACAAAAATTGTCTTTTTTTGTTTTGATCCAGTCCAAAAATATGCACAACGCCTGTGTAGGCAGTGTGTCGTCATAGGGACCATCTAATTGCAGGAGACACTTCAGCATGCCTAGGAAAGGGGGCTTATCAGTAACATCGTCTTTATAGAGAGCCCAAAGAAGGTGAATATGATGTGGCTCTCCATGGCCCTGCTATTTACCGCTGCATACTGTCAGCGCACTTGTGTTTGCATGTGTCTCCACCATTGCAAAACTGAAAAGACACAGTTATACTATCTTCATGTTTTGGAACCTCTGCACCTAATAAAAAATGCACTCTTTAGCCTACAAATCTGGGTTGAACTGACACTGAAAGATAAATTTTCCACCTATCAGGCGCACCGTAGTGAATTTGGCGATCTGGATCCAACTGAGAGTTAAAATAGGAAAATCGGGTACTTTAAGTTGCCAATGAAACTTAAAGCACCCGTAATACATTTGTGTGGAATATAGAAAAAATAAGTTTGATAAGTTAAATTGTGAAATAAAAAATGGCATGCAGGCCCACAATAGCGCAAATAATTCACTGATCACTTAAAAATCAAGGCAGGAAGGCGATTCGGCAAGTAAACGGCTATGGGATATCACATCCGAGATACATACATTCTGCTAGAGGTAGTACGGATTGAAAACAGACGAAGCCCGCACGAATTATGAAAGTCTTAGATGGGAATAAAGTATCCATGAGTGCAAATTTCAAGAAAATCGAATATTCAACAGCGAATAAGATTCCAGGCTGGTAGTGGAAAGGCAAGACAGAGAACAAAAATAGGCCAGGCAGACGACCACCAAGCAATGTACACACAGACACTTTGGGTCTATACATACCCATAGTCCACATATCACGCATATATTTCCTCAAATGAGTGAGGATCGCCATTTTGCATGAGTCTGCATATTCCGCACAAACTCGGAAAATCCAAGAAAGCAGCACATCGTAACAGCACGAAAATGGTATTTTCACGTCAGTTGGAATGCCAAGAACGACATACCGATGCGTCGCAAGTTGGCAAGGAGCAGGGCGTGGGAACTTTCTTGTCACAGTTTCCCACGCGTCGACCAGCCTTCAGCTGCCGCTTCACGTCCGCCAGACTCACGCTCTTGGACACGTGCTGGCACGCGCTCTTGCCTGGAAAAAGCCTACCTTAGTCCGGCATGTCATCCAGCAAGACCTGAGATCTCGTGAGAGCTGGGTTGTTTGAATAAAAGCCAGCTTGGCCGATGTTCCAGCCTGTTTTACAATTTAAACATCACAAATGTTCAACACTGTCCGAGGTATGCCTCAAGAGAGACAGCAATGTTAAAAACCATGTATTAAACATCAAGCTGACTCATTTGCTGTTTCATTGTATTTCCACCAACAAGATTACCAAAATTCTTGCAAACAATTGCTTAAGCTCAAGAATTGTCTTTCCTTATGACTAAACCATTACTTAGGATTCTCCCACACTAAAATTGAGAAAGGGTATCTCACAATTGAACAAACCAGACCTAATTTAGGCAAATAAAATAGAGGCAGTGGGAGAAAAAAATATCCCACCTTCGACTAACATACAAAAGCAAGACCTGGGCTCCAAATATGTGACAATGCGACATATTTTACACCACACTCAGCAACAGTTACGCCGTACACAGAAACAAGTTTCCTAAAGAGCGGCGACACGCGAAAGCGGCGTAGATATTTAACACAACGTGAATTACGCCCAATGCCAGACTGGAACTACCCCTTCAAAATACATTATATAAATGTCTTAACCTTAAAAAGGACGTGTGTGTTTTGTGGTTTTATAGCGCTTCAGCGTCTTGGCTATATCATACATTAAAAAGGAGATATATGTTTTTACATGATTTAGTTGAAAGAAATAGTCGGATTTATTTGTTCTTATTCCATTAGTCATTCGTTTTTTTCAAAAACTTGTTACAATATTTCCGAACAGACCACGCTAATAGCAAAGGTAATAAATAAGCAACGCATGTTTTTGGCAAGACCCTCTTTTTGCTCATTGTGCAAGTGAACTCAAGAAGAACTAACTTGTCTCTACTAGCCGTGAGTGAACTGGGAAAGGATGGGAAGTGAGTAAACATCTTTCAAGAATAGATTTCAGTACCTAGGTACCTATATAATCATTTTGGCCAGCGGCCTTGGTGAAGATACTTGGGTTTTGTAGGTTACAGCCACAATAAATTGAATCATTGCCCTCCTTAGACTCACTTCAATCTTATGCAGGAAAGAACTTAAAGACCGTCAAGTTTATTTTACATTTTTATAACTTTGTGTCCCTCACAACAATACTTTTACTTGAGATTCAAAAATTTCAGACCTTATGTATTTGACATGCTTTGCATCACTGGCTGATAAAAGTTACGCTGCTACTTGTTGCGTAGCTTTTAAGGCGTGTTTTACATATTCTACGGGCATGTTGTCTGCTTTATGAAACAGGATTATGAATATTCTACTCTGCATTCCAGTGCAGCATACTTTACATCAGCGTAACTTTGCAATGAGATGTATTTTACACTGCATTTTTATGAAACATGATTGTGGAGTATTATTCACTTTCTACGTTGTGTTATGCTACTTCCACCCTATTAGCCTAAGTTACACCTTCTATGAAATGGCGTCCTGGTCAGATTTGGGCTGGCTGATGCATCCCTGACATAAACTCACATTGTCGTTGCTCAATCTCCTCTTGCATAGCAGAATCTGAAGACTCTCCCAAATCCTGGCACTCTACACCATGAGCAGTCTCTGGGCTCTTATTCACCATGCTTGGCACAGATCATGAAATCCTCCTCGCTGAAAAGATATGAACCAGTTTTGGTCAGTATTATTTTTTCTTCGATGTTGCAGCATAACATAAGGATCCAGGCCTCAAAATTAGGCAATCTGAAATGCAAACAGCCCTCCCTCGGCCTGAGATCACATTTAAAATTACCCACAAAACTGGTTTAGCTTAGGCTCCAGCATCACTGCGTGTATCCTTTAGGCTATCGAGAGCGATGCAGGTCACTAAACCGACAGACTTTCACGACAAATGAAACATGAGTCATGACCGGGATCAGCTGGTTTCATTCTCTTGGTTTCAGTAGACATTGGAAATGAATTCCTTAAACTTCGAAATTCAACGGACCACACACATTTATTCACTTTTTCTGAGTGCGGATATGTATGTATACAGAATGAAACGATATCACATACACAAAACCTGTCACAAAGAAAACACCTCCAGGTTCAGATGTATTCAAACAACGTACAACCGGGAGAGCTTTTCACTTGTTCACGTTGATAATATAAAACAATAAATGATTACCTAAAATATGTAAAATCAACACCTATGCATTTACGTACACTTTGATTCTGACTCAACTTAACTGGTCTAGCAGCGATGTCCATGCATTTTTTATCATCAGTAAATCTAGATGTGAGTCGACTCAACTCTGGCTCAAGGCACACTTTAGCCAGCTCAGATTCGACACTGACTCAGTGTCGTGGCTCAATAAGTCTGGTAGTACCAACACAAAATCAAAATTCTGCGCAAAACAGGCTCTCAGCAGTGATACCAATATTCTAACACGCGCATTGACGTGGGTCTGAGCCACCTTCACCTTAATGGGGGAGGGGGGATACCCGCCCCAACTAAGATCTCAAAAACCACGCTAGATAGCGAAAAACCGTAAATGGCGTTGGTTAGCCCATCCAATTCGCCATCGAAAACATTTTAACCATTCTTTGTCAGTTCATATTTAAGGTCACTAAAGGTCAAGCCATGCGACCATAGGGATAACAGGTAGATGAAGGTTTTCAGTCATTACATCTGAACTAGTAAAGGTAGAGCAAAACAGTCTAGACCATTGGAATCCCCGCAGCATGTCAAATCGCATGCTATAAAATATGAACTTATTAGGTCACACCAAGTCATATTTAGGATTTGACCTGACCTGACCTGAGGTCAGGTCACGGTCAAATTAAGTCACAATACATATATTTAGAACCGCGAGGATTAAAGGAACATAACGCAGTAAAAATAAATGTAATACCACCATCCATCAAATTATTCAGCTCAAATTGTTTTCTCATTTATTTCCCATGGAGAGGTTATGGCTCGTACTTGACGTTAGGTCATCGACAATAAAATACCAGTATATATTTTGTAGAACTCGATGGCCCATTATGTGGCGTGAGTTTCAATCGGATAAGTTCATCCTGTTCTGACTTATGCTACCTTAAGCTTTTTCTAGGTGAGGTCACCTGACCTGCACTGGCGACCTGACCTGAGATGACCCAACATTAAAATTTTGGCCGAAGTTGTAAAAATGATCAGAGTAAAGGTATATCAAGTACGGCAGCGCTGCGCGCCACTGTTTTTATTCTTTTTCCAAAAACCCAGGAGGCGGGTACCCGCCAGCCGTCAATGTGCGTGTTAATGGTTGAACTAGGATTTTTTAGTTTTTAGCTACATAATTCTATTTTTTAAATAAATAATTAACTCAAAACATGTGTAGAATACAATTTCTACGCCATTTTTACCCTATCGATTTTCTCCAATATGGCAATCATTGTTTCTCAATGGGCTTCCTACAGTATACAGTGAAAATGTATGCCCGGTGGAAAGTAGTCCGCTCCAGCACCCAATTTTTTGTCCTGGTTGGAGTAGGATTTGAGCTGCCCTAAAAACCTTGTCAAGAAGCCTGCCACATTTTGCAGATTGGGTCTCAAGGTTGGTATGCCACTTTTGACAACTATCATCTGCATTTTTTGTTTTTAATGCAGTGATGTTTTTAAAAATCACCTCAAAGGTAAGACATGGATGTGCATATTTTGACAATTAAAGGGAGAAACGCGAAACAAATTATTATTGTGGTTTCTTGCTATTTGAAAAATCCTCATAACGAAACTATCAATTACTTTTTGTATCTTCGGCAAAATTTTGGGAGGCCACTCACTTATCATCGAAATAGGTTAACAGTTTCCATAAAATGCCCATCACTTACCCATGCCCATACCCATCACTTACTTTTCGAAAACTATTTAAAGTTGAAAAGTAATGTTTTTTATAATACAAATGTCTGTTCTCCTGTAATTGTATTTGAATTAATTTTAAAAACCTTTTAAAAACTACAAAATTAATTAGTTTGCACTAGAAACGGAAAAAACATAATTACTCAAGTCTTCAGCGGTTTCGTACCGCGGGTCTTGAGTCATTTTCTGCTTCAGCCCCAGGATGACAAAACTTTTGCGTCATATAGGTCACGTGACCCCGGTTTGAGAATTCCTAGGCTTCTGATTGGTTAATTGTGATTTCTTTTAAGCCCTTTATATCTGTTTCAAAAAAGTTTTGGAATGTTGTTTTTCTAAAGTTATTTTTTCTGTAGTAGTCCAAAGTTCTACATCACTATTTAGGATAGATATGACCTAATTCTTAGAGAAATTGATAGCCTTGGCCATGTGTACGTCATATACATCGATATGAGGTGTACCGGTAAAGTCGCCTAGAAATGTTGACTTTGAGAGCAATTTTAAGGCATTTGCAGGCCGAATTCGCAAAAAATGAGAATGGGACTTCTGAAACAACTTTTGGTAACCTTTTCATATAGCAAATAAAAATTTTTCGCGTATCTCCCTTTAATCAATGTTTGGGTTTATCAACAAACCAACTAACAGGGTTGTATGGCATTGCCAACTCTCCCAGATGGAAGGGTCTGTCAGGACCCAGAATGCCCCTTACTCAGTGAATCCGCTGGGCCTTGACCCCAGGTCGGCCATGTGGAAAGAAGGTGTTAACCACCACGCCATGCACCCCCAGGTGTATCTCTTGGACTGGTGCAGCTTATCGAGAATGGTTCCTTTTATCCTAACATCTCAATGCCATTCCCTGTTTACCATGCCGGCACGATGCAAGGGAACCAACCCAAACCAGGCGAGCAAACTGGGTGATGAGTCATTACCTCCTGAAATGTAGAAAACCCTTCCGGCCTGTGAGACAGATTTTCCAAGATCTTTTTGGCCTGTTGGCTCTGATCTCTGACGAACTCGTTGTCGTGACTCCCTATCGTCGGTTGTTGTGATAAAATGATGTGCTGCGTAGCTGACAATGTTTCACTTACTTTCAGAGAAAGCATTATTGATTTAGAAGATGTTGGGTTTGTTTTTGGTATGCATAAGAAAAAGGCTCAATGTACTGAGCCTCTCAGCATGAAGCCTTAGAATGAAGATATCGCACCGTCGCTGGAGACCAAAACTCTGGTGAGCCTGACGTCTGTTTGCTCTCACTAGCAATTATTATATGTAGTGTTACTATTACTCCTCACGGCTACATTGTTGTGCTGGCGTGTCATGTGTGCTGTTTTCCTAACGACCTCCAGATTCTACGTCCATCTAATCAAAATGTTCTTTTACGACAGAAACCACGTGCATGAATCTGCTGCTAACCGCTCTTTCCATTGTGTTAACCGTTGTCCTGTGTATCCTAAGCCATCTCTGCACTTCTGGCTGGAAATACAGGGACCAACCAGCACACTGTTTTTACTTGTGCGTTAAGGAGGCACCCAGGTTATCGAGGGTTGCGACAGTTTCAGAGCTTTGGACAATGGATGAAGACCCAAAAGATGTACTCAAAAGGGACAGAGCCAGAAAGGTTGGAGCCCTCACTAACTTGCCGCGAATACTGAAAGGAGCCCTAGAGGTAAGGCTTGCACGCCCAAGCCGGAAGAAAAACAACAACAGCCTTCATAGTAATAGAAGCAAAAGAAAGTCGCACACAGCTAGTAAGGCTTATGGAGCAGATTGATGATGCCTGCCAGGCTGTGGAAGAGGTTCATTCCCAATACATGAGCCA
Source organism: Lepas anatifera (assembly GCA_034440635.1). NCBI lineage: Eukaryota > Metazoa > Arthropoda > Thecostraca > Lepadidae > Lepas > Lepas anatifera. The sequence goes on along the minus strand of JAOTON010000107.1, from coordinate 216,562 downwards.
CCTCAAAGAACAGGACGACCTGCAAAGGGCAGAAAAATACATCCAGGAAGTAAAACAGAAGCACGAAGACGCCATTGAAAAGATAAGAGTGCATCTGCACTCTAGGAAGGATGAGGCCCCGTCAGCTGTCTCGAACCTTTCTTCAAAGTCAGACCTCTCAGCAAGGTCTGATAAAAGTAAGGCACGAGAGGCTGAAATTTAGCCGAAACTAAAACAATGCAGGGTGGCCCAATCGGAGGCCGAAATGAAGCTGGAGGACGAAGAGCAACAAATAAGAAGAAAGAGAAAAATGTTTGAGCTCACTGCGGCTCGTGACCTTGCACAGCTTGAATCATCCCTGCAGAAAGCTGCACTCAACGACCTCGAGTGGGAACGTCTGGATGACTTCAGAGATGAGCCTGCACTCGAAGATAATCCTCCTCATAAGAGTCAGCCCACTGGCCCTCAGTCTACCTTGAGCCTTCCCAAGATTACTCTTTCCACGTTTACCGGGGATGTTCTGGAATGGCCGCGATGGTATGGACTTTTTGAAGTTATGGTCCATAACCAATCGCTGTCAACGACCGAGAAGATGATGCACCTGCAGGCCGCCGTATCCGGTACAGCGCGCAAGACCATTAGTGGTTTTTTGCTGACACCCAAGCTCTACAATGATGCCCTAGAGACTTTAAAGGAGAATTTTGGAAGAGACCGGGACGTTGTGCGTGCTCACCTTCATGAGCTGTTTGCCACCCCACGAATCTCTAACATGAACGCCGTCCACCTGGAGAATTTCTTTGCGGTGGTTAACAGCACAGTGGCTGTATTGAAGACGCTGAAGAGCGAGGGTGACCTGAAGAGCCACGAAAACCTACAACGGACGGTGAAGAAGCTGCCCATGGAACTCCGAAGAGAGTGGAGTAAGTTCGAGATCGAGACCCAGCCTAGTGAACTATCACTGCACACGTTTGCCGCGTGGCTTGGCAAGCAAGTTAAGATCACGCTCAACTGCATCAACAGCACTTGCATCGACCGAAGAGCTCCTGTGAAGCGCTCTACGCTCACTGTCACTGCAAGTGAAGTGCAGTGTAGCTGCTGTGACCAGAGTCATACTCTCCTTGATTGTGAAGTATTCGCATCATGGTCCCCAAACGCCCGGGCGCAGCATGTGAGTGACCACAACATGTGTTTCTTCTGCCTACAAAGAGGTCACAGACTCAGAGGGTGCAACGAGGCAAAGTTGTGTGGACAAGACGGGTGCCGGATGAGGCACCACGCTCTATTACATGGCAGCCGTTGGATAATCAGCGGCCAGAATGGCAGTGCTGCGACTGGTCTGGCCTATCAGGGTCATGCTGTTGACCGCATCGTTGCTGCGTCGTATCTCACGTCTGAGGAAAGTGTTACTCTCCTACAAATCGTCACTGTGCAGGTACACGGAAAGGGCGGTAAGCATCGAGACGTCACCGCACTTCTAGACCCAGGTTCGCAGACATCGCTATGCTGCCATGATGTGTTGGAAGACCTGCATATAACCGGAGAGCGACAGCGACGTAGTCTGCAGAATGTGGAGGGCCCGGGGAGTGTACATGACTCTGAGCGAGTGTCACTGACATTGACCTCGCTTAGCGAAGAGGAACGAAACACCTCTGTCCATGTCCCTGAGGCATTCGCGGTGCCATCCATAAACGTTAATCCTCCAGCACTCCCTTCCAGGTTGACAGAAAAGAGTGGCAGCACATACACGACCTCGACATTGTCAAAACCAACGGAAGACCAGTGGAGCTGTTGCTGGTGGCAAACGTAATCGAGGCGGTCTTGCAAAAGGAAGCCAGACTTGGTAAACCGGGCCAGCCTTTAGCAGTCAGAACTGTCTTCGGCTGGGCGCTAACCGGATCCATCAAGGGTCTCGCCCCCGAAAGCTGCCGAGAAGTTATGTTTTTCTCAACCGTGTCACAGGAACCAGATCTCTCAAGTCAGCTACAATAATGGTGGACGACTGAATCATTTGGTGTAGCGGTGAAGTCTGATAGAACTAAGTCTCAGGAAGACACGAGGGCTCAATGTATGATGGAAGAAACCACAGCATTGGTGGACGGGAGATATGAGACTGGTCTCCTGTGGAGAAAAGATCAAGTCAGTCTCCCTAACAATAGAACGATGGCTGTCCGTCGTCTCAAAAGTCTAGAAAGGAGCCTTCTGTGGAATCCAAAGAAAGCAGAACAGTGCAGCCAGATAATTGATGACTACATGGAAGGGGATTCGCACGCAAGCTATCGAAGGAAGAACTGGCAAGCAATCACCCCCGTGAGTGGTACCTGCCTCACCACGGCGTAGTTAACCCTCACAAACCGGACAAACTTCGCTTGGTGTTCGATGCAGCAGCTGAATACCGAGGGATGTCTCTAAATGATCAGCTGCTCAGTGGCCCAGACATGCTTTTGGGACTACTGTTACTCTTCACGGCTAAATTGTTGTGCTGGCGTGTCATGTGAGCTGTTTTCCTAACGACCTCCAGATTCTGCGTCCAACTAATCTAAATGTTCTTTTCCGACAGAAACCACGTGCATGAATCTGCTGATGACCGCTCTTACCATTGTTTTAGCCGTTGTCCTGTGTATCCTAAGCCATCTCTGCACTTCTGGCTGGAAATACAGGGACCAACCAGCAGACTGTTTTTACTTGTGCGTTAAGGAGGCACCCAGGTTATCGACGGTGGCGACACTCGTTCCAGGCTAAGTCTTCCGTCAGTCTTTCTCAGATTGAAGCGTCTGAGAGAGACGAAGACACTCGTTAACCGAGTGACCTGCTGAAAAGTGTTCCTGGGGTGTGTATGGACCTAATAAGTTCCTGTGAAGATGTATGGTTTTTGTATACCGAGAAGCTTACGGACCTCCCGTGCTCGTGTCAATTAACGGTCTTCGTCGGGGACGTGGAACATCTGCCGGGCCCAGTGATCGTCCACCGAGACTTGAATGTATTTAATGAAGGGGCAGCTATCACGTGGGCTGGCAATGCATTCCAGTTGTTCACAATCCGGACCACGAAGGACGTCCTACGCACACGCGAGACGGCCTCCGGCTTCGTCAGCTTCATGGCATGCCGACGCGTTCGAGATCGGCCATCAAGATGAAGGAACTATTCGAGATTGCTGGAGGGCCCACCGCGTGCGTTATGGCTTTTTTTAGATGCTTTTCACTCGGCACTCAAAGTGTAGTGGATCGGTTGTCACAGAATTAGCGGCCTTAAGCGTTCCAATGTCGCCTAGACATAAGGTAGGGAAGCTTTTTAGTTTTACGCATTCGCCTTCGTAACTTAGCTAATATTCTATGGGTTCATAATGCTTATTTCTGCTTTGCTTTTCTGTTGAATTCGTCCCGGAGCAGTATTAACCTGTTGCTTCTCGATTCTGATTATTTTCCTAGTAATTCCTGAAAAATGATAGCTAGAAAAATGACTTTCGATAGATTGAAGACGCACATAGCCAGGCGTGTATGACACATGTAACATGAGTGCTTATTGAAATACAACCTGAAAACCTGAAAAAGATTAAAGAACTGGGTGTAGTTCTGATCGATGGCGCCGTGTAAGAGTTGATAAACTCTTATCATGTCCCCCAGGAGTTGACGATGGTAGAGAGAGGGTATATTGAGTGCACACAGTATGTCCTCATTTGAGTGTACTCTACTCCTCTCAGGGATGGTACCATGTGGGTGGCTCAACATTGGATCCTTTCGATAAGCCTTTGATCTGCCCTGTAAGTAGTCCCCAGACAAAATTTCTGTATTCGAGTAGCGGGCGAACCATAGTTTTGTATAGTAGCGGAAGCGTGAAAGTATTGATGGCAAAATACCTCCTCATGATCGCCAGTACTTTGGATGGCTTAGAAGCTGCTAAGGCTGCCTGGCGCCAAAATCTCAGGTCTCTATTCACAAGAACTCCCAGGTCCTTTTCAAACTTTTGTGTCTGGACTTTTCGGCCCTCCATTAAATAGCTGTGCTCTTGGTTATTCTTCCGTAAGTGGAGCACACTGCATTTGCTTAGGATAAAGGACATCTGCCAAATGGAGGACTGTTGCGTTGCGCCAATGGCGATTTGGCTATTATTGCTTTTGGTAGCAAGTTACTCCAAACTTACCTACCTGGCTTAATGTTTAGAGAATTGGCAACGCTGGATTCACAAAGACTCGGCCTGTTCTCTCTGTGTACTATTGTGGCGTGGATGTCAGCCTCTGCAACAATAGACACCTGAAGACATACGGTTGTGTCCCTCGAATTAGATGCTGGTAAGACACCACAAGGACCAATCCAGTGCCCTTACCAGCCAGTGTGTAAAGTATGGCATTTTCAGTGAGATCTTGTCAGTGCGATTGCCCTTGGAGGCAGGATCGAGTGGTGCCAATTGTATCAACCTGGTGAAAATTTGTGAGACTGGTGTGAGGAAGGTGACACTGAAAACCAAACAAATAATGGCTGAATGTTTATAAAGACACAGGAAGGGGCCAAAAAGTCCTTCACTAACTAATAAGAGAGGTAGCATTTCATTGTGTGGGTAGGAATAGGTGTGTTTTTCTCCCTGGTATATGATAGATTAGTGTGAATTTTTGGTGGCTGGCAGTGCAAGAATTTAAGATGGCTGGCGTGACTCATCTGGCCTGCTGCCATTCTTTGAGGACTGGTTTACCAGGTATGCTTGGTGGGATGCAAAAATGTGCACCCAGTCGGAGGCTGAGGAACCAACCACCACCTCCTGAAAAAACCTAACCTCCTGGGGTACACTTGTGTGGCCGCTGACCCACTGCATATTATAGGCCCTGGTTTTAGTGTACGTAGTGTGTGCAATGTGTGTGTTGTTGTACCAATATATGTGTATGGATGGAATTTGCAGACTCCAGTGCTCCATAGCTTCAAGAGTTGAGATTCACAGGTAACATTTCAGACGAAAGCCATGCTGGTGGCTGGTCAGGAGGTTATGTGTGTCAAAATGGCCCAGAAGTTTATCTTTTATCAAACATTACTGTGCACTTCTCAGCATCCCCTGCCAGCTTTTAATGTTGTTTTTAGCATGCATGGGCATTAATTTTACTGCAAGTCATCATCATAGTAAATATATGTATGGATGGAAACACTCAAGCAGTTTGCAAGTAATGGCAGTTAGGTTGACAGGCCTGTAATTCCCCAGGTCTTGCTTATCTCATTTCTTGTGTATGGGTGTAAAGGTGCTCAGTTTCCAGTGCTGTGGGATGACTCCTGTATCAAGGGATTTCCTAAAAAGGAGGACCATTGGTGAACAGTGACTCCCCACCATCCAGTGTGCAAAGTATGGCATTTTCGACGAGATCTGCCAGTGCAGTGCCCTTGAAGACAGGAGCAGTGGTGCGAATTTTATCAGCCTGGTGCAATTTGCAAGACTGGTGCGAGGAAGTTGACACTGAAAACTAGAAAAATAATGGCTGAATAGTTAGGAAGACACAGGAGGTGGCCTAATAAAAAGTCCTTAACTAACTAATAAGAGAGGTAGATTGCATCGTGTGGGTAGGAATGTGCGTTTTCCCCTGGTATATGGCAGATTGGTGCGAATTTTTAGGCTGGTGGTGCGATAATTTTCGACGGCTGGTGCGACTGTCTGGCCTGCTGCCATACTTTGCACACTGGCCCACCATCATAAAGCACCCAAGGGTGGATATGGTTTGGGCCTAGCGAGATTGTTGTTTAGAGTGAAACCAGTTATTTGCAGACAGCATCTGCCAATATTGGAATGTCGGCCAGGGATTGACCCCCGTAACAACCAACAAACACCAGCACATTTTCCATATAAACTGTAAAAAAACTGGCTAAGAACTCGTTTAGCATCCACACTTCCCAAAATCATCTGACTCAAGTCTACTTTGTCTGTTTTTTTTCAGGTCTCCAATTGCATAGGCTTTTGTTTTGAATTTCGAACTGGTGTAACTCCAAAAAGTTTTTTGGGTTTGACTTGATTTAATGGACCTTGACCTGGGTTAATTGAAAAGAAAATTCAGGACCTGGTGACTGGAAACAGCAGCCCCCACCTCCTCCAGTATTTTAAGTTTTTTCAATCAAAGTTTCAACTTTATTCAATTAAGCAATTTAAGAAAATACTCAAAAAATATTTTTAATACGTCTTTGCTTCAACAACCACCGCACCAGCACCACGCGCGTCGCAGCTCGTCGTCGTCGTCTTTCCTTGTCAATATACGTTTCCTTGCAGCCTCCCTCCAACATCAAGCGCAAAGCACTGGACGTGACGTCACACTTCGTAGCATATAACATAGGAATATTAAATAATTGAATGGTATTTCCAAAAAAAGAGGCACAGCATTGAAAATAAAGTGCTTATTTATTGAATTTGGGATAAACTTGATTACTTTGTATACTCACAAATTCGTAAACGGGCAGCGTCATTCATAGGCGGATCCAGGATTGCCGATCGGGAGGGGGGCAACCTTCCCGGGCGGCGCCATCCAGACCGGGGGGGCGCCATCCGGACCGGGGGCGCCACTTATGACCGGCAAAAACTATCAGGTGGGCGCCAAATCCTATCGGTGGGCGCCGCCTTTCGCATCCTGGGGGTGGGAAGCGACATTTCAGGGGGCGCCATCGACCTTTCAGGGGGCGCCGAGGGTCGATCGGGGGGCACGTGCCCCCTTGCCCCCCCCTGGATCCGCCTATGGTGTCATTAGCAGCAGTTTGACACACACAGTCCAAGGGTGAAGTAGTTCTTCGTGACGTCACTCGGACTTAAAGGAATTCCTCTCGAACTTACCTATTCAACCTAGTAAAAGCTCGTGCTTTAGGAGCTCCAGGAAACGTGTAGACACGTGATAATTATTCATTTTTGTACAGCTCATGATGTTTTCATTTTTGTCTTTTATGCGCCAGCTTTAGCTGCTTCAGTAATTTTTGCTAGCATGAGTGCAAATTATTTTTAGTAACAAAAATTTTTAGCTTTGATTTGCTTAAAATCGAAAAGGGCTGAGATTGCACGAATCAGATAAAATATGTTTCTCCTACTGGTTTGTCTAATCAGAGACCTTTGCTTGGCCTCCGTATTTGTAAAAACATGCAACATCAAATTTTGTAGTGTTGTGTGTTGTTGTGTGTTGTAGTGTTGTGTAGTGTGTGGTGTTCTGTGTGTGTGTGTGCGTTGGAAACTAATTATTGTATGGTAATTGATGGACAGACAGAGGAGGAGGGGAGGTGTTAATACTGCTTATATTTGAATTGACCTGTAGTTTCCTATCTATTCAGTGTTTAACTCGCAAACTTTCCTTCAGAGAGCATTGTGAGGCAATGGGAAGTTTTTTCATGATAGCTTAAGGGTCGGCACTAGAAACTGGAGTTTTTGCTGGGCGTTTCCCGTCTGGTGGCGCTAGTGGGCTCAGTGCTATGAGCTTTCGCGAGCTTTGCGCCAGAATCTAACAGATAGTGATGGACAGAATGAAGTACGCTTGCAGTGTGTTCATAGTTGTAAAGTGTTCCGAGACTAAAAACATGTATATTTCTCTTTTGGTCATTTGAATTGCGCAATAGTATAATATAAGAGGATATAAGGGATGCAAGTAGCGACACTCATCCTCAATTTTTTTATTTTTAGACCAGATCCACTAATAGGTACTTGTAGTCTGTTCCAAGTGCAGTTTTTCCAGATGGCCATCTCCTGCTAGAAACTGGATAATGAGCACGTTCGGTGTTTGGGGAGATGTGCCGAAACGATTGTTATCTATGTTTTTTTCGATACATATAGAACAAAATTGGAAGACAAATATGACGAATATCTCGATAATTTGTTTTTTGAAATAGCATTTGGTCGCAAGCTTCGCGTTCAATTTGATTTAAAAATGAGACACAGAGTTACGAACGCAAACACCGAAGCTAGTGACATCTGCTAGCAATTTTTAAACCAGCTAGAGATGCCAGCTTTTCAATTTTCACGAACGCTAGCCCTGTTCCAGCTGTCAGCACAGTTTTGTCAGCAGGACCTCTAAACTCTCCTCCAGAAAAGTAACATCAGCGCCATAATAGCCTCTTGTTTGTTCTAAGCAAAGGGAACTTAAACCTTTAAACCATTAAAAAATATTAGGCTGCACTTCGTGCACTTACGGATTTTCATCAGCACAAACAGCAGGCCATCAGCCCGTAAAACCTCTAGAACTAGTTCCCTGGGAGAGGCTACAATCCTGTGACGTAGGCGCAACGCGGCCCGCTGATTGGTGCTGACAAAACTGTGCTGACAGGTGGAACAGGGCTATTATTTCAGCTCAGCAAGTATCCAGGCTGCCGAGGTGCAAAGTGGAGGTCCACCATGGATGCATCTGACAGATCAAAGCGGAAAGATCCTCTCAAACTAATCTTGGCTCCCCCAATCGATTCTTGGGCTCCACAAACGATTCTTGGCTCCCCATAGGCGGATCCAGGGAGCAGAGGTGCAAGTGCCCTCCTTTCGATTAACCCTCGGTGCCCACTGAAATGGTCACGGCGCCCCCTAAAAGGTCGATGGCACCCCCTGAAATTCCGCTTCCTACCACCCCCTCCCTCCTCGAACGCGAAAATAAGCGCCCCCGGTAGAATTTTGCGCCCATCTGATAGGTTTTGACGGCTCAAAAGTGGCGTTCCTCGGGGAGGTGCCCCCTCCCCAGGTTGGCAATCCTGGATACGCCTATCCTATTGGTCCCCTGAAATGCAACTGATGCTTTTCTAATGTTTATCTTGCCCTCCCCTGCAAACAGGGTAACCCAGGGGCGTAGCCAAGGGGGGCGGAAGGGATAGCCGCTCCTCCCTGAGGGCCCCCTGAGGATACGAGCCGCGCGAAGGGCGGCTCGTCCGCACTATGCTCTGTGGCCAAATTTGGTATTTTATACCAGACAGGGCCCTCTTAAGCCCTCTTCAGCACTCTATTCTGTAACATGAGGGCCCTTTTTACCCATCAGGGCCCTTTTGGGGCTGTCGCAGGGGCCCTTTTCAGGGTGCTACCCCTTCCTAAGCGAAATTCTGGCTACCCCCTGGGGTAAACGAAGTATATGCCCCCCCCGATTCAGAACTACTCATCCCTTTTACCCTGCACCCAGTTTCCGACTAGAACCGCCCCAGCGCACCCGCTTCCCCCTTGGAGCGTCAGCTTTTTCATTCACTCGACGCAAAACCTGGCGTCTCACTGTATGTCTTGGCAGCCCTGGTTATCAGAGACATCTTATTTACACATATACTTTCTTTCCATTCAGGTTATCGTAATTGGCTTCGTCAGATTAGTACGTGGCACGTCTAGGCAGTGTGGAGAAAGTGTAAATACAACGTGATTGCGTTTGTGGACCAGGGGCATTGTTAACTTTATATTCCAGCGCCATGGGTGGAAATCCCGCGGGTGTTGGAAAGTCAGGACCCCTTGGAATTTGGGTCTTCCATAGGCTTTGTATAGGGCTTGTATGGCCGTACCAGCGTTAACCTACCCAGGACCCCCTGGATCGAGAAGAGACTTCCAGCCATGTCCAGCGCAAATATTCTATTATATTTAGTTGTAGCTTGAAAAACTATGTTTCCAAAACTATATGTAATTTCCGTGCTAGATGTATTTTTCTCTTTCAAATTTTCGTGCTAAGGAGCGACAAACACGCATCATGCACTTCTCCTTTGTCCTGTGAAACAAAAGTGCAAAAGGAGATTAAATAGCAGAAGAGGAAAAACGCATGAAAATCCATGTTGGATAAAAATCCAGGCCACACGTTCCTTGCAAAATACCATTTACCACGCCGCCACGCATTTGACATGTATCATTCCCGTCGATGAAGATAACACACACTGCAACGTCAGGGAACACATGCCACGTAAACAGATTGGAAACCAGAAAATTTAAGAGCTACAAAGAAGCTCTGAATCGTGACGCCAGCATATTTTGACAATGTGCCCACTCAAAATCACTGAGAGGATTAACCCTCGCCCCCACCGGGGGGCCATCGATGGCCCCCCTAAGGTTTTTCCGGGATAGCAGAAAAACGACGAAGAGCAGCACCGCGGTTGAGGGCTCTACCTCTCACTGCATCATTTTCCCATCATCCCTGAAATTTTTTACCCCGGGTCACCCAAGGTCAGGTCACCAGACGAGGTCAACCAAGGTCACCTCACTTCACCTTTAGAGCTCTGTAAGAGCTACATTTCAAAGTCGATCGATTTGAAACTTCCTACACTTCATGACCCCTCCAGGATCTACAAGGTGTATATCCGAGATTTTTCGATTTCGTGCCCTGAGGTCAGGTCACGAGGCGACCTCTCCCATTGGAAAAGCATGGGGAAAAGCTATTTCATGATATAAAAGCCACAAAAATTATTGCAAATACTCAGACTGCTCAGAACAACGTTTTTGGACACCCTTCACGGATCCCAGGGGTCATATTTGCCCTTTGACCTTTCCAAGGTCATCCAAGGTCACCAGAGGTCAAAAACAGTATTTTGACAATAACTTTTGACCTAATTGAGCTAGAGCGGTGAAACAAACACCATCGTGTTTGTCTTGTCACTGGCTTTCATTTGATATACAGCAAGGTCACTTTTTGACCTTTCGTGACCTCAGGTCATATTAGGTCACGAGGTGACCTCTGGCGGTCAAACCACTGGCGAGAGGTCTTTACGTTCCACATAGCGGAAAAAGTACTGGCAATTTGCTATCAAATGTACTTTACCAGGCCTCAATAGCTCTAATGACATAAGAGTTATGCCCAGTTTGCTTAATCATTGCATATTTGAGTGGAAATAGCCGATCTTGACCTAATTTGACCTCTGGAGGTCAAACCATTGACCTGAGCACTAAAACATGCGAGTAATTTCTTACTGAATTCACGCGAGCTTTCTATTGCACTTTGCAGATTTGCGCTAACGCCCATATTTTCGGAGTTAGAGGGGGGCCATCGATGGCCCCCGTGGGGCGAAGGTGGCGCCGGACCCCCGGTGGGGCGCGGGTTAAGCAACTTACAAATGCGACCGCCTTGTAGGCGGTCTCGCCAGCAGCAGCAGGTTAGGACGCTGTTCTAAATGCAGTAAAAGCACGTCACGCGCGTGAAAGAAAATAACTTACTTAAAATTCGAGTCAATGTTGCGGCTAATTACTGAAAAACGAGATGCGGCTGCTCAATGAAATACGAATCGAGCCAGGTCATTTACGGTTAAAGTGTTGTTTTTACTGCCGCAGTCAGTTTCCAGGGAACATCGATATTCAAACACGGACGAAGAACACTTTTTGGAATTAGACTGTGCAATACCAAAGTGGGTCCGATGGCACTACCTAAGAAAATGTAGATGCCGCCACTGAGACTACGCTGTGGCGACATCTACATTTGGCAAGCAAGCTGTTTTGCTGTCATCGGCACCAGAAGCTAACCACATTGTGGTGTAAGACTAAGAACTCAGAAATCTATAGATTGGGCGAGTAGGTTCCCAGCTCAGCAGCCACACATACACCAATGGGTAGCCCTGATGGCAGGCCACAAAGAGGAGATCTCTCTTCTCACTCATAACTGGCAAGAAAATAAGATGTGTCTTCTAGTCCAGTGTTTGATCAGCTCCAAGCCCCTTCATTGACTGGTGTTAAAAAGTTATCTCCTGGTTTGTGATGGGATGTACATCCTGAGGTCTTGATGTAGATCTTGCTGAAGTCTTCCAGTGACACCTGATGTTACATTACTGGAAAAGCAAAAGACATGTATTAAAAAGAAAGCAAGCATAAAACATAACACATTCTTCAGCAGCTACCACAGCTTTTCACCTTGCCAGAGTTTGAGGCCAGAGTTCCAAGATCCAAGTCACTCAGATATTTTAAACCGAAATTTCTTATAAGATAGCCAGTGCTGGATATCAAACTTGAAATATTCAAAATTCTCTCCATATGCTGTCCAAAAGGGTGCATTGTTTGAGACAAACATTGTGCATGAACATAATAATCTGAAGCAGTTTCACTGTTCAGAGGCCATGGTAAAAAAATGTGAGATAGTTTGTGCCCATGACACAAAGCACCAAAAAATAATTAGTCAAAATATCTTAAGTAGGCACATCCCTGTTTTCTAAACCTGCCCAAGAACATAGGACTAGGCCAGTCTGCAAAGTATAGCAGCAGGCCAGACAAGTCGCACCAGCCACCTATAATTATCACACTAATTCGCACTGCCAGTCACCAAAAATTTGCACCAATCCGCAATATAACAGGGAGGAAAACACACCCATGGTTGAAGAATTCAGTTTTTCCCTTCTCCCACATGATTTTGTTGATTTTTAGTGTTGCCTTCCTCACACCAGACTCACAAATTTGCACCAAGGTGGTAAAATTTGTACCATTCGCTCCTGTCTAAAAGGGCACTCGCACAGACGAGATCTCGTCAAAAGTGCCATACTTTGCAAACTGGGGACTAGGAACTGTTACACAATGCAGTGATTCAACAGTATTGCTGAGAGCGAGTTTAAATAATATTTCAAAATGCTTTAAACGTAACAAGACACAAAAATGTACCTTATTTAAAACAAACATGAGAACAAAAAAGCCAGAGCCATTAAGAAAAGGCATAATGAAACACTCAAACTCCTAAGATAGGGCTCATGAATGCTATGTCTATATAAGCCAATTATATTAACAGAAGTTGGGTGCAAAATCAAATTTATTTTACATTTGTTTTATCTGTAACTCATGTTCCCTTCATCTGTCCTAAGCACTACAAAGCAATACACCTATCATTCACAAGAATTTAACCTCTAGTATGGGCCATGCTGCTAAAATATTATCTATGCATGTTTGGGAACATAAATTACTGAAAGACGTCCTAGAAAATCTTGGAATTCAGCCATAAATTGGTCATACATCAAGAAGCTATCCAAAATGGCCTGACGGGGGCGTCGGCGGCGAGCGATGGAGGGATCGACCTCGTTCTTCTCTGGAGGCCTGACGAGGACGATGGGCGGGGAGGGGAGCGATCTCGTGTCTATCCGTGATGGATCTCTGTTTTCTCGACTGAGGTCAGGTGTCATTCTGATGATGAGTGATCATTACTAGCCTATGCCGATCCTGTTTGCTCATGGTTAATGATAGTGAACAAATGTCCAGTTATCGGCGTGCGGCTCCCTATTCTGGAATCTTGAAGACCTGGTTTTTGTTTGAGAGGTTTCTCTGGACGGGCACCATGTGAGCCCCTGTGCAGACGTGTTAAGAGGTGGTACTTTCCTTTATACTACGCTGGGTACCTGCTTATCCCCCGCGGCCTCGAGCCGCTGGCGCCGCCTTTGTCCGCCTGTAGCTGCCTCGACGTAATGAGCTATTTACTATAGTACTGTAATTAATATTTCAACGCTTGCCCCCATCGTAGGCGATCAATCCAGGCCACAAATCCGATCGGCCTGGCTATACTGGGAGAACGCTGGAGTGACTCCTTGGTCTCGTTTGAGGGGGGCTGGCTCCCTATGTGGATGTCTTGGATACATGCGTGGGGTTTGGCTGGGGGTCCCGCGAGCCGCCGGCGTCGTCGTGTCGCTGCTGGGTGTTTCGGCTTTGGTGTGGCGGTTGTTCCGCGGGGGCCCGCTGGCGGGGCCTCTGCGCGTCGGCCCGGCGGTGTGGCGCTCGTTGCCTCGGCGGAATTTCTGTGGGATCCGTCCTCTGTTGCGTCTGGCTCGGGCGGCGGCCGTGCCGGTGGTGGCACTGACGATTGGTTCCCGGGACCTCTCGGCTCTGCCACCTGCGGGGCGGCTGCTTGCCCCCACTAGGCGCATTTATGCGGGGAGCGGATCTCACATATCGATGTAGATTGGTGGCGCCACTCACTCACTCACTGTGGATTGGTGGCGCCCCCTTGTGGTTGCCTGGCCCGGGCTGGCTTGTGGGGTGGTGGCATCTATTACGGTTTTACTGTGCACTTCTCGTCATTCCCTACCAGCTTTGGTGTCTGACTTTTAACGTTGTTTTTGGCATGTACCGGCGCGCATTTTTGCTGCTTGTCTTCATCGTGGTGAATATATGTATGGATTCAAATATCATGTCATTCCTATCCTTTTATGTGTGATGATAATTTAAAGAAGAGCAACAATACCACGATCACAAGCAACTAAAAAGAAAAATAGAGTGAAATAATCGAAGATTCGTGTCTTACACCTGCACAAAACTGTCATGAAAATACACTGGATAACAGACAAATCCGTTGTTCGCGCAAGTGCTTGAAAATGAGGCGCCAGGTTCACCGCAATTTACACCCTGCAAAACATTTTTCTTCCTCGCTTGTGTGACATCATACCAGGTGATGACCTCACACCTACGTCACGGATTTTCTCCAGTTTCTAGTGCCGACCAGCTTAAGGATTTCCTGAAGTTATGATTCATACCTAATGTAGCCGCCGGAATAAGCAAAAAATCTTGCGAAGTCTTTACAGGTATATTGGTGCCAAAAAGCAAGTGCACCGTGGTGGACACCGTATCTGCCAGACACACACAACAGTATCAAAAGGTGCCGGCAATAGGCAAAAACACAAGTCCGCAGGGAAATGTCCATTGTCAACAGGGGCAACGTCCATTTTGTCAACATGGGGCAAGTCAGCTGCATCATCATCATCATAGCCCACTGCTGCAATGACCTCAGAGAAAGTCATCAACTAGGGAAGCAACAACTAATGCAACATCTTCCACGAAACCACAATAACTCTGACGTGAGCAAACTGTCGATACCGTCAGCAGTCTATCAGTAACAGCAGACGCTCATCCGCAACAGCAGACCATGAAAGCTGTGTCTGCAACTTTAACAATTATCAAAGAGTTTAACACTGTGGATCCGCAATCACAGTAAATACATGTTATGAGTTTAGCACGGCGGATCAATCGATAAATAACTAAGCAACAGGGAGGTGAAGGGTGTTAATCTCATCAAAGCTCCTTGAATTATACAGCCTAGGACGAATAAATCCCAAACCTACCGACTATAACGCCTGATAACTCTCCCGGCGACCGCAAAGTTGACACTGGCAGGGGGCCGCCATGATGACCTCCACTGGTCCGATGCACCTCACCTGAAGGAACGCGAATATGGACGGACTATATGCAAATATGAACAGGTGAATCTACTCGTAAGATATCAACCGGAAAATAATCTTAACTGTACTAGGTTGCAAAATCATCCACAAATTACCTCGATAACAGTGTTTGACAATTACGCCGCACCGCGTGTTCGCACAGAAAACTCGTGAAGCGAGCAAATACTTACTACAGGGTACCAGTCAGGTAGGCCAGATAATTCATAATTTCACGACACTTCATGTACCACAATAAACCAACAAAGTATTGAATTAACAAAGAAAATTAGAGCTCACTTCAGGGGTCGCGCAGTCTCGCCCGCTCAGACGCAGCCATCTGACGGCGGCGCAGAAGCGCTGCGCGCTCGAGCACTCGGTGACGTCACAGCCCCGCAAGTCCCCAGCCCCGCGGCGGCGGCGGAACAGCTGACCGGTCAGTAACCCAAGCCGCGCCGGGGCAAGGTCGCACCCAGCGCTCCCGAGGAGGGCCGCACCGGCCCCTTCACAGCGGGGCGGCCACACCCACCCCTTTGAGGCGACATGCCTCAACACAAAACTGCGGGCAACACCGCGCCCCGTCGGCCGCCTCACCTCCAGACAAACCTACGGGCTGCCCTCACAAATAAACACCAGCTTGTTTACGGGCCTACTCATAACACTATCCTTAGAACGTACCCTCACGCTGCGCACCAGCCCATCGTTACCTGCAATAATCTCTACTACACGCGCGAGAGGCCAGGAACACCTAGGTGAGGACCTCTCGGAAACTAGGACGATGTCTCCCACAACCAAGGACCTCTCAGGCCGAACGGACTTCTGCCTTTTCTGTAGCAACGGAATGTACTCTTTACGCCACCTCGACCAAAATACATCAGCCAGGTACTGGACTTGTCTCCACCTCCTATTCGAGTAAAGGTCGTCAGATCGGAATTCGCCTATCGGAACCGACACCTGTCCCCCAGCCAACAACAGATGATTAGGCGTGAGCGGGTCCAAGTCGGAGCTGTCACTGGAGACACATGTCAGTGGCCGGCTGTTGATGATAGACTCAACCTCGCAGAGTAGTGTGGTCAGAAGTTCTTCAGTTAGCACCTACTCAGCTAACAGAGGATTGAGGACCTTGCGGATGGTTCGGATGATGCGCTCCCACGCACCTCCGTGGGATGATGCCTCAGGAACATTGAATACCCACTCGATCCTGCGCTTCAGCATGGCTTCATGAATTACCGCTTTATTATCTTTCAAGTGATTCCACTCAGCTTCTAACTCGTTGTTTGCACCCACAAAATTGGTGCCACAATCTGAGCGAACGGTCTTAACCTGTCCCCTCCTCGCTAAGAAACGCCTCAGTGCGTTCAGGAACGAATCAGTGGAGAGACTTGCCGCCACCTCAATGTGAACCGCCCTCGACGACAGACAGGAGAACACGACTCCGTACCTTTTTTCCTGGCTGCGGCCCCTCTTGACGAAAAATGCGCCGAAGAGGTCGACACCTGTCCTACTGAAAGGAGGCTCATCAGCTGTCACACGATCAGCAGGGAGGTCAGCCATCTTCTGATCCAAAAAATGGACTCTGCCGGCGCCTGCAGCTCAAACAACTGCTCAGTACGCGTCGAACTGCAAAGTTCCCGCTCAGAATCCAGTACCTGGAACGGAGAGTGGAAAGCACATGCTCCCGGCCAGAGTGGCCCAATTCTTCATGCGCATCTTGAATGATGAGGTCAACCACGTGATGACCTTTTGGCAGTACAGCTGGGTGCTTCTGGTCCTGCTGGAGGGGTGCATTGCGCAATCTTCCACCAACCCTGATGATGCCGTCTTTTAGCAGGGGGTCCAATGGCGCTAGTTTGTTGGATAGCTGTACGTGACGCCCTCCTTCCAATGACGCGACCTCTGCTGGAAAGGCCGATCTCTGTAGCGCTGACACGATCGCTGTCTCAGCCTTCTCTAATTCTGGCACGGTGAGTAGCTTCTTGCATGGGGTGGCAGATGACGCTCCCTTGCGTGCTGCGCATCTGTCGCGCAGCAGCTGCTTCAGCCGAAGAATCCATGCCACCGCACGAACGAGACGATAACACGCGGAGTAGTGCTGAAACAAACCTTTGAGGGAATCTGGTTCTTCATCATGTACAACAGCTGCGTTGACCTTCACCTCCGGGTCGAAGTGCAGGCTGCCGTCGAAGCCAGCTGGTGGCGCAGGCCAATCCTCGGGCGTCTTCCTCAGGAAGGCCGGTCCATTGAACCAGCGATGGTTCTCTGTGAGTGCGTCCGCTGATAAACCTCTGGAGGCCTCGTCGGCGGGGTTCTGCGCTGTAGGCACGTACTTCCACTGCTCTGGTGATGAAACGTCCCTGATCACCGCCAGGCGGTTGGAGACAAAAACGTGGAAGCGTAGCTTCTCGTTAGACACATACCGTAGGACAGTCGTGCTGTCCGTCCAGAACACAGATGGACCCAAGGGAATCTGTAGAGCCCGCTTCAACATCAAATCAACACGTGCTGACAGTGTGGCAGCTGTCAGCTCCAAACGAGGGATAGTCATGCTCTTCAAAGGAGCCACTCTAGCCTTCCCAAAGAGAAACATGCAGTGCACTGCACCGTCGAAGGCAGTGAAACGAATGTAGGAGACGACACCATAAGCGACGCTGCTCGCGTCAGAGAAGTGGTGGAGCTCGCAAAAACTCACACCACTGAATCCTTCAGGTCTCAGACAGCGTGGAATCCCGATACTGCCGAGGCGCGGCACGCTCCGCACCCACTCTTCCCACGAAGTCTTGATGTCGTCTGGCGCCTCTTCATCCCATCCAAACTGCTGTCGGGTCAACTCCTGCAGAATCAGTCGGCCCTGTAGGACGAAAGGAGCCACCATGCCGAGCGGATCATACAGGGAGCCGACCACAGAGCACATGCCGCGCCGAGTGCACGGTTTCTTCGCTACACTGGAGACGGCAAAACCGATAACATCCGATTCTACACGCCACTCGACTCCCAGAGCCTTATCGCTTGGCAGGTCCTTACTCGGTGTTAGCTCACGAAACTGTTTTCCTCTCTCTTCTGCTGGGATCGATTCCATGACGTCACGGCTGTTACTGACAAACTTGGCGAGACGAAACCCGCCCAGACTGCAGAGCTCCTTGAGCTCATCCATAAGACGAATGGCCTCGTGCGTCGTAGCTGCCGATATACATAGGTCATCAACGTAGAAATGTTCTTCCACTGCTTGCGCCGCCACGGCGGAGAACGCCTCACCGAAGTCGAGAGCCGTGCGTCGTAACGAATAGCTCGCACAGCTTGGACTTGAGCGCAGTCCAAAGGGGTAGTCCTCCACAGACCAACCGCGCTCCGTCGAGGCCAAGTTCTCATCCGGCTGCAGCTGCTGCATTTCTACCTTGATCCGGTTGGCCGTCATCCGCGTCTCTGTCCATCTTCGATGACGCACTGGCCCGTTCACGACCCAGCCTAGTCGTGTCTTGGTAGCAAAAGGACCATTGTCCTGGCTTGGGATGAAGTCTATGGGCTCTAATGCCTCCGGCACGTTGATTCCCACCAGAAGTTCAACCTCCGCATCAATCTCCTCAGGGATAACTTGCTGGAGGTGTGGCCACGCTTGCAAATCCTCCGATCGGCACAACTCTTCTTTCCCTACGGGAATCCGGTCCAGAGAGAAGACGACTGGAAGACAGACCACGTTGTTTTCTTCCATGTCCATGATGGCCAGGCCATTTACTGCAGAGGAAGACATTTTCACGTTCGGTTTAGCCATGGTTGTAATAGTCAATTCGGTATTTTCGCCAGTGACGCCCAGTTTCTTCAGTAACGAGCGCCTGCAGAACGTAGAACTCGACCCACTGTCGAGAAACGCGTAGGTTTCCACTGCAGGACCGTTCCGGAACTTGATCTTGACGGGCAGAATCGGCATCTTCATGTCGGTTGTGCCTCTCGCAGCGACGACGTTCACAGCTGCTGTAGGAGATGTCACCTGAAGTCCGGAGTTACCGCTCTCGGGTCTGAAAATGTGCAGGACTGTAGGATGACGGTTTCCGCACACCGTGCAAGTCAATCTCTGCAGACAGCCTCTGGACCTGTGCCCAGGCTGGAGGCAGCCATAGCAGAGCTGATGTTCTCTGATGAAGTCTTGTCTGTGCTTCAGCGAAGCACTCACGAAATCTCCGCAGTCCGCGATGGGGTGGGCCCCCTCACAGAAGGAGCAACCCACGGTCGTAGGTTCTCTCTTGCCCGACTGGGATGCCGGAGGTGGGCGTGCCTGAGGCTGTGACGACTGCTGCGTCTGATGCTGTGCTGACGGCCGCGTCCAAGGCTGCGAAGATGGCCGCATCCTAGACTGCGAAGATGGCCGCATCCTAGACTGCGAAGATGGCTGCGTCCCAGGCTGCGAAGATGGCTGCGTCCAAGGCTGCGAAGATGGCTGCGAAGATGGCTGCGAAGATGGCTGCGAAGATGGCTGCGAAGATGGCTGCGTCTGAGCTGGACCGCCGTTCCCCCGGCTGGTGGTGAGATGACATCTGGCCTTGGCCGGCCTGGCTTTCTCCCCCTGTGCAGTGTTGTCCTTCAGCAGTGCCTGTCGGCCGAATGCGGGGTTGGACGCGATTCTGGCCTCGTCTTCGATGAACAAAACAAAGTCCTCAAACAGCACCTGCCTCTTGTTTTTCTCTGATATCCGGTCAGTGATGCGTCTCCATCTATCCTGAAGAGAGAAGTTCAGCTTCTGAAGTAGCTTACGCAGAGTTTTCGGATGATCCAATTCGTTATTGTAGCTGGCCAAACTTCTCATGGCATTGAAACTGCTCCTCAACTCTACGGAGAAGGCGTCCAGAGCAGCAATGTCGTCCCCCTTGATGTTCGGCCAGTTGAGAACCTTGTCAACAAAACCCTCCGCCACTCTTCCTGCATCTCCGTACCTCTTGCTCAGGAGGCGGCGGGCTTCCCGATAGCCCCCTTGCGGCATGTGTGCGCAGCTGGTGACGATGTCTAGGGGGATTCCTGAGGTGAACTGTTCCAGGTAGCACAGTTTGACGTCCTCTTCCTCGACTATGCTGTCCACTCGGCTGTCGAAGGCGCGACAGAACTGATGGAAGCGGGTGACGTCACCTGAGAAAACAGGGATGTCAGGCTTCGGTAGAATGCTGGTGGTGAGCAGTTTCCTCATGAGGGCGTCCTGCTGACCTGTGATGTCCTCAGGTATCCTGTTATCTGGATGTAACTTCACTTCTGGAGGCGAAGAGCCACTCTCCAGTTTCCCGTCCTTGGGCGTTGCACTTTGGAAGGACCCAGCTTGGCTGGCTGCAGCAAAGATTTCCTCACGTGCCTCACACTCAGCCAGCTCCGCACGAAGGGCGAGTTCTTCTTTTTTCATCTCCAGCTCCCTCTTCATTTGAAGTTGTTGAAGCTCCTCCGATTCGATGCGCTGTTTTTCTTCCAAGAACTTCATCTTCACCTTCAAAGCTGCTTGATTTGCCTGCTCCTGTGCTCGAAGGGAAGATAAGGAGGCGTTGCTAGCTCTGGAATGGCGGGACACTGCAGAGACGCTGTCTTCAGGACGGACCTCATCCCCCTGGGACCTACCCGAAATGGAAGAAGCAGGAACACAAATCTGAAGAGAACTAGTCTGCGAACCCTCCTCCATCAGCTGCTGAATGAAGGACTCAACCTCCACACCCTCAACCTGAAGCGCCTCAGTTAGGCGGGCAACAAGAACTGGCTTGGTGCCTCTGGAGTCCCTTCCCCTGGTCAAAAGCTGGGCCTTCAAAACTGGAAGTTTTAAGGCTGATAAATCCATCCCGACAAAGGATCAGACCAAATCCAGACTAAATCTGCCTAAAAACCCCCTAGTTCCTTATATAACCCCTCAAAACACATCAACCGATATATACCAAAAACAAACAAGTAGGAACAATCACAACACTAGATAACAAGTTAAAGTCCAAAAACCATGTCCACAGCAGACAGCCGAAGTGTGTCCATCGCTGCTGGAAAATGTCTAGCTGATGCTCCACTGGGGGTGAAGTTGATGCTGTTCTGGAACAGGCCGAGTTGTTGCTCTGCTGTGCAGACAAAGACGATGCTTCCTCAAGTCGATATGAGTCGATACTGTAGCCGCCGGAATAAGCAAAAAATCTTGCGAAGTCTTTACAGGTATATTGGTGCCAAAAAGCAAGTGCACCGTGGTGGACACCGTATCTGCCAGACACACACAACAGTATCAAAAGGTGCCGGCAATAGGCAAAAACACAAGTCCGCAGGGAAATGTCCATTGTCAACAGGGGCAACGTCCATTTTGTCAACATGGGGCAAGTCAGCTGCATCATCATCATCATAGCCCACTGCTGCAATGACCTCAGAGAAAGTCATCAACTAGGGAAGCAACAACTAATGCAACATCTTCCACGAAACCACAATAACTCTGACGTGAGCAAACTGTCGATACCGTCAGCAGTCTATCAGTAACAGCAGACGCTCATCCGCAACAGCAGACCATGAAAGCTGTGTCTGCAACTTTAACAATTATCAAAGAGTTTAACACTGTGGATCCGCAATCACAGTAAATACATGTTATGAGTTTAGCACGGCGGATCAATCGATAAATAACTAAGCAACAGGGAGGTGAAGGGTGTTAATCTCATCAAAGCTCCTTGAATTATACAGCCTAGGACGAATAAATCCCAAACCTACCGACTATAACGCCTGATAACTCTCCCGGCGACCGCAAAGTTGACACTGGCAGGGGGCCGCCATGATGACCTCCACTGGTCCGATGCACCTCACCTGAAGGAACGCGAATATGGACGGACTATATGCAAATATGAACAGGTGAATCTACTCGTAAGATATCAACCGGAAAATAATCTTAACTGTACTAGGTTGCAAAATCATCCACAAATTACCTCGATAACAGTGTTTGACAATTACGCCGCACCGCGTGTTCGCACAGAAAACTCGTGAAGCGAGCAAATACTTACTACAGGGTACCAGTCAGGTAGGCCAGATAATTCATAATTTCACGACACTTCATGTACCACAATAAACCAGCAAAGTATTGAATTAACAAAGAAAATTAGAGCTCACTTCAGGGGTCGCGCAGTCTCGCCCGCTCAGACGCAGCCATCTGACGGCGGCGCAGAAGCGCTGCGCGCTCGAGCACTCGGTGACGTCACAGCCCCGCAAGTCCCCAGCCCCGCGGCGGCGGCGGAACAGCTGACCGGTCAGTAACCCAAGCCGCGCCGGGGCAAGGTCGCACCCAGCGCTCCCGAGGAGGGCCGCACCGGCCCCTTCACAGCGGGGCGGCCACACCTAATGTAGTAAGGTATTATGGTAGTAGGCAGATTACATCTCACGGTTCAAAAGGATCACATAAGAATGTCCAAAGTTCAAAGGGTCTAATGTTCATAGCTTCTACCCTTTGAAAGTTTGACCTTTTGAATAAGAAGTCCACCGTTCAAAAGGTCCAAAGAGGCGTTCTCAGATGCATGAGAGTGGGGTGCATGATGCCGCAGAGGCGTGCTAAGGCACATGATAATAGGAGGAAATGAGGGTAAGGTCAGGTTAGGTTAGGTTGGGTTGGGTCAGGTCAGGTCAGGTCAGGTCAGGTCAGGTCAGGTGTGTATGCCCTTGGTCCCTATTTCCTAGTCTGGGAATATCACCTCTCTTTCCAGAATCTGAGTGCACCTCTGGTCTGAGTGCCACTTTATGCTATTCCTCTAACCTTCCCTCCTTCTGTCTGTTTCACCTCTTGGGATTTTCTTGCAGAATGTGGGGATATTTCTAAAACATTTCCAAAGTGGTACCCACACCAAAGGCGCACTCAGAATCTGGAAAAGGGGTGATATCCCCAGATTAGGAAATAGGGACCAAGGGCATACACAACTGACCTGACCTGACCTGATGTTGACCTGACCTAACATAACCTAACCTAACCCAACCCAACCCAACCCAACCCAACCCAACCCAACCTAACCTAACCTAACCCTTATTTCCTCCTATTATCATGTATCTTAGCACTCCTCTGCGGCATCATGCACCCCACTCTCATGCATCTGAGCATGCCTTTTTGGACCTTTTGAACGTTGGACTTCTTATTCAAAAGGTCTAACTTTCGAAGTGTAGAGCCTATGAACATTAGACCCTTTTATCAGTGGACCTTCTGATGTGATCCTTTGAACCGCAAGATGTGATCTGCCTACTACCATAATATCATGTAGTAAGACCTAATGTACCTAATGTAGTACCTAATTTAGTGCAGGAGTGTATGCTTTATGTATGTATATTGTCAATATATGTGTATGGATGTAATGTTGATTTCATTTCCTTGCTGACTGATGAGATGAAATTTTAATATGTTTGGCCTTATTCCCCAAGAAAAGGAAGAGTTTCGATGCCAATGAATTCTGAAAAAACTTCTGGGACCACATCCTTCCTTGCCGTGACTGGGCAGGGACCAAAAATTTTGGCCCATACCGAGACTGGGGTAAACTTTTTCTTTTAAAGTCCTGCCTCTAGTGGTTATTTGATAGAAATTTAGTGTTGGAAGTAGATAGTGGTTATTCACTCCTTAACTCTGGTGCCATGGTCCTCTACATCTCAATTCTCTCCTATTGTTGTGACATATGTTTCTCTTTGTGTATGAATGAGTGTGAATATATATGTTATGGTTAAAAAAAGATGATATGGTTTTTCAATAAAGAGTTGTATTTTTCTGTGATACTATCCAGTCTGCAGAACATGGCAGATTTCTACGAGATCTCGTTGGGGCAGCCTCGGGGCAGACCTACCAATTTGGGGCAGCTTTTGGTCAAGCTTGGGGCAGAGGGGGGTTTTGGGGCAGGAACTAGTACTTGGGGCAGCAGTCAGTCTGGGTAATCACTGAGGGAAGAAGAAAAAATAATGAAAATAAACGACAATCATTAGTTTAGTAACTTGCGCTGAAAAAGCTGATATGTCTCAAAAGCATCATATTTTTCATCAAGCGAAATATGGTTCAAAAGATACCAAACAAAGGAAATTTTTAATTGACATAAAGTTCCTGGAGGTGAATAAGAAAATTAGGCAACAGGTGCAGGTCTAAATTTAAGGCTAAGGCTAAATTTAAGATTATTTTCTTAATCTGTAACCTAAACCTAATTTTAGTTACAAAAGGCAATGTTAGAACTTAAAATAACATTTCCCTGTATGTAGTTTTTGCCTTTCCTCCACTTTGTTTTGATTGACAAAGGCTGGGAAATCATGCCAGCCCCTTCCCCAGGACCAATGTCATTCAGTGATGTGACGTCACACAGGCGTACATGGATCTTTCTTGGCTTGGATCTTTTGAATTATTGATTGTGCTGGGTCCGGATGGTCAGGCTCGCCAGTAGCTGAGATGTGCTGTAAATTAGCAAAGTTTTTTTCCTGTTACTGGGTGCACCTTCCTGAATACCCTCCTGAATGTCTGGATGTAATCATATATCTTATTCTACTTTTATTTACTCTGCATTCTATTATTTTCTTTCTTTTTTCTCCCCCCTGTGTGTACTTTATACCCCCAAACCATGTGCTCATTTTCAACATTGCTGTTAATGAATCGAACTTGTTCATCACTGGAACCATCTGTGACTGTCCCTGCCCCCCTTCCTTGCCATCACCACATCGAAACATGATGGCCACATTGTGCTCTGACATGGGTGACCCTTTCATGTTTTACCCTCACATTATCGCTCGTTTGGGCTTTATCGCCATGCCTGATCTCATTTCTGTAGTTTTGGTTCTATCCCAAGTGTACAAGTGTACAATATACAATTTGTGATGCTTTCATGCAAATGTGAGAAAATAAAAGAAAAAGTGCTTTAGCTGTGGAAAAAAGTATTATGTTCGAATATACTTTTTAATTGAAATATTTTTAACAGTATTGACTATACTGCTTGAAAGCAGGGGCAAATGATGTCACGAGGGGAATATACTTTGCTTGTATATATATATATATACACCTTTGAATAAAAGTATTCTTGAAATTGTGCATCATGAATGCGAGATAGCTGCTGTGCTTGGGCTTCTATAGTTTTGGTACGTGAAGGGTCGTGAGAGTGTCGTCGTCGGGTCGGATGCACGGTTTTATTTCATTTCTGTGTGTTTCGTTTAAAATTGAGTGGATAAAACATGCATCGGTAAAAATCACCCCACCACCCCTGTTTGAGGATTCTGCCCCAGCATCCAAATTTCTGCTTTAATTGGGGCAGGCTTTGGGCTGCCCCAAGCGCCTAGTAGTAGTAGTAGTAGTAGTTTCCCTCCAGCATCCTAACGGAGGTGTAGCCGTTCGGCTCTGGAGGGACCTGGCAGCCCTCGCCACGGCCGCCACGTAGTCGTCGCCACGCATCTCCTCCAGACTCGGGTAGATGGTTCCGGTGAGGCGATGGCGCGTGGCCATCAGGGCCGGACACCTCCCCAGGATGTGAGTCGGGGTATCCGGCTCCTCCCGACAGAGTCGGCACCAGCTGGCCCGGCAGCGAACGTCGCCGCACTGGGCGCACTGCCGGGAGGGGTTGCCCCCTATCCGGTAGAGGTAGGCTGCCGAGCCGGACCAGTGGCCGGCTCGGAGTTGATGGACCTCGACAGCCGTCCCCCTCTCGACGTGGGTTAAGGGCGGCGGGACCCGCTCGCCCATCAGCTGGCGGTACCAGCCTGGGGGCGATCGCGGGCGACCGGGGAACGGGCCGCTCTCGCCGCCGCTCGGTGGACCGTCCTCGCGTCGATCGGGACGTGCTCTTGTGGGAGTCGAGAGGCCTGCTTGGCGAGCTGGTCGGCTCTCTCGTTGCCTCGGATGTCGCAGTGAGACGGCACCCATTGCAAGTGGATGCGACGGCCGTCGGATGAAATATCCAACAGGGACTTCCAGATCGCCGCCCCGAGGGGTGACGTCTGGGCTGGGGGTCCTTGACGGAGGGTGACTAGTGCCGCCTGCGAGTCCGTGCGACGACAATGGGGTCTTCCACGTCGTCGCGTGTTCCTGGACGTGTCTGAGGGCCGCGTGCAGCGCTACGAGCTCCGCGCGGTAGCTCGAGCACAACGCTCGGCGGGGACTCGCAGGTAGTGCTCCTCGGCGTTTGGCTCCTGATGAAAACGCCAGCCCCGCCGTTCAGCACGCCGGAGGCCGCAGATCCGTCGGTCCAAATCCAGGTGGCGCATTGTGGGAGCGATGATAGGTGCAGGGTGGCGGCTTGTCTTCTCCGGTCCGGTGGTGTCTCGGCCAGGACCCCCACCCCGACATCCAACCGGAAGATCACCGTGCCAGGCTCGTCCATGGAGGCAGGTGCCGGGGGAGGACAGGCTCCACAGGGGACGCGACGCCCGCGGGCTGCCATGCCGCGAGGCCGACGTCCCTCCAGCCGGTGACTGTGGAGAGCCTTGCTGGGGCTCTGGCGTCTGCCACGACTCGGAGAGGGTCGGATGGCGGGAGGGCTCGGGCCTTCGCCAGGAACCGCGCTGCCAGCGTGGTGCGGCGCGCCGATACCGGGACCAAGCCGGCCTCCGCCATAACGGCGTGAGTTGGGGTGGAGATGGGGCAGCCGGTGATGATACGGGCGGCCGCTCGCATCTCCCTCTCCAGGACCTCGACGTGTGAGGGGGCGTCGCCGGTAGCCAGGCAGCGGCCGCGTGCTCCAGGGCGCCGCGGACGTATCCGTTGGGCACCATCCTGAGCATCCTCTCGTCGAGGCCCCAGTCTCGTCAGGTGATGGTGCGGAGATGGGCGAGTCGGGGTCTGGTACGCGTCCTGAGGGTCTTGCAGTGGGTTCCGAAGTGGAGCAGGCGGTCCAGCGTTACACCCAGGAGCTTAAGGTGGTCGCCCGCGGCCGCCGTCTTGCCGGCCACCTTGATGGCGCAGTCGATGGCGTCACGTGACCACTGTGATAGCACCAGTGCCTGGGTTTTTTTCCCCGCTACTAACATCTTGGAGCGCTGGGCCCAGCGGACGAGGGCGTCAGCTGCCAGCTGGGCTCGGGACTTCGCTGAGGCTATATCATTTCCCGCGCAGAGGGCAGCGGTGTCATCTGCGTACAGAAATGGAGTGACACCCGGGATCCGTCTGATGTCTGCCGCGAGCGGGGCCGCCCATAACAGAAACAGGGTCGGAGACAGGACACTACCCTGCGGCAGGCCTGCCCGGAACACCCGTTCGCGGCTCAGCACGCCGTTGACCTCAACCTTGGCTCGACGGTCCCGAAGGAACTGCCATGTCCAGCGAACCAGACACAACGGTACGCCCAGCCCCAAGCGCCTCGTCAATTCACCTTTCACGTTTTGCAGACTGGGATAACATGCTGTGCAAGATTCTCTTTTTAGGTTCCCTTTGTGCTTCCCAGGTTGATGTATTCTGTTTTCCAATGGTAAAAATAGGTAAGTGATAGCATAGAAATTGTACCCATTAATTTCTTGAAAGTAGCTGGATGTGGCTACTAAGCTAATTGGAGAACTAAAATGCAGCTGCTGGTTTTGCCTGAACATAGATCTTGGCTTCGCTGCATTGGAAATAGGTATTTCCCAGACCAGTATTCTCTGTTCTACTGACCAAGGGCTTCTGCCTCCTTCTTCCTCATCCTTCTGCATGGCTTACTTGCATACATTTTTTCACTCCACAACCAGCAATTCAGCAATAATAGGAACCAAGGGGAGGGGGAAGATTTATGCTGAAAAGCTCAAAACCTAACTCCACCTTCCACCATTATGTAGTACAACCGTTAAGGGCAGATTGTAGGTGGCTAGGCTGACCAGCGGCACCTCTGGACATCAGAGCCACCACCAATTACGTCCAGCACTCAAGCCAACCGCTATGTGTAAAGTGGAACAGCCCAAGGGCGAAGGGACGAAGGGCGGCACACCATGGTGGCAAATGGGGACCAGTGGCGCCTCCTAGAATACCACATGTAAGAGCAAAATTGAACCGACCTCCAGATGGCAGTGTGAGCAAACGGACGAACCACAGTACAGTGTGGAGCCAAGAAGTTATGTGATAATTACCAAAGTTTGTTTTAAAGGAGCATGTTTTGCATCATCAAGGCTGCGGCCAACAGCTTAACAGCTCAGCGACTGGTGAAGGCTGCACATATTTGAACATATCACCCTGAACTATAGGGGACTACAGCAGCACAAAGGCAGGCTGACACATTGAGGCTGAGGGTAATAGAAATATTATTCAACATGACAGACCACTAAACAGCCGCAGATTCTGGTAACAACACAGCAATTATAAGGCAGGAACGACGGCACCTGATGTCGCACGTTGCCGAGCGCCCGCGGTGCCGGACCCTCTATCTCTTCACCTCAGTTACATGTGATATACCACAGGGTACTTAAATATATATATATATATATATATATATATATATATATATATATATATATATATATATATATATATATATATAACACCCACACGAGGACACTGTTATGAAAAGATGATGCACGATACGACTACAGAAGAATGGCAGGGATCCCTGTTGCAGCACAAATCCCTGCCGCAAGTCGAGAGGTTCCAGTGGCCCAACTCACGTTTCAAAGCTGCGGACTGCATATTCATTAGATACCTAAATCGTTTTCGCGATGTTCGCACAGCATCGGTGCATCAAGGCAAAACGGCAGAGCAGGGCCAGCCGACAAAGAACGATGGTGCTAGGCCACCCACCGGCCCCAAGCCGGCCGCCCACCGGCGGGTTGGGGTAGCAGCGGTCATCCTACCCCCGACGTGGATGAAGGGCAGCACCAGCGCCCGCCGGGACCGCGCAGACCACAAGCCCCGAGCATCGACAGCAAAACGCACAGCGGCCAGCCCCCACCGCCATCCCAGACATGTATTCAGGACTCCATGTCGCATACACAGCAATAAATCTCAGAAGTCTGGGAAAAACGCCCTTCCAAGCTGTTAATGCAGGTGATTTCGGGCAAGTTGAAGTCACCCGTCATTCACCATGAGACGACAGTCGCCGGTAACTTGAGACACCTAACTTCGCAGTGATTCTCCGTGGGGCAGCGTCGTCGTCTGGCGGCTGGAAGCACGCCGTCACATGTTGCCCCAGCCGAATCAGCAGCGTCTCGGTGAGAGGCGGGTCGGCAGTCAGATGGACCGCCACGCGCAGGCAGCGCCACCGCCCAGTCCCTCGCCGTCGCGGCGGAACAATGTGTACTCGGAGAAACCAAGTTCGAGCTTGGAGTCCTGGACATGGTCATTGAGCCCTGTCTCGGAGAATGAAGGGACATCATAGTACTCAAGAACAGGAGCGTGCACACGTAGTGCCCCAACCTGTTTGTTCTTCAAGCTACGTAAGTGCTGGTTGAAGACAGATAGAGAATGGTTTCTTCTCTTCGCTGTCGCCCCTTGAGTGTCAGTTGCCGTGCAAACTGGGCCTAGATTCAGTTCGTTATATCCGGCTATTGTGGCCGCTCGGTTTAAGACAAAACGTTCCAACTGGAAGAAAGACGTGTTGCTGGAGTTGTAAGTCACTCTCCTTCGGAATTGGCGCACCTTGATAGTCTTATCGGGGAGCGTGCAGTTGAAAACCTCTGGTTTGATGTCGCACCAATAAATGAGAAAATAGTCGGGAGTGATCCAAGGACTTCAGTTAGTTAAAGGGTGGTCGAACGAGGGAGATCTGGTCTGTACAATTGGTCGGCTTGCGCTGGTCATCTGGAGCAGTGAGGGTTCGGACAACATGGTTGGGCCACAAACAGTCAAACAGAATGTGAAATTTAGATTTATTCGGAAGATTAATTATTATTGATAAAATAGCCAAACATTTCAACGTCAGGGCCTCTATTTCTGTGGCAAAATGGGTAATACAATTTGCTTTGCCATCAGTATCTGAAAGTACTATTAAAGATCAGGTAACCATATAATTCACAATCGCAATAAAGAGAATTGGGATTGTTCAGAATACGATCGTTTTATATTTTATAGAACTAATTATATTACGATTAATTCTATAATTAACGTTGAATTAAAACTTAAAGGTCTCCATGAGTGGATATTGTTGAAAATGTGTGCTCTTTATTGCAGCTGACATCATGAACAGATCCGTGGATCCCAAGAAAGTGGTGAGTGCTGCTTACATGTGATTGTACGCTGTACCGCATGTTTATACCGCAAGTTAGCCGCGAAAAACTCAAACGTGCATAAACCTTTCTCTGTGTTGTTTTAGCTATGATTGCAGTGCTGACTTTACAATCAATTTCAAAACTATTAGCTTTGTGGATGTTCGTTAACCGGAGTATAGCTTTTCGACTGATTGCTGGGCCAGGATGGGTCATGATAGAAAATTGTGGAGAGGAATGAATATAACTCTAAGCTTATTTAAATGTGTTACCTGCATTAAAAGATTCGAAGTGGAATGTGTGAATAGAGAGCACACAATCTATGCAAGCTCAGCTTAAATTGGCCCAGCTAGGCTAAGGATATTTAAATAAGAACAAAGATTAGAGTTGAAATGTCTTGATAAACGTGCTGCTCCAAACTGCCGTGCCGCAGCAGTTTGGCCCGCCTTGGATGCGCCCGGGTTCAGATGATGCCCGGCCTCGGCCGCTGGAGTAGAGGAGTCCGCCCTGACACTGTTGGACTGGCTGCCGCAGAACGCCGAGCTGTTTACGCTGACGTACGGCGCGCTGGTGGTACAGCTGCTGACTGATCTGGAGAACACTGATGACGTCAACAAACACTTGGACAAGATGGGCTACAACATCGGTGTTCGATTGGTGGAGGACTTCATCGCGCGCACCGGCGCCGAAAAATGCTACGATCTGCGGGAAACTGCTGACAAAATACAGGTCTGGTTCCCTTGTTTTTTCTTGTTTAGTTCGGGAGACCAATCCACAGTAGCGGGGAGTGACGGGCTAACCGCCCGAGTAGATACCGATTCTGACAAATGACAGTGTATCAGTTGCTGCTTGCATTTGACGAAACTTTCTGTGAGCGTATCATGCTTTGCTTTTATTTGACGGAACTTTCTGTGAGCGTCTCAAACCCTGCTTGTATTTGACAGAACTTTGTGCGCAAAAAGTATGGGTCCTAGTGTCAAGGCTAATTTTAAGGTCAAATGTCAAGAGCAAAAGTCATGCGTCAAGTTCAAACCCTCATTTCAGCTCAAGATGTGCTAAAGTATCAGTTTTAGTTAGTGCTATGGCGACTATATTGTATTGTGACGTCACAGGTCAAAAACTTTGAATGACTTTGACCATATTTATTTGATAATATTTCATGGGACCTTCCCGCGGTGATCCCACTCCTTTTCTAGTGAATTTGCAAGTTTTGATTGGATGATCTTGAGATTTTGAAAAATATTCCCAGTATGGCCCAGATTTGACCTTTATGACCTCATTTGACCTGGAGGAGATTTTCCTAGGCTTAGTGAGATTTGGCTTTAATGTAGATCACCTTAGCCCCCACAAAACCACAGGCAAATCATTTTCTTAACATTCTTGGTTTTGCTATCTTGGAAGGGGAATTTTTTAAGTTGCAACACCAGGTCCTTAATTTTGATGATTTTCACCAAGCCTTTAATTTTTGATGATTTTTTTCTCAAACGCAAACAGTGTCATGCTGTCTCTGGCGTGTTCTCCTAGTACGGATCTGCGCCCCCCCTCCAAGAGCAAGGGTCGGTCCGTGATGTGACATCATACGCCCAACTATCCAAGCCGTATCAAGGGCGTATCAATACTACCCAGAATTTACTAAAAAGACGACCATATTAAAAACAGAATGCTCTTTCTGCATTTGGACACACATTTCCTGTGTTCTTTCGGCATTTGGAAGCGAGCATCACAAAATCTGGAATATTTTCAGCAGATTCACCGGTAGAAAAATCATTACACTCCTGTGTGACGCCATTCAGGCGTGAAGAATCTTTCTTGAACGTACCTTTAAGTAAAGGTATCTTGGTACGGGGCTTTTACCTAGCTTATTTATCTCTCTCATCATCCACCACTGCTTTTTTGCCTCCTTTCAGAGTTCGGGGACATGTTCGATGAAAACGTTCACCCTTTTGTCAATGTCTCCTTCTTCCCCGGCTGACAATACTCCGTACTCGGCTGACGATACGCTGTGCTCCGCTGACGATGCCCCGCACTCGGCTGACGATACCGCGTACTCGGCTGACGATGCCATGTACTCGTCCGATATACCCCGTACGTGCCCCGGCTGACGGCGCGGTGGGTGGGCAGGCAGCGTTCCGTCTGTACCTGGGCGTGTCGCCTTCGGTGGGCGGCTGGAGTGCAGCCGGTGACGAGTTCGCGCTGACACTGGATTCCAACCCGCTGAGTGAGCTGGTGGAGCTGCCCGACAGCTGCGCCGGCATGCGCTACTGCGGCATGCTGCCGGGCGTCATCCGCGGAGCCTGCGAAATGGTTAGACCCAACGGCACGCTCAAAATCCGCCAGGCACACGCACCAACCATATTTTGTCGCAGTTCTTCAGCTGTTGTCTTACAGTGCTGACGGGCCACAGCAAACAATAAACAATTATATAATCTAGTGTCCCGAAATGTCTGGGTCGGCCATGTAATTTACTGACGCTGAATCTGTGGACGTAGGAGTATTTTTTAACCAATATCGCTTGTACATCCTGAGTATGTTTTTTCCGGTTTTGGCTCTAGATGCAGCCTGTGCGCAGCAATGTAAGGTGTTGTGTGACTGTGTGCAGCATTGTTTTGTGTGACTGTTTGGCAGTTTAAGGTGCTGTATGACTGTGTGCAGCAGTTTAAGGTGCTGTATGACTGTGTGCAGCAGTTTAACCCTCGCTCTGCCGGCACCCCGGGAGTTACGCGCCCTGCCGGCATGGCTGAAAAAACCTCCTCTGGTTTACTGATAGAGAACTTGAAGTGTAGGCGGTCGTATGTGCCTTACAGGGTCTCAAAAGACACCTCAATCATTTTTCACCTTGCTCGTATAAGTTTCATACATGAATTCCAATCAAGTGTGCCTAAATTAGTCCTTTTAACCAAACCTTGCAGTTTCATCCCGACCACAGCGGCCGCCACCCGCGGCGCGCTGCCGCCTGCGCCGTGTCCCGGGTACAGCCTCAGACAGGAGGTGCCGGCACCTGGCGCCGGTACCTGAGCGCTGAGAGTGGCGGCCGCGCCAGCGAGCACATGCATACAGGGAAGGGCTCCGCGACCTGAAGGCCCTCCCCTGTACCTGCAATGGCAACAAGACCGAGGCGTGCCAGCCCTTCAGTATGCAAGAGATGTTGGACCAGCTGCAACACATGAAGCCGAGGAAAGCGCCGGGACCTGACCGTATATGTACGGAGCACTTAAGGCATCTCGGCCCTACAGCTCGGCAAGCCCTTCTGCACATCATCAACAGGTCCTGGCGGACAGCTGAAGTCCCCTCTGCATGGCGAAGGGCGACGATCATACCGATCAAAAAAGCAGGAAAAGACCCGAAGATGGTGAGCAGCTTCCGCCCCATAGCACTGACCAGCCACGTCGCTAAACTGGCAGAACGCATGGTGGCGGCGCGGCTGACACACCTCATCGAACGTGACGAACTCGTCCCCGCTGAGCAGGTGGGCTTCCGCCGGGGTCGCTCAGCCGAAGACAATCTGGCCCGTCTCGTCCAGACTATCCAAGACGGCTGGAATCGCCCTAAACCCAGGGGCCGCCCCGTAGACGGTCGCACGGCGGACAAGTTCGTCCTCCTTGCCTTCGATTTCTCAAGAGCCTACGACAAGATCGACCATCGCATGCTACAGCTCAAGCTACTGAGGAAAAAGCTGCCAAAAATGCATGGTCACCTGGGTCCATCACTTCCTCAGAGACCGGAGAGCCTGCGCAGAAGTAAATGGAACGCGCAGCGCGGAGCGGATCTTCCGGGCAGGCCTACCACAGGGTTCGGTACTGGCCCCGACGCTATACACCCTGTGGTCTGCAGATCTCATAGAGGCCCTCCGCGTCGTCGACCGTACAGATATTTTTATGTACGCCGACGACACTGCCACTCTAAGTTCCGGCTGCTCGATGGAACTGGCCCAGGCACGAGCCCAACAAGCAGCGGACGTCATGACCCAATGGGCCGACCAGTGGAAGATGTCCATCGCGGGACACAAGACACAAGCGCTGGTCCTTTCCCAGTGGGCACACGACTCCAGAGACTTTCAGATCAAGGTCGGAGGGACACCAGTATCCGGCCAACCCCATCTAAAACTCCTCGGCATAACATTCGACCGACTCCTCCATTTCGGAGAGCACTGCAACTCCCTGAGGAGGAAGGTCAAGCCGAGGACCGCGCAACTTCGCCAGCTGACAGGTAGATCGTGGGGCCTCCGGGAGCTGCAGCTGCGGACAGTGGCCAATGGCTACGTCCGCGGAGCGCTGGAGTTCGCGGCTGCAGCATGGCTTCCCGCGGCCTCCGAATCCCACATCGACCTCATCGACCGAGAGCTGCGAGCCGCGGCTCGCGCGGTCACGGGCTGTCCGCGGTCAACCCCATCGGACCCCTGATGGCGGAGGCGGGTCTGCCAACGGCCCGCTCCCGACGCCGAGTACTCGCGGCGCGGATGGTGTGCCGGGCGACATCGCTCCCAGAGAGGGGGACCCCCTCCGAGATATCGCGGAGGCCACGCCCCCCGCGACGACTGACTACCTCTGGCTGGCGTGACATCGGGAGAGAGGCGCTGAGAGAGGCCGGCCTGTCGGAGGTCGCGGTTGAGGAGCGCCTGATCGTCGCGGCGCCACCATGGACTGCTGGCGAGGGACTGAATGTCAACTTCAGCCTCGATGTCGGCCCGAGCGGCCGCCGAAGCGCACCCGATGCGGTGCGCCGCTCGGCGGCCGAGGAGCACCTAGCCGGTCTACCGCTGGAGGCCACCTGGATATGGACGGACGGCTCCGCAGTGGCGGGTACCTCGCGAGGTGGAGGTGGCGCCCTCATCGTGCTGCCGTCCGGAGAGACCCGGGAGGTGAGGGCGGCGGCTGGGACGCTCTGCTCGAGCACCCGCGCCGAGCTCTGCGCCCTGGGGGCCGCGCTGGGCGACTTCGCCCAGATGGTGGACCCCCCTACCGCTCTTCCGCTGGTCGTCTGCACGGACTCCCGGGCGGCGCTATCATCGCTGGCCGGGGGTGCCGCGAGCCAGACCTCACCGGTGGGACACGTCATCTGGCGGCTTCTCTCCACCATCTCTGCCCGAGGCCAGGATATTCACCTCCAGTGGGTCCCAGCCCACTGTGGCCTGGCGGGCAACGAGAGAGCCGACACCTTAGCCAACGAGGCTTCCGGCCTGCCGCAGGCAGAAGTGCCTGTCGATGCCGGCACCATAACCAAGGCTGTAGCCCGCGCCACTACTAAGAAGTGGAGCGAGCGTTGGCCGGACAGCCTCTTCAAACGCATCATGGGGGTTCACCTGCCGCCCCCCATCGCTGGCGAGGACAGAGAAGCGGCAGTGGACGTACACCAACTGAGGGCCGGCCATTGGGGTCGGTCCCTCCAGTACCTCCACCGAATCGGCCGACACCCCTCGCCGGCGTGCCCGCAGTGCTCCAACAAGAGGTGCCCCGCGGCGCTCTGCGCCGTCTGCCGCGAGGAGGCGGACACGTCGGAGCACGTGCTCCTGAGATGCCCGTCCCTCGCTGGCGCCCGCCTGCGTCTACGAGGCTCTATACACCTGGACCCAACGCAGCTGCGGGACGACGTCCTGGTGGCTGCCTTGGCCGGCGGCTACCTACGCCACAGGGAGCCGCTCGGCTATGGCCCCCGCTAGGGGGCCCAGGGGAATCACAACAATCACAACAACAACAGCACATGCATTCGCTGTGGGATGGCGCCCCAACGGCGAAACAATTGTATGGGACCATTTCAAAAGCGGAAAAGAAACTTTTTGACGTTTGATATGCCATCTGCATAAACCACTTGTCACTTGTCGGATATATCCTAGCAAAAACAACTGACGTAGCCCCCCTACATTGTGCTTACACACATTGTGAACATATAAATTTTCGGGGAATTAATTTGACATATTTAGATTGTTCGTGCATAGTCTCGTCTTGAATACTGACGGAAAGATCGCACCTCGGTTCGCTAAGCCTAGCCGTACTGACATGCGCTCTACCTGGCTGAGATGAAAGAAAATGGCATCCATAGGAAATGGATGTTTTTCGGGGGATTCGGACACAGAGTTTTCACAGTGTGACGTGGTGTCAGAAATAGCTAAATAAAAAGAAAATGTCATAATCTAGACATGCATGGAGAGAGGGTGTGTATGTTTTACGTCATTCATTTTTTTAATCACCTGAGTATTCAATAAAATGTGCAGGAAAATTCCAGGAACTAAAAGGATAGGGATAATTGCACCATTCCTACCAATGGATCTTTTTACATCCCCATCCGTTGGCTACCCTTTTACACGGCAAATTGTCCCTTTGCCATCCTGCTGTGAACCTGGCACAATGTCAAGTTTGGCGTGGAAATCTCCCCTGCGTAACCACGATACAAGGAGGGTGACCTGAGACCACCCCTCTCACCCCATTAGCCCCTGCTGATGTTGTCGAGCCCCCTGGCGCTGTCGCCATGCCGTCTGGGGACGTTTTCCAGGAAGCAAGCGTTAGAGATGCTGGCTGGGCCATTGTTCCGTATTTTCACGCGTGTCCTTATCGTCCCCTCGATCGCTATCAGCTGACCAAACCACGAACACTGTCACCCTTCTACCTGTCGCCTGCGCTGACGAGCCCGGTCTGTGTCAGAGGCTGTCGCGGGCCCCAGCGGGCCGCGGCACGGGCCGCCACTGCCAGACCTGAGTGGAAAAGCGCGAACATCATCTCAAAAACTTTCGCTTTACGCAAAAAGTTGAAAAGGTATCTACTTTCTGTTTGCCGGGAATGATGCAGAATTGACATAGGAACAGCTACTCCGAGCATCATCATCGGGACGGTTAGTTGGATGTAGATATTCACATTGAAACGGCGAGGGAGGAGAAAAACAGCACCGCCGGCAGGGCGCGGGTTAAGGTGCTTTTTGACGATGCGAAGCAGCTTAAGGTGTTGTATGAATGTGTGCGGCAGTGTTTTGTGTGACTGTATGCATCAGTGTTTTGTGTGACTGTGTGCGGCAGTGTTTTGTGTGACTGTGTGCGGCAGTGTTTTGTGTGACTGTGTGCGGCAGTGTTTTGTGTGACTGTGTGCGGCAGTGTTTTGTGTGACTGTGCGGAAGTGTAAGGTGCTGTATGACTGTGTGCAGCAGTGTTTTGTGTGACTGTGTGCACCAGTTTAATGTGTTCTGTGACGGTGTGCAGCTCTGTTATGTTGTGTCTGGCTCTGTGCAGCAGTGTAATGTGTTCTGTCACGGTGTGCAGCTCTGTTATGCTGTGTCTGGCTGTGTGCAGCAGTGTAATGTGTTCTGTGAAGGTGTGCAGCTCTGTTATGTTGTGTCTGGCTGTGTGCAGCAGTGTAATGTGTTCTGTGGCGGTGTGCAGCTCTGTTATGTTGTGTCTGGCTGTGTGCAGCAGTGTAATGTGTTCTGTGACGATGTGCAGCTCTGTTATGTTGTGTCTGGCTGTGTGCAGCAGTGTAATGTGTTCTGTGACGGTGTGCAGCTCTGTTATGTTGTGTCTGACTGTGAGCAGCAGTGTAATGTGTTCTGTGGCGGTGTGCAGCTCTGTTATGTTGTGTCTGGCTGTGTGCAGCAGTGTAATGTGTTCTGTGACGATGTGCAGCTCTGTTATGTTGTGTCTGGCTGTGTGCAGCAGTGTTGTGGGTGGTTTGTGCAGCAGTGTTGTGTCTGGCTGTGTGCAGCAGTGTTGTGTCTGGCTGTGTGCAGCAGTGTTGTGGGTGGTTTGTGCAGCAGTGTTGTGTCTGGCTGTGTGCAGCAGTGTTGTGTCTGGCTGTGTGCAGCAGTGTTGTGGGTGGTTTGTGCAGCAGTGTTGTGTCTGGCTGTGTGCAGCACTGTTGTGGAGTGGTTTGTGCAGCAGTGTTGTGTCTGGCTGTGTGCAGCAGTGTTGTGGGTGGTTTGTGCAGCAGTGTAAACCCTCACTCGCCCTGGTGTGGGGGTGTTTGAACACCCCCTCGGGATTTTCCGGCGGCACGTAAAAACAGCGGCGCGAAGTGCTGCCGTACTTGGCAAATTTTATCCTTGATCAATGCCGCAACTTTCCCTTAAAATTTTAAGGTTGGGTCATCTCAGGTCAGTACACCAGTGCAGGTCAAGTGACCTCACCTCAAAAAAATGTTTAAGGTGGCATAAGTAAGAAATGGGTGAATCTATTGAATTGAAACTTATACCAAATAATGGGTCCACCGAGTGCTACAACATATATTCCGGGATTTTTTCATACCGATGCCCTAAGGTCAAGTACGGACCATGACCTTTCCATTGGAAATACTTGGCAAAAACAGAAATCGGGCTGTATTTGTGTAGGTACAGCTGAGAATAGCTTCATCTTCTCCAAATCGTAGTATCCTGGGTCCCTTTCCAGGTTCATGTTGCAGTTTTTACCTGTGACCTCTGAGAGGTCATCTGGGGCTATTTAAGCGGTTTTCAGACTTAGGTCAATAACTTTGCATGGAATGATGATACAGCTTTTATTTTGATATCATTGCATATGGACTGCTATTGCGAGTCAATTGATATGCATATTGACTATGCTAGGTTAAAAAATGACCTTGACCTGACCTAAGGGCAGGTCACTTTTGTGTTTTGACCTAGTATGGTCATATTATACATCATTCGAATTGCCGTGTCAAGAGGAAGCGAATGGTGCCTAAAAATGATCCTAACTCAACTCTGTCAGACGCCAGAGCCCAAAAACTCTACTTTTGATCTGTCATGACCTAAAAATTGACTTGAGCCAAAAAGTGGCCGATATAGTTCTTCATGAATTGGTATGAGCTATCCACCACCGTTTGCCTTTCTCGCTATCCCGCATAGGGGCCCGAGTTCGAGGGGGTGTTCAAACACCCCCCCGACCACCACCACCAGGGCGAAGGTGGCTCGGAGGCCCACCGGGGCGCGGGTTAAGTTGTGAGTGACTTGTGCAGCAGTGTTAACACGCGCATTGACGGGGGCGGTACCCCCCTCTGGTTTTTTCGGAGATAGCACAGAAACGGCGGCGCGCAGCGCGCCGTACTTGGCACTCCTTTTCTCTGATCATTTTTACAAATGTTGTCAACATTTTAAGGTTAAGTCATCTCAGGTCAGGTCACCAGTACCGGTCAAGTGACCTAACCTCAAAAGAAGTATAAGATAGCATAGGTCGGAACAGGGGAAACTTATCCGATTGAGACTCATATCACAATGGGCCCAACGAGTCCTCTGAAATATGCTCCGATATTTTTATATCGATGACCTAAGGTCAGGTACGAGCCATGATCTCTCCATTGGAAATATATGGAAACAGTGGTTTTAACTAAATAACTGGGTAATGGATTGTGATAGAGTTGTGTGGCTCGTGCAAGTTGTGAGTGGCCGTGTGCAGCAGTGTACAGTTTTGTGTGACCGCGTGCAGCTATTGATTTATGAGTGGCGGTGTGCAGCAGCGCCATGTGATATGTGGTTGTGTGGCAGGTGCATCTGGAGGTGAGCTGCTGGTTCTCTCAGGACCAGCTGAGGGGTGACCCGGTGACAGAGCTGCGGGTGAAGTTCATCAGGCGATTGGAGGACGCTGTGCCACCTGGAGAAGATTAGTGCCTCCTGTGGAGGGTTGGTGCCGCTCGGAGAGGAACAGTGCCGCCCGAAGACTGTGTGGATAGCACCGCTCGGTGTGGACTGGTACCTCCTGTTGAGGACTCGTGCCGTCCGCAGAGGAGTAGTGCCGCCCGGTGTGACTCGTGCTGCTCGGTGTGGACTCGTGCCGCCCGCAGAGGACTGGTACCGCCCGGTGTGGACCCGTGCAGGCCGGAGAGGACTAGTGTTGCTCGGTACAGACTGGTGCCGAAGCCGGCAGTCGTGTTCTTCTCTATAACTGCCGCGAGGAGCTGAGCTGGCGATGTACCGACATTTTTTTAAAGTGTCGTCGAATCGTCTGTGTGAACGAGTTTTCACGTCCCATGCCGAGTGGGCCCTCAAAAACATCGTAACAAGTTATGAATATGCCTATTTGTCACTGTGTGTAGGTAATTGGCGAATGTTATGTTAGAAAAACTTGTAAACATTTGTTTCGTTTAGTTTTACTGTCCCTGCTGTATTGGTGGAAGTTAAGTGTTATATACGATCGGGTCTTGATCCCGAAATATCCCCAGTTTGTACCAGTATGATTTATGTGTACAAGGCACCACCATACGCAGTGCTCTCACGTTTTCGTTTATACTTTTTCATCCAATCAATCAATACGGCCAGATCTGCGGGTCTGCGACTCTTTAGTAAGTAACCCTGTAAGCGGAGTGTCCACTGGGCCTGTTATCAAGTTCGTTATGCCTTTGTTTGTTATCGAGTGTCGTGGTGTTTCTTGGCAGTTTTTACTGGTTTGTAGTTTTTTAGAGGTGAATAATTTGTCATGTTTATGTGGGTGGTTGCATGGTCTGGAAATAACGTAGCTTTGAAACCAGCTATTCGTGTTTTTGCAGGAGTGTCGGATTCCGCGAGACGCCACAACTTCATTCCAGGTCCAGCTCTTGAACAGCGTGTACTGTGCGAGAGGTTAGGGCTGCAAAGGAAAATAGCCTATACGAATGAAAGAATAAATGCATATTCTTCGGCTTTCCTTTCAGTTTACCAAAGGAGGGGGTAGGAAATGTTACGGCAAGGAATTTGAATGTGATGATGTTGTTGAAAGGACGGATGGTTACGTTTTTTTACTGTCAGACAGCCTACGCGAAAAGGTTGATGGCTGCTCGGATGGATATGTTATGTGGTATTTTAGGATACACCCACAACTTAAGTCATATGGCTGGTGACGCACCTTGGTCATGCATGAGGTGTGTTGGCCAAAACCTCCCAAGACCACATACCCTGACTAGTTCGGATTTCAACAATGTAACAGGTCTGTCACCTAGATAACACCGTGGGAAAGGCGGGAAGTTTCTCTTACAGATCGCTGGTTCCACCTGCAGAGCAAATCGGGTGCTGAGAGGGGTCAAAAGTGCCTTTGCAAAGCTATAACAGGAGACCCTGCCCCTTCTTTACAATAGCCTGCTGAGACTGCACCTTAACCCTCGCCCCACCGGGAGGCCATCGATAGCCCCCTAAGGTTTTTCCGGGATAGCAGAAAAACGACGGGGCGCAGCACCGCGGTTGAGGGCTCTACCTCTCACTGCATCATTTTCCCATCATCCCTGAAATTTTTACCCCGGGTCACCCAAGGTCAGGTCACCAGATGAGGTCAACCAAGGTCACCTCACTTCACCTTTAGAGCTCTGTAAGAGCTACATTTCAAAGTCGATCAATTTGAAACTTCCTACACTTCATAACCCCTCCAGGGTCTATAAGGTGTATATCCGGGATTTTTTCGATTTCGTGCCCTGAGGTCAGGTCACGAGGCGACCTCTCCCATTGGAAAAGCATGGAGAAAAGTTGTTTCATGATATAAAAGCCACAAAAATGATTGCAAATACTCAGACTGCTCAGAACAACGTTTTTTGGACACCCTTTCACGGATCCCAGGGGTCATATTTGCCCTTTGACTTTTCCAAGGTCATCCAAGGTCATCAGGGGTCAAAAACAGTATTTTGACAATACCTTTTGACCTAATTAGGCTAGAGCGGTGAAACAAACACCATCGTGTTTGTCTTGTCACTGGCTTTCATTTGATATACGGCAAGGTCACTTTTTGACCTTTCGTGACCTCAGGTCATATTAGGTCACGAGGTGACCTCTGGAGGTCAAACCACTGGCGGAGGTCTTTACGTTCCACATAGCGGAAAAAGTACTGGCAATTTGCTATCAAGTGTACTTTACCAGGCCTCAATAGCTCTAATGACATAAGAGTTATGCCCAGTTTGCTTAATCATTGCATATTTGAGTGAAAATAGCCGATCTTGACCTAATTCGACCTCTGGAGGTCAAACCATTGACCTGAGCACTAAAACATGCGAAGTAATTTCTTACTGAATTCACGCGAGCTTTCTATTGCACTTTGCAGATTTGCGCTAACGCCCATATTTTCGGAGTTAGAGGGGGCCATCGATGGCCTCCCGGTTGGGCGAAGGTGGCGCCGGACCCCCGGTGGGGCGCGGGTTAATCCTCGCCCCACCGGGGGTCCAGCGCCACCTTCGCCCCACCGGGGCCATCGATGGCCCCCTCTAACTCCAAAAATATGGGCGTTGGGGCAAATCTGCAAAGTGTAATAGAAAGCTCGCGTGAATTCAGTAAGAAATTACTTCACATTTTTTTGTGCTCAGGTGAATGGTTTGACCTCCAGAGGCCAAATTAGGTCAAGATCGGCTATTTTCACTCAAATATGCAATGCTTAAGCAAACTGGGCATAACTATTATGCCATTAGAGCTATTGAGGTCTGGTAAAGTACATTTGATAGGAAATTGTCAGTACTTTTTCCGCTATGCGAAACGTAAAGACCTCCCGCCAGTGGTTTGACCTCCAGAGGTCACTTCGTGACCTAAGATGACCTGAGGTCACGAAAGGTCAGAAAGTGACCTTGCCGTATATCAAATAAAAGCCAGTGACGAGACAAACACGATGGTGTTTGTTTCACCGCTCTAGCTCAATTAGGTCAAAAGTTAATGTAAAAATACTGTTTTTGACCTCTGGTGACCTTGGATGACCTTGGAAAAGTCAAAGGGCAAATATGACCCCTGGGATCCGTGAAAGGGTGTCCAAAAACGTTGTTCTGAGCAGTCTGAGTATTTGCAATCATTTTTGTGGCTTTTATATCATGAAATAGTTTTTCCCCATGCTTTTCCAATGGGAGAGGTCGCCTCGTGACCTGACCTCAGGGCACGAAATCAAAAATCCCGGATATACACCTTGTAGACCCCGGAGGGGCCATAAAGTGTAGGATGTTTCAAATTGATCAACTTGGAAATGTAGCTCTTACAAAGCCTAAAGTTGAAGTGAGGTGACCTTGGTTGACCTCGTCTGGTGACCTGACATTGTGTGACCCGGGGTAAAAATTTCAGGGATGGTGCAAAATGATGCAGTGAGAGGTAGAGCCCTCAACCGCGGTGCTGCGCCCCGTCGTTTTTCTGCTATCCCGGAAAAACCTTAGGGGGTCATCGATGGCCCCCAGTGGGGCGAGGGTTAATCCTCGCCCCGGGTGGGGGGTGTTTGAATACCCCTCGGGTTTTCCGGCGGCACGAAAAAATGGCGACTCAAAGCGCCGCCGTACTTGGCACACCTTGTCCTTGATAAATTTCACAACTTTCACCAAAACTTTAAGGTTGCGTCATCTCAGGTCAGGTCACCAGTGCAGGTCAAGTGACTTCACCTCCAAAAATGTTTAAAGTGGAATAAGTAAGAAATGGGCGAATCTATTGGATTAAAACTTATGCCACATAATTTGCTCACCGAGTGCTACAAAAATGTTCTGGGATTTTTCATATCGATGACCTAAGGTCAAGTACGCTTCATGACCTCCCCATCGGAAATACATTGGAAAATAAAATTGGATTTTATTTGTGTAGACACAGCTGAGAATACCTTCATATTCTCCAAATCGTAGTATCCTGGCCCCATTCCAGGTTCATGTCGCAATTTTTGACCTGTGACCTCTGAGAGGTCATCTGGGGCTACTTCACTAGTTTTCCGACTTAGGTCAATAACTTTGCATGAAATGATGATACAGCTTTTATTTTGATGCCATTGCGTTTGGATTGCGAGTCGATTGATATGCATATTGACTATGCTAGGTTAAAAGTGACTTGGACCTGGCCTGAAGTCAGGTCATTTTTGTATTTTGACCTAGTATGGACATGTGAATCATTCGATTCGCCGTGACGAGAGAAAGCGAATGGTGCCTAAAAAATGATTCTAACTCGGAATCTGTCAGATGATAGAGCCCAAAAGCTACCCAAAATGCCACCTTTGACCTGTCATGACCCCAATATTGGCCTGAGCAAAAGTATGAGTTATTCACCAGCCTTTGCGTTTTTCGCTATCCCGCCTAGGGGCCGAGTTCGAGGGGTCTTCAACCCCCTCCCCCACCACCAGGGCGAAGGTGGCTCGGAGGCCCACCGGGCCCCTCGCGTGCCTTTTCGCCCTAGCCGTCTCTTCCGATTCGCCCTTGCTCTTTT
Organism: Lepas anatifera; assembly: GCA_034440635.1. Classification (NCBI taxonomy): domain Eukaryota; kingdom Metazoa; phylum Arthropoda; class Thecostraca; family Lepadidae; genus Lepas; species Lepas anatifera. The sequence goes on along the minus strand of JAOTON010000107.1, from coordinate 172,400 downwards.
TATTGTCAACGTAGATTTAAACAGGAAATATTTGTAAATTAGGAATAAAATGAGCCCAATTTGCGGAAAACATTTCAAACGGGGCAGGCTGAAAACTTCAAACATGCGACAGAGTTTTTCAGATTTAGCTCCCCATCCAAAATCACCTTCCGCCACCCCTGTCTCCAGGGTCAGTGCTAAATGAAATATTAGACAGTAAGGAAGTTTCTTGCTTACCAACAGAGCTGCAAAAAGTCGGGCTCTCGGGTCATAAAGTGCCCGACACATTAGGGCACGGTATGGTCCTGCGACAGATCTTACAATCTGTGAGAAAAAAATCTTGAAAGGAAACAGGAAATATGTTTTGTTCTAAAAAAACTCAATATTAGAATTGTCACCTCTTTCACTCAACAAGTGTTTCATGAATTTGCACCTCTCCCATATCAAGCCAGTGTGCGGCAAGAACCGATGGAAAATCGAGGGACTTACGAATCGAGGGACCTTTGAATAGAGGGCCTTATGCACAGAGGGTCTTTTCGAGGGACTTATGAATCGAGGGACCTTTGAATAGAGGGCCTTATGTACAGAGGGCCTTTTAAACGTCACCCAGAAAATCCTCTGCTGGAAAAATTCCTTCACCGGCCTGTCGGGCCCGATTTGTATTCCATAGCACGCGACAGCTTGGCCCGACAGGCCGCCGTAAAGGCCTTTAGACAGGCAAAACAGTTTTTTCCTTCGTTTCCTTCGTTTGGAAGTACGCTCAACGCTGCCGCAAGGGTGCTGTTTGAACATCGCCCTTGCGGCAAAGCCGGTGTAAAAGGTATCTTTCGTTTGAAAAGCAGCCCTGCGGTTTGGTGTGTTGCGCTGTGGATATGGCGGAGGCCAAGGCCCTAGAATCCCGTGGTGTGGTGGAGGCAATACGTTGCAAGGTTGTGTTTTTGATTATTTTTCTCTTGCATTACTTTGGTATACATCTTGAGTAAACTGGTTGAGCTTGGATTTCATCGTCCATAGTTGAAGGGCTGATAAATGGCTCCGATTAAGCTGAAGCCCCTTCCACCGTCCCGTGTCAAGCTTAAATGTGGATTTGAGGGATGTGGGTATTTTGGCGAAAAACGTTTTTTTAAGGAGCATCAGCGAATCAAGCATTCTGGGCTGCCCTGCAAGTTCAGGAACAGTGGTTTTGGCCAAGGAGGTCGTTTTGAAGCATGGATCAAACAGCGGGCAGATCAGAACAGTGTGGGGAAAAAACAAACAAGTAAGTGATGTGGTGTTCGTTGTAATTTTGGCACCTTACATTTATTTCCACACAGTATGTTATGCTCACTGTTGATCAATAATTTTAAAAGATATTAATAAGGGAAAAATGAATTTTACCAGCAAACTGGTCAAATTAGACTAAAACATTTGATTTTCCCTTCCGTCTTCTTTTAAATCCAATGCCTGTTTATCCAGAATTAACCACAAAAGTTGCATACCTTCATCAGTGGATTTGTAGATACCAAAGAAACAAAACTCTTCACATTTCCACATTAATTTGAGTTTTAAGTACCAAACTATTTCTCCCATTTCATTTTGAAATGAAATGAATGAAATGAAATGAATAATTATTCACTTACATAAATATGCCTATGATCTATGTCAAGGGGACAAAGATATAACAAAAACACAGCCTAGTGCAACCTTTACTCATTCCTTTTACTCTTAACTTCCTTGGAAACATGATATTTATTTGACATTTACTATCTAACTGACTTAAGGTTATTTATTAGCCTCATTAACTTCAGATCCTAAACCACCTACCCTCATGGAAATGAGCATGGCAATGCATGAAAAACTTTGAAATAGCCAACAGCTTCAAAATTTAGGATTATTCATGTAAACACGCATTAAAAAGTCATGGAAAGCTACTATTACATGTTTGCATTCAACTACAAGTAGCCATGATCCTTAAAAAAACACTTTTTCGAATATCAAAAAAGTACCCCTCCAATCTTGTTCGTCTGGCCATCAGAGCAAAATCCATATATAAATTTTGGGGGTTCCTTCCAAATTACCCCCTCCCACCTCCAAAAACTGAAATCATGACAATCTGCAGAAGCTGGCATAAGTAACCGCATGGTATGGGAACCAGGTCAGCTTTCTTCCATTGCAAACTATATTTTTAAGTATTCTGCGCTGGACTATGTAACATAATAACAAAATATCACTTATTCTCATTCTAGTGCAGCATTTTTTGTCAATGGCGGCTGCAGAGGACTGAAAAAGGGGGGCTGCTTAGCATATTATTGTATATTTCCACCTGTGACCTAAATCATCTGAATTCAAGACTGAGTCTTATTCAAGACCCAGTCGAGCTGACTTTGATGCACACTATTTGTATGCTGTACGTCCACAAATCTCAAATTACATCCAATAATAAATTTCCTTTACCAATGGTGACTCCAGAAAATGAGAATTGGTGGTTCGGTATTCAATTTGTTATAGGTTTCTGCCGATAACCTTCATTTCCTGAGCGTGTCTGATAATTGAAAACCCGAAGAACAGTCTCAGTTCTAGAGTTTTGAAAATTAATAGACTTGTGTCATTCCACTTAGATTTGCCATAGGCGGCTTCAGAGCACGAAAAATAAGGATATCACACATATAAGGATCAGAGCACAAAAATAAGGATAATGATATCCATTGGTGCCAAACTAGAAGTTTTTTATGCTAATTTTAGTATTTTCTATTAAGAATGTGGAAAATGAGTAGGAACATTTTACCAATTGAATGGGTTTTAGACAATTTTAATAGTCCTATCCTAACCACCCGACAGATTTGGAGGTTTTTTCGAAACTGCCCGACAGATTTGAGATTTTTGCAGCTCTGCTTACCAAAAGCACTTATTGTATCTGGTTTTCTGAATGTCCATCACAACTGTGGCACTGTATAGTGGCCATTGGCGGACGCAGGTGGGGGGGGGCATTCTGGCCATTGCCCCCCCTCCCCAAGGGGGGGCTAAACTATCTTTTGGCCCCCAAAGGCAGGATAAATTAAAAAGTGTTAACACTAGGTTTATCGAGCAAAAAAACATTCGCTTCCACCCCCCCCAGGAGAGTGATCATGTACTTGAAGAGGTAGCTTATTCTAGGTCTGTCGAGCATCAAAATCGCACGTCCCACACGCCCGTCCCCCCAGGAAGAGAGGCAGACATGGATTTGCTCCCCAAAACTCTGGTCTGCGTTCACCCCTGATAGTGGCGGATCTAGCGGGTAGGTTTGGTGAGGCAAACCAAAGTCGAACGCAAAAAAGTGACACATGTGGCCACAATTTAATTGACCGGCTGGTTTAAGGGGGCGGGGCAAACCCGAATCGAAAGAAAAAACGTCATGGGGTGAAATACTACAAGATGCTTGCAATTGCCATCCAAAGATAAGACGCTCAAAATCGACTTTAAATATCAAAAGGATCGAGGTCCAAAGTTAACACTGAAGTCGGCTGGTTCTGTTTGAAGTTGACTGGTTCAGTTGAGGCTTACTTACTTAGGTACTTAAGGGCTTTTTATAAACTAAAAAGGAGCCGGGGCAAAACGTCGAGAGCTGGGGTGAGGGGGCAACGGTTTTGTCCCGAGATTTTTCTCTTTGGGGGTACAAATGCCTTCCCTCCCGGATCCGCCACAGAGAAGATAATCCGGTGAGATGAGCTCCACTTCCACTAATTTTCCGCCCTGATACGAAAACGAGTCGTTGGCGCACTGCAAAGCGCGGGCATACCAAGCGGCCCGGATAAGCATTGCGGTACAGCCTACTATCGAAGTGTTGTATTCCGGTACAGTATTTAGACGCAGTATCTCGGCCAAACAAAGAGATAGCCGTTTTCACAACCCGAATACATTTAAAGCAGCGAGATGGATTTCTATCCTTTTGGGGTGCCCCGGCACCCAAATTAAGAGCTGGACATTCCCAATTGGGAATTAAGAACCCCAAAGCAAAAAGTGAAGCAAAGTCCGAATGAAGTTCTAAAAGAAGAGGAAATTATCAACAAATAGGTACGTGTTCCACAGAGTCGCATTCTGCATCTGACCTACAATTTAGTACAATTTAATAGGGGTGGGGTGGCCTAGTGGCTTCATTGCCTGTCTGCAGATCGGACAGCACGGATTAACGTGGGTTCAATCCCCATGGCGGGAAAGTGCCTTCCATGTCCGATCCGACCCGGTGGAAAGGATTCTTAAACACCTACGCCAATACTCCCTATAATTTGGCAAGAGTACCTGTTGGGAGTGGTCCTAATAAAATAGATGAAATAAATAACTATCAGACGTAAAGGACAGTTAGCAACTTATCAAATACATGCAAGGCAACTTATTGCATACTCCATGCTTTATTATTTGGGCTTTGGGGTGCAGCAGCCTGAAGGTATGGTCATATAGCGCCCATCATACTCCATGCTTAAGCAGTGATGCAGTCCACAGCATATAGAAGAGTAAAAGTTATACATACAAAAACTCCGGCCCGGTAGCTCAGTTGGTAGAGCGTTGGGCTCCGGCCCGCTGCTCAGTAACATGCAGTGGCAGGGCATGTGCAGGGATGGGATCGGTTCCTCTCAGACGCTCCACCGCTCAATAGTTTGCCCGACGTAGATCGGCTGGCAACTGACTGGTGAGAGGGTGACCTGAGCGGGGCGGCCGTCCCTGTGCTCTGCGGGACGTTAAACTTTGGCTTCTAAATTAACCCTTCATTGCAGGAGTTGCTCATTCGGGTGGTGGGGTCGGGGTCTCCGTGACAAGTCCCTTGATGACTTTAGTGAGATTCCATCCCAAAAACTGAACTGGAAACAACTTGGACAAAATGTATGAAAATAGCTGAATTAAACACATATGTTCGACTAAACAATATGTTCACTATGAGGCCAGTACATTGAAGAAAATATTTGAAATCAACAGACGGCGCAGCATCGTAGGGATCTTTGGTCCGTGGTGCCAGGTGTTTTAAACATTTATAAAAAATGTAAATGCTTTTATATGCATGGCAATATTACCTTCATCTGATATGAATAAGCAGCGCCTCTTCTGGTGCGTTTCTGATGGATAATACCGTTACATGACATAACAGTCAGAGAGTCTACTATGCCTACCTAGCGTTAAGATGCAAGGGAGCTACGAGAAATGCAAAACTGAGAAGCATGGTTGCAAGGCTATTCATTGTACCACTCATCAAGTAAAAAATCAAATTCCAGGATGGTATCACCCGAAATATAAAACAATGTTTCTTTATTAATCCTATACTAACCCCATCTGCTCCTGGAAAAACATAAACCATCCATTCAACTACATTTGAGGCCTTTGGGCAAGCTAATTAAGACAATAACATCCAGAATCTGCTTTAACCTCCACACAAGCCATATCATCTGTCCACCTGAGTTCCAGAAATCTTCTGCCCTGTTGCGTTTCAATTTCTTTCCCCACCAAACGTAAGTAAAAAAATGAAGAAAAAATTAGAAAAATGAAGCAAGAGCTGTTCCACAAGAACAGTGGCGGATCTAGCCGGTTGGTTTGGGAGGGCAAACCAAAGTCGAAAAGCAAAAAAAAACGTCGCGCAGTGAACAATTGCGCTACAATATGCCTTTTTCGGTAGGATTTTGGGAACTGGAGACGAAAAGCAAAAAAACGTCACGGGCTGAAAAATATGGGATCAAGATACATTTTTCCTATCCAAGCCCCAATATTTACACTGAACTTCTCAATTCTGTTTGAAGTTGAGAGTTGAAGCACCAAAATTTAGCATACAAGCTAAAAGGAGTCGGGGAAAAAGGAGGTCGATCGCTTTGGGGGCAAAAACATAGTTTTGCCCCGAGCTTTTCCGTTTGGGGGGCAATTGCCTTTTGCCCCCCCGGATCCGCCACTGCACAAGAAATGACAGCCAAACACCAAGTGAAATATGTATTCTATGAGTGTTTTGCCAGAAAAATCAAAATTTGTGAAGAATCCATGCACCTTAATATTTTTGGTGAGCATGTTTTGATGTTTTGCATCAAAACATTATTTGGTTATGGTATACTGACGGGGTTAAATGTTTGTATTTATGACGCACTTAATAACGGCAAATAGGAACAGAACGCTGATACAAATGGAACAGAACGCGATTCTGCGTGTGGTATCGAGCAGTCTTGGGGGCTGTGTTTCAAACGCTAGTGCATTTATTTCGATCCACGTAGTGCAGATACGCCGCATTCTGTGTTTGCTTCTACTGTCTAATACCTACCCTGGTTTAGATCATGACGGCTCGTAAAATATATTAACCAAAGTTTCCCCCCCCCCTCCCAAACTGGCAAAATCTCCAGCGGAGCACTCGTGGAGAAATCATGTTTGTGAAAGAGCCGGAACTGTTGACATCACAACTTGTCTCGTACGACTAGGACAACTCCTGGCGCTGACGTTACAATGGTAGTGGTCTCATCATCATAACAATGATAGTTTTTAGATTCTGTAGCTACACTGAAAACAAAACGACACGATGCCACTTCGGTCCTTGGCGTCCATACCGGATGAGTCTTCCCACTCGGAGAGAAGCTCGGACTGGGTGGGCATGTAATTCCTCTACTGTCACCTACTCTACATTCTTCTACAAAATCTTTTAGACTTTAGAATGTTTCTCAGATATTGCTCAGTGCCCAGCTAACCCAGCTAAATGAAACTTTGAAATTACCTACAGGGCTGGGGTGTGGATTTCTATCTCTGGATATTGGGTGCCCAGTCGCCTAATATATATATTTCCATGTTAGGCAGCACAACTTGGTTTCATGCGTTTATGGGGGCTGCATTGTTTTGAAACGCAGCCTTTATCGGACAATGGTTCTGTTAACACTGGCGTAATTGACACCTGTCGGATTTGGGTGCCCCCACTAATTTTTGAAATCCTCGTTAGTATGATGAGTCCATTACGTGTGCCCTCCTTTGACAAAAACATTGTGTCGTCAATAGCTTTTGGCTCTTGACATAATACCTCTATTTTTTGCGATATAATGTCAGAAAGGTGAAATCGACAATGTTTAGAGCCTCCCAATTAAGTTTTGTGACTTTTTACCATGGCACGCAAAACTGAACAAAGCAGTACGCGCCGTCATCTTCTGGTATTTTATATAGTTGTGCTTCGGCAGCGCTGTTTATTAGTTCTCACTCTATAAATGGTCCGACGGATACGTTGTAGTTTTATGCACGCCTCTCTCCTGCTTCCCTCACTTCCTTTGAGGCCGGACCCCACTGCTCTCCACTCAGCAGAAACCTATCGCTTCGTCCCTGACTTCAGCGAACTCGTCCACCGGTGACTGCTACCGTCTCGTCTGTAACCGAAGAGCGGCCTCGGATGGTGGAGCTATTTAAGTCAATAGAGAGCAAAGTATGGCTAGGAGTGCTTGAAAGAGATGATGCTAATGCATCTCCTGGTCCATGACTTAAAGCTCTGTCATATTCGCAGAAAAATATCCGCTGAATTGCTCGTTATACAAGTGAACGCACCTCCACCAATCAGCGGCCATCCGCCAGCCATCGATTGCCCACGGGGCGCAGAGGTTAGAGAGGTCACGCTGGCCGCCGCTGACGCCGAGTTCAAGCCTCGGTGGGGAGGTGTGGCGTGGGGGATTATAAAACCTACATGTGTGGCGTTAAGAATGGTGGTAGTTGTAAGTATGTACCTGATGTTAGACTGAGGGAGCGGAACAGGTGTAGGAGGTGCGCGTGGGTGGGTGCGGGACAGGTGTTCGTGCAATGTGCAGCGTGCGGTGTTGACAGCCCTGGAAAAAAACATGAGTTTATCAAATGAGTTCGGTATGTAAATATCCTTGGCGGAAAAATTGTTTGCACCAATTTTCGAGCCCTTAGTATTTTTTCAGCATCAGGGTACATGATGCAGCTTTTTAAAATTTATTTTCAATGGGAATACACTTATTGGCAATGCAACACACACGGTGCATGTGGCGTACACGTCTAGCTGACATTCCATGCGTATTCAACACTAGAATTCTTCAGTTGCTGAAATAATCATTTGGGGCGGAAGGATAAGTGGCTCGGACTGTGTCAACAAGGAGGGTCCAAGGCGTGCATGAGACAGTTAACTGAGTAGGTATGTGTGTTTTAATGGCATGAATACCACTGAATTCCTTTAGCATGAGTCATTCCTCTATCACGTCCATCCGATGCCGCCGCCAACCGGCCTCCGGGTAATCAGAAGTCACTGCGTGGGTGGGTATTTGGGGGAATCCTCTTGACTGCAGGTAAGGATATCGATTTTTTATCCTTTTGAGCTCACTACCCGGTACTTCATTACTTTTTGGCTATAGAAAACACTACCGCTAATCCGATACCATTTGGAAAGTCCGCAAATAGCAGAGTAGCGGAATAGCGGGCCTAAATATCAGAGTGTCCAGCTCGGTCTGTACTATTTCTCAGTGAATTAGTTACTTGCTACTAAAATAATAGCTTTTTATCGCCATGATGTCAACGTTAGGACTTAAACATGTGCCCCTGAAACAAAGGCAATTAAGCTGAGCAATGGATAGAAATATCACTATGAGCAATGCTATTTCGACTGTTTTAAGCTTTGATAAAGACTGAATTCAGAGAATTTTTGCTGTAAGTGGTTAGACTTGGTCGTCTACCTGCTTGAAGCCAATTTCTACTTGCCAAGTTTCACAAGGTATATGCAAGGGGATCTCAATCCGGCCTTTAAAGTGAATTATTTTTTGCACTCATCATCGTTACGTAATTGTCTATAATCAGGAGCTTCAAGAAATCGGTATTATCACCACCCCCTGCTGTAGGAACACCTGAATTTCGATGCAAGTAATCGCCGTGATTGGCTATTAGGATTTCAAGACAGCAGCGTGCCCAATACGCTATTCAATTAAGATTGCTCGTGCTCGAATTGCCTCTCACTAAGCGAGGAGCGATAAATCTGAGTTAAATCGTGCTCAGATGCTATCGCCATCGGTGGATTTACAAGGCGCACTTAATCGCGGGCGGTATGATCGCCATTCTGCAACGCACTGCAATGTTTAAATACATGCAATCGTTAGCTGTGCCATTTCCGCAAATCGATGAAGTTCCCTGAACCAAAGGGCAGGATGCTTCGTTGGCTCGGAAGAAAAAGAGAGCGAATGGCTGGACAGCATGGTCGGCTGTGTAGCATGGAGCAGCTGGCGCCACTTTGAGACTGCGCTTTCGATGGGCCACGGATGTGGGATGCTGAATCAGTTTAAGTTCTATGTGTGCATGCAGGGCGCAGCCAGGGGGGCGGCACAGGGGGCACGTGCCCCCCCCATCAGTGCCGGGGTGCCCTTTTGATTGCCAGGTGGTGTACCCTCTTTGGGCCGTGCCGCTCGAAATTTAGTGCCCTACGCCGTTGAGCCTAGATGGAACTAGACTGCATTTAGCGATTTAAACTATTGTTTGACAATTAAGTGCCTTTTGGTCAGTTAAGGCATTCTGTTGCCTTTCCAAGCACCCGGGAAGAGTATAGGCACGTAATCCGTTTCCAGATAATGCCTCATCGTCGCCAATAATCGTACGGGCGGAGCTAATCTGGTGCCCCCTGAGCGCTGATCTTGGCCCCTCGGGCTGATCTGATGCCCTCGTAGTCAATCTGGTGCCCCCCCTAAGATAATAATTGTGCCTTCTGAACCTATATAATGCTCTCTGAGTTAGTCTGATGCCTCCGATCTTGCCTGGTGCCCTATTAGCTGTTTTAGTGCCCCTTGAACTGATCCGGGCCCCCTGAACTTATTTAATGCCTCCCGGAGTTTATCTACTGTCCAGGGGGCACAGGGCATGTTACCCCATCGGTGCTGGGTGTCCTTTTGATTTCCAGGTGGTGTACCCCTTTGGGCCGTGCCGCTCGAAATTCAGTGCCCTACGTCGTTGAACCTAGATGGAACTAGACTGCATTTAGCGATTTCAACTATTGTTTGATAATTAAGTGCCTTTTTGGTCAGCTAGGGCATTCTGTCGCCTTTCCAAGCACCCGGGAAGAGTATAGGCACGTAATCCTTTCCAGATAATGCCTCATCGTCGCCAATAATCGTACGGGCGGAGCTCATCTGGTGCCCTCTGGAGCTGATCATGTGCCTCTGAGCAGATCTGGTGGCCTCGTAGTCAATCTGGTGCCCCTGAGAAAATAAGTGTGCCTTCTGAACCTATAAAATCCTCTCTGAGTTAGTTTGATGTCTCCGAGCTTGCCTGGTGTCCTTTTAGCTGTTTTAGTGCCCCTTGAGCTGATTGGAGCCCCTGAGCTTATTTAATGCCTCCGGGAGTTGATCTACTGTCCAGGGGTGCAGCCAGGGGGGAACAGGGGGCACGTGCCACCATCACTGCCGGGGTCCCATTTGATTGCCAGTTGGTGTACCCAATTTGGGCTGTACCGCTCGAAATTTAGTGCCCTACGCCGTTGAACCTAGATGTAACTGGACCGCATGTAGCGATTGAAACTATTGTTGGACAACTTAATACCTTTTTCGGTCAGCTGGGACATTGTGTCGCCTTTCCAAGCACCCGGGAAGAGTATGGGCACCTAGTATGTGTCCACCTAATGCCTCATCGTCGCCAATAATCGTACGGGTGAAGATAATCTGGTGCTGCTTGAGCTCATCTCGTGGCCTCTCAGCTGGCCTTGGCCCCTTGAGCTGATTACTTGCCCTCTAAGCTGATCTGGTGCTCCTGAGTCAATCGAGTGCCCCACTGAGCAAATAATTGTGCCTCCTGAACCTATATAATGCCCTCTGTCTAATGCCTCCGAGCTTGCTTGGTGCCCTAATAGCTGATTTAGTGCCCCTTGAGCTGATTTGGGCCCCCGAGCTGAACTCATGCCTCCTCAAGTTGATTCTGTCTCCTAAGTCAATATGGTGCCTCTTCAGCTGATTAGGTGCCCCCTCAGCTGATTATTGATGTCTCCTTAGATGGCCTGATGCCCCTGAGCTAGTTTGGTGGGCCCTGAGCCCACCTTGTGTCCCCTGAGCTGTTATGTTGCTCCCTGAGCTGATTTAGGCTCCTGCCATAGTCTGGGGGGGGGGCTGGGAGCTGATCTGGCCCCCGAGCGGATCGATCTGGAGCCACCTGAGCTGCACTAATGCCTCTGAGTCGATCTGGTGTCTCCTGAGCCCATCTGATGCCCTCTGAGCTAGTCTGGTACCCCCCGAGCTAATCTGGTGCCCTTTAAGCTGATCTGGGCCTCCTTACGTGATTTCATGAGCAGCTCTAAAGCCTTGAGCTGAGCTGGGTCCACAGAGGCTGATGAGGGCCCCTGAGATGGCATGGGGCTCCTGAGCTGATTAAGTGCCTCCTGACTTGATCTGGTATTCCCGAGCTGATCTAGGCCCTGAGCTGGTCGGGGACCACTGATCTGACCTGACTTGATCTGGTATTCCCGAGCTGATCTAGGCCCCGAGCTGGTCGGGGACCACTGATCTGATTGTTTGTCCCCGAGGCTGATCTGGTGCCCTATGGGCCGATCTGGTGTCCCCTGAGCAGATCTGGGGCTTTTGAACTGCTTGGGCCCCGAGCTGGTGAGGGATTCCTGAGCTGATTTAGTGGCCCTGACTTGATCTTGCCACCTGATCTGACTTGAGGCCCCTGAACTGATATGGGGCCCCACGAGCTGATCTGGAGCCCAAAAGCGGATTTGTTGGGGTTTAGCGACGCCCCAACTGCCAGGGTCATACGGCCCAAGAGCGGATCTAGGTTCTGAGGGTACCCTGAGCTGGTCTGGGCGCTGAGCTTGTTAGAGCCCCTTAAGTTGGCTTGAGGCCTCCTGGGGCGATCTGGAGCCTTAAACTGTTCTGCGGCTTCTTGAACTGGTTTAAGGACCTATGAGCCTATCTGTGGCCCATTGAGCTAGTCTGATGACCACATCTCTGGGACCAATGAGCTAGTCTAGTCCCTGGGTGAAGCATGAGTTGCTCTGTGGCCCTGATCTACATCAGGGGCCCCTGAGGTGGTCTTGAATAGAGAGATATTAAGAACACAAGGCCAACTCCCATCATCTCGGGGCGGGGTCACTGAGCTAGTCTAGTCCCTGGAGGCACAACTGGGGGGATGGGGCAGGGGAAGCTGCTCTGGAGGCCTCTGATCCACACTTGGCGGGGCCCCAGAGATGGTCTTGAATAGATGGGGAATAAGACACAATGGAAACTCCCCTTGTAAAATGGAGCTAACGAGGAATGAGGAATCTCTAAAACGGCTTGTGATACCTAGGCACCCCTGGTTATATGAATTGCTTATTATACTGGTGGATTCTGTGAAGGGATGAGAGAAAGGTATGTGCCCCTGAGCTCAGAGCACAGTCCTCTAAACCAGGATTTCCACTAATTAATTTAAATGAAGAACTAGTTTTCACAATTGTTAGCCCTGTGACACCATCCCCATCTAAACCACCGGCCTGTTCACCTTTTATTTACTCTTAACTGGGACCGATCCTTGAGGATATGAAACTTAATAGACTCGTTCAAAAGGTATCTCTTAAATTTTTCCGGCAGCAAAAATGTGTTCTTCCAAAGAACTATCCCACTCCTCGTCCCACGGCGATTGTGGGAGGCAAGGAACTTAATCCGCGTTCAGCCAGGGCTCACTCGTCACGACAAAACCAGTGGGCATAAAAATGAATTTTCGACTCCAATATGCCTTAACCTGCACATTGTAACAGATATAACATGCTTTGCGGATTTCGCTGATGTTAAGTACTTGCATGAGTTGGCTGATTTGTCCTTAAGTCTATCCAAAACAGTCGTGTTTTGGCTACTTCCATGACATTTTGGTAATATTGTTTTCCTTTTTTCGGTTTTAATCACGTTTTCTTTCTCCGTCAATGATTTATTTGCATTTTTATTGAACCAATGATGCCCAAAAAATGATATAAGCAAAGATATAGTAAATTTTTTTGGGTTGCGTTAAAAAGTGCCCTTTTTCCCCGGGGTGCCCCTCAAAGTTGGTGTGCCCCCCCATACCAAAGCTCTGGCTGCGCCCCTGTATGCATGTCACCTCTCTTCCTCTCTTGGTTACCTTCGGGTCGAGCCCCATTCCTCTTCACTCTGCAGAAACCCATCACGACACTCCTGACTTCAGTGAACCCGGCCGCCGGCTAGCCTGTGCTGACTCTGCCGCCGTCTCCCCCGCACCGAAGAGTAGCCTCGGATGGTGAAGCAAATAATTAAGCCAATAGAGGGAAAAGTATGACTAGGAATGCCTGCAAATATTATTCTAATACATCTCCGGGCTCAAGGCTTCAAGTTTTATCACTTTCATGGATAAATTTCCACTGACTTTCTCGCAATGTAAGCGAACGTGCCTCCACCAATCAGCGGCGGCTATCCGCTGGCTGCCACTTGCCTGCGGGCACAGAGGTTACAAAGGTCACGCTGGGCACAGCTGACGCCGAGTGCAAGCCTCAGTGTGGGGGCAGGAGTCGCGTGTTTTGAGAATGGTGGCGATTGTGTCTGTTGCTGGACTTTAGGAGGAGACATTATTTGCATTCAGGCGTATGAGACATTCTTTGCACGTGGGTGGATATATGGGTCAGGTGTTAGTGCAGTGTGTTGTGTCGATAGCACTGGAACATAAAATGAGTTCATTAAATAAGTTCGGTGTGTGAATACCGAACAGTGGACAAAATAGCAGGCACGGCCTTCAAGTCCTTAGTATTTTGAAGTTGGAGGGGCCCGTTGTAAAAGAAGTAGGAGGGGTGGAGGGGGCCCGAACAAATTGGCCGTCGCCCTACTCTCGAGCCCGTGGCAAGAAACTCTGGTTCTGACCGTGTAAGCAAGAACGGTCCAAGGCAAATCACAGGATGCATGAGGCAGTTAACCGAGTAGGAATGCATATTTTGATGGCATGAACATCACTGTATTACTCTATCGGGGTCCATCTTATCGTCACATACTTTCGATGCCGCCGCCACCGAGTCTCTAGGTAGCCAGAAGCAGGGGGCAGATTTTCCTAGAATTCTGGGGGTTTTGAAGGTTCCATTTCTGGTTCTAACAGTTTTTGGCACAAAATTAACATGTAATTCCAATGGGACTGTTTGAGGGGTTTGGGCACGAGCCAGTGGGAAAATTTAAGTGGTGCTAAGGGTATATTTTATTTTGGTATTAAAATTGATCAGGCTATCTCTGGGTGCATTTTTAGTCCTAAAGCGCTTTATAACAAGGAAAATCCACGATGAACTTCAGCTAATTCCTTCAGAATTCTGTTTCAAACGTTTCCATTACCCAATCACAACGCTGCATTCTACCTTATGCTAACAAAATCAAGTTATCTTGAACAAAACCCTTCAAAATACTACCATATCCCAAAGTGCTCCAAATCAGGCGTCAGCTGGCTGTCATGTCGAACCGTATCTATAGGAAACGCCAGAAGCTTATACGCACAGCCATCTAAACATGATTGTCTTTCTATTTCTATTTCTAGGCCTAAAAATTGGTTTGTATGTACAATCTTTCGCTATTAACACACGCATTGACAAGGGGCGGGTACCCGCCCCCGAGGGTTTTTCGGAGACAGCATAAAAACGGCAGCGCGAAGCGCTGCCGTACATGGCATACCTTTTCTTTCATCATTTTACAACTTTTTTGAACATTTTAAGGTTAGGTCATCTCAGGTCAGGTCACCAGTAGGTACAGGTCAAGTGACCGGACCGCAAACAAGTTTAAGAAAGTATAAGTAGGAACATGGTGAACTTATCCGATTGAAATTTATATCACATAATGGGCCAACCGAGTTCTCTAAGATATGTTCCGGTATTCTTTATATCGATGACATAAGGTCAGGTACGAGCCATGACCTCTCCATTGGAAGTACATGGGAAAATGGCTTTAACTGAATAACTTAGTAACGAATGGTGAGAGAGCGTCATTTCATTTCATTATCATTATATTTTCCCTGTCTTTACAGTTCTAATGATATGCATTGTATTTAATTTGACGTTGACCTGACCTCAGGTCAGGTCAAAACCTTTATTTGAGCTAGCAAGGTCATATTATATACAATTCGATTCGGCTTGCTGCGAGGATTCATATTGTTCAAGTTTTTTTTTACTCTATCTTCACTTGTGCAGATGTAATGACCGAAAACCTTCATTTACATGCTATCCCTATGACAGCATGTTTTGACCTCTAGTGACCTCAAATGTGTCCTGAAAAATTGTTTGAATATTTTCGATGGAGAGATGGATGGGCTACCCAACACAGTTTTTCGCTACCTAGCGTGGTTTTCAAGAACTTAGGGGGAAGGTACCTGCCCCCGTCAAAGCGAAGGTGGCTCAGACCCCCGTCAATGCGCGTGTTAATCTCCCGGGTGACCTCACGTTCGTTATGAATTATTGCCTCATTATTTATCAGCAGTCGTGTGCTGTTATTAGAGCAAGATGTTCAACACTCACCTTTCACAAAGAGTGCCTAGTTTAATTTAATGGAACTGAGGCAGTGAGTGACGTCGCTACTCATGTCATATATTGAAAACGGTCAATCCTAAAGAAAAATAAAGACTTCTTTGGCAGATGTTGGTTTTCAGGACACAATTTCCGTACTGATCGAAAAAATACAACGTACTCGGTGACCTTACGTTGTCTAAATGATGACGTGGTCTAGTGATTATGAAGAGCACGCACAAGGTTCGGATATAGCCAAAACACGTGGTGCGTTTCTCAGAAAATGAATAACTATTACTTAATAAATGAATCTTTCATCTTCATGGCGGAGCGCGTTAGAGCCTCTTAATCGTCGCGTTGTCTTGTTTGCGTGTAACCACATGTGTGCCTGTCTCCATAACTACCCCTGAATGGTCGCTGTGTTATCTGTACAAGGTAGGTTATCGATTCGTCAAAAGTTATCAGCATACCACCCATAACATTCTCCCATCAGCTCGCACAGCTGGCGGACTCCCCTGACCAATCACATCGGCTACCTTGGAGGAGCAGCCACGCCCCAGCTGACCGACCACACTGCGGCCCCTGAGCCCACTCACTGATTGGCCAGTGGGCAGGCGGTCATAGCGTCAGTCTCGGCTTCTCACGGCCACTGATCAGGCGCAGTGTGGTTATAAGGCCCGGTTACTGGCGCTGCCACTCCACTCTGCCGCCGTGTGACAGCGGCCCCTCGTCACACCTGGACTCTATCTCTGCATATCACTGCAGTCTCCAGATCTAGCATTTCCACTCGAATTCAAGCCGTAAATGCTGCTATCAAAGAGCAACGGTTCTTCTAAATCCAGCTAATGCTCCAAAAACGCTCTCACCGTTCCATTAGCATAACAAACATGTTCCGTCATACTGTTCGCTAGCACAGTACCTTTGTCGAGCCTGTCACTTCTTCAGAACTGGTAAAGCCAGCTCGGGTGCTTGCATCCAGGGAGGACTAGGTTACACCATGCTGTCACACCTGGCAGGGGGACTGGCTGCTGCAGCTGCTCTTTTTGCTGCCGCTGCTCTGTAGCTGCAGTGCACTCCAGCTGGCAGCTCCGGTGGTGCGGCTGCTGCTGCAGCTGGGGAAGCTGAAGTCGCAACAGTTGCTGGTGCTCAGCTGTCGGCAGCAGGAGACGTCGGCTGTAGACAGCGCGGATGCGGAGCTGCGACAGCTGGACTGGCCGACCGGCACCATCCTCAGCACCTGTTTCCCGTGCGACCAGCAGGTGAAGTGGCTTCTGTTCAGCCGACAGCCGGGACTGAGGCTGCTTCTGCTGCAGCATAGAGACTGCCTCCGACAGGCTCGTCAACACGTGCACAGCCACTGGGCTGCTGGCGAGACGGTGGTGGTTCCGGCCACACCATGCGCCGAGACCCTGATGTGGCCCCTCTTCGACAAGATCATGTACCCGTTCTGTATTGAACTGACTGCTGACCGGGCGAGGTACGTGACGCAGAGAAGACACAATGGTCGGCTCGTCCAACAGCGGGTGTATCAGCAGCGCGGCATGCAGCTGTTCATCAAGCAGCCCCAGCTAGTGCTGGAGCGGGGTCACCTTGACAACCGCACACTGGTGTTTCTCTTCGAGAACTATAACCCGTTCTTTGACTGCTTACGTCAGGAGGGAAGGCTCTGTGTCAGCATGCTGGACACACCAGCCAAGCTGCTCATTGACGGCCTGGCACGGCAGCTTCACTTCAGGCCTGTTTTCCTGCGTGGACCCGACGGCAGCTGGGGTCACGAGGAGGGCGGCGTCTGGAAGGGCATGGTGGGCGAGGTGTCACGTGGTGAGGCCGACTTCGCCATCGGTGGTCTGTTTGTCACCGCAAAGCGCCGCACGGTGGTCGACTTTGCGCAGGAGTTTGCGCTGGTGTATGTGAACATTGTGTCGCGGCCTATGGTGGAGGGCGCCGGCGGCGACCTCTCGCAGATGCTGACCCCCTCAGTTTGGCTTCTGATCGTGGCCTCTCTTCTGACGGTGGCTGCTGCGCTCTGGGTGGCTAAGCTAGTTCTGGGCGTGGTGGCGTGGCGGCCGGCCTCACGTGCCGTCGACGGACTCCTCTCGGAACTGGAGGACACCTATCGTGTGCTCGCCGCTCAGGTGAGTTGTACTCCCTAAGCTGAAGGCAAAAATACAAATTTTTCTAAAATTGTTCCAGTCAAAAAATGTGTATGTGCCATAAAAATCTCGTATCAAACCAGAAATCTTTACTAAAATGGGCCCAACGTTTGGCTATATTCGGTGCTTTTCGATTTTGAACAGACCCAATTTTAGCGTTTCACATTTGGTGCGTCAGTTCTCAAAAAGTCGTCAATAGCTAGAATAGCAGCTACCTCTTTTCAAAGGTTTTGAGATGAATATATAAAAGTCAGCCAACATCTCAGTAAAATTGATTTGTAATGAGCCACCGGAAGTTGAGGTTCTTACTATCTTGTCGTTTCAGTATCCTTTGCTGAATACGATATATTGAGAAAAATCTTCCACTGGGAGACACCGGCCTCATAGCGGTAATTTATTTACGTCCAGTGGCGAATGAAGTGCGGGAGATTTATGGCTACCTAACAGTAGCAAAAAATTAACAACTATTGCTGGACATTCACTGAGAACAAGTAGAGCCATTGTGCATGAATATAAGCCTCACAGCATTACCAGAGAGAAGAGAAATGAAGGGATGTTTTGAAAGCCGTTGTTGTTTAACGTCACGGTTTACCAATGCCCTTAATATATTCCAGAAACACGAATGCTATGTGCAAACACCTAGCCGAGGTATTCACGTCCGATATAATTGCCTTCCTAGGGACAAAATTCCAGAAAGGCAGCTCAAAATGATAGGAAATGGGCTTGAAATGGGGATCAGGGGATAATGGGGATAATTTTCCCCTGGGTTCGGCAAACAGGCTCACAATACTACACACAAAGAAGCCATTGGAACAGCTTTTGGTAGTTTCTTGGGCCTAACAGGACCGGGGCAGCTCTGGACTGACTGTATGTTCGACAGGACCAGGACAGCTCCGGACTGACTGTATGTCCGACAGAACCGGGACAGCTCCGGATTGACTGTATGTCCGACAGAACCGGGACAGCTCCGGACTGACTGTATGCCCGGCAGGAACGGGACAGCTCCGGACTGACTGTATGCCCGGCAGGAACGGGACAGCTCCGGACTGACTGTATTTTCGACAGGACCGGGGCAGTTCCGGACTGACTGTATGCCCGACAGGACCGGGACAGCTCCGGACTGACTGTATTTTCGAAAGGATTGGGACAACTCCGGACTGACTGTATGCCCGACAGGATCGGGACAGCTTCGGACTGACTGTATGTTCGACGGGACCGGGGCAGCTCCGGACTGACTGTATGCCCGACAGAACCGGGACAGCTCCGGACTGACTGTATTTTCGACAGAACCGGGACAGCTCCGGACTGACTGTATGCCCGACAGGATCGGGACAGCTTCGGACTGACTGTATGTTCGACGGGACTGGGACAGCTCTGGACTGACTGTATTTTCGACAGGATTGGGACAGCTCCGGACTGACTGTATTTTCGACAGGACCGGGACAGCTCCGGACTGACTGTATGCCCGACAGGATCGGGACAGCTCCGGACTGACAGTATGCCCGGCGTGAATGGGGCAACTCCGGACTGACTTTATGTCCGACAGGACATCGGACAGCGTCGTCTTTTGGTCAGCTCCGTCAGCATGACTGTGGCGCTGCTGCTCGGGGTCTGGTTCGTCTCCGGCATCGTCAACCGCACCGCTTACACGTCCAATCTCATCTCCGTGCTGACCCAACCGCCCACCTCCTGGGCGCCGGAGACATTTCAGGTATGCCCTCGCGACATTAACAGCAACGAATTCACGCTGGTCAAGTTCAGGAAAAATGGCCGAAAATTCAGATAGTGAGGGGTCTGGTCTTGGCTTTTCAGGGTCATTGTAGAACTTCTTAAACAAATTACTTGACTAGTGATTTATTCTGGTATCTGTCTGAGTGATAGCTTTTTGTGCGGTATACTGCTGTCGAATAATGTGCCAAGGTTCAGAGGTCTCAATTCAGAGGCTGTTGAACACCCGCAATAAGCTCCCCTGAGTAACGCACCATCTGCACAGGACCTGGTGGACCACGAGTATGACGTGGTGACCCACGCCGGCTACGGCACGTACACCGACTGGATGAACGCGCAGACGGCGCCGCTGTTCGTGCAGCTGAAGCGCCGCTGGACGCGCGGCGACCACGTGCAGACATTCCGCGACATTGTAACGTCCCGACGGAAGCTGGCGCTGCTCGAGGAGACGCCCGGCGCCAAGAGCCTGCTGTACGACACGATCGCGGAGACGCGCGGCCGCGTCACACCGGCAGACATGCACCTGGGCCGCGAACAGTTCTTCCCGTCCAACGTCGCCTGGGCCATCCAGAGGAACACGCCGTACGCGACTGCGATGAACAGGCGCATCCAGCAGATGCGCCAGTTCGGGCTGGTCGACAAGTGGATGGCCGACATGGCCGAGGCGAAGGCGGGGCGGGCGCGGGCCGAGACGCTGAGGGCGTGCCGACGACAGCGGCAGAGCTGCGCTGGAGTGCGCGCCGGCGCCTCACTCTCACTGCCACAGGTGGCCTCGGCGTTCCAGCTGATGGTGTGCGGTCAGCTGGCTGGAGTGCTATCTCTGGTGGTGGAACGGGTGACCGCTCGCTGCCACCGCCGGGGGCGCTGACCCGCCCTGACCCCATCCCTCCCATTCCTAGCTTCTGGCAATGTGTTTTGAAGTCTCCAGTATGTAAAGGAGTATTTTCCGCGTCAGCACCCACGGTCAGTGTTTACTGTCCGCACCAGTGCCCACTCTCCCTCCCTTGCATTCTTTCCATGATTATACTCGTATCAATGCACCAAAAGCAGTGGCGGATCTAGGCTTTTACCAAGTAGGGACAAGGGCGACACCCGACGGAGGTGGTGCCATTCGGGGGTGCCTGTCGATCATTACAAGGGACATTCTCTCCACACTATTTTTGGGGGGCAGGAATGGGTGAGTGTTCCATGTCTTAACCCTATTTCCGTCAGGCTCCCGGCTACCCTATTTCCGGCAAGGGGAGCAATATCGGCCCCCTAAGATCTCGTAATCTATCCGGCCGATTTTGAAAATTCAAAGTGCTATAGATTTCCCTGACGCTAAACTTTATTTTGAGAAAACGAAAATTTGAACATTTTGATTTTTAAGGGGAAGTTCGTGCAAAATATACAATTTTTGTGTATTTTTAGATATTCCATAACCCTTGTCTCTGTTGTACGATTTTCACAAAACTAGTTCAGATATACAAATAATTGACTCAAAATTGTCATATACTCGAGTTACGCAAAAATTCGAAATTCAATGGCAGTTCCAGGACCAGGACTATGAGGGAAATATATACAACCTAAAAAGTTTTTGTTACGCGGATTAGAAGCCGTCATATACTGCTTGGCATCTTTGCACATAAATAAATGAAAAAACGAAAAACTCATCAGGGCGGATGCAGTAAGGTAAAATAGTGGGGTAAAGTACATACCAACAATATGCGAGTGGTATGCATGAGTATATTAGTCCCTCGACTAGTTGAAATTTATTTCTGATAATTTTTACCCTCCCATGGCAGCTCTGGGAAAGGGGGTGACATAGGCGGATCAAGGACTCTCGTCGTGGGGGTGGGGGTGATTGGAAACACATTTTAATATACGACGATATTGAGTCGAGGCGGTGATACTGGCTGGGAATATATATTTTGAAAATGTAATGTTACCCCCTCAAATACTGACACTTTTCCGCCATTGGTAACACGTTCCGTATGCTGTTGTCTCCGTGATCTGCCTATGGGCGAAATATTTCCTTAGTCGTTCTTGAAACTGAATACATACAGAACATGCTAGTCCCGCACAAAGCTCTAAGTGAACAAACATATGCTTTTATATTTGTGATTTACTCTACATTATAGTGACTGGACACGCCTCTGGTAATCTAAAATTGGGTTATAACTATTTTGAATTTTCATTTACCCAATTGTGTTCGCCCTGGCACGGCTGTTAGCAGTCTTCTCACTTACTAACGTTTAGTCCTTCTTGATAACATTCCCCCCATTTTGAACTGCTGTAACCGCGCCTGGTGAATACAAATAGTGACAATTGTGAATGCACTATCATCTCACATAACAAATGATATAATAAAACCATATAACTGGTATCAGGATCAGCAGAGAAGGCTTCCTTTACAAATAACCCACCGCATACGATAATACTTGGTTTGTGGATAGAACTTCCCCAAAAACCCAGCCATAGCTCCGCCCCTGGTAAATATATAATCTTGAAAATTTCAGAAAACCTGCCTGTACTAGTTTTAGGAAAAGTCAGGAAGTTTCAAAGTTCTATCGCAAGCCGTTTCGGAGATATTCTTGAAAAACCTGAAGGGGGCAATATTAGCCCCCTGCCGGAAATAGGGTTAAGGGGAAGTAAGTAATATGATTTGGACTAACGGCGCGCTGCCGTCCGGCGAGAAACGACCAAATAGCCGAACAAGGGTCCGACAGAGGAGAGGTCAACAACCAGGCAGGCCAGAAAGCAGGGCGCCGTATTAAGTGAACTTTAAGGCGATTGTATCGCCTAGTTTTGGCAGTTCCCTGATGCTTGGCTAGTCACGTCAGATGTCCTCTGCTGCCGACATGTGCACTCGTCGTGGACGGGGAGGGGGCAGAAGAAGCAATTCATCAGACCTGTCGAAAGAGGGCAGGGGCGGTCGTACCCTTCATGTCGCACTTGATCAAGACCAGAAAGAAAAACAGAGTAAATGTTTCAATTTTGCAAAGCCGCTCATTCTCAATAATAACAGTTCAGAACTGGCCTCACGACAATATTCTTTTTCGGGGAGGGAGAATGAACTTAGACATTTTAGGGGACTTGGGGGACTATGGGGGAACGACCTCTTTCTTTCGGTCAGAATGGAACGGACGACTAGTCTCTCTCCCACTTTCAACGACCACCTTTCTTCAGATGATTGAAAGTTGTTTGGTCTTAGTGCTTTTTTACGTAGACATTTTTCATGTCAATCTGTCGGTAAACGAAAAAGTAACGATGTAAAAATTGTAAGGAAAGCAAACGCAGCCCTCAGCCCTCCCTACCCTACATCACGATATTTTCTCCGATAAATTCTCGAAAAAAATATTTTAAACGTACATACGTGAGACCATACCTCGTATAGTGTGACGTAATTTACGACAGACATATGATGACAAATGACGTCCAGCGACTAAAGACTTCTGAGCCGAGCAACCGGACTCCTGACAGCTCTTCAGCCAGACAGAAGGACGGTCAAACACAAACTAAGGACGGATTTCGGCCGGACATCACTCCAGAGGAAACGAGATAAATGTTCTTTCAGAGCCTCAGCTTTGGACACTTTCCTTGCTCTGTTCGAAGAATTTTACTTAGTCGAAGAGTCAAAGAGATGAACAGATCCCCGAGACGCTAACAACGAACATAATAAATGTTCCGGACAACAAATTTTAATTTTAATAAATATTTTCCGTCAAGCACAACTATAATTATCAGCAGACAACCAAAACCAATAAGAATGATCGACATCAGTCCAGGGGCGTTGCCACCATGGGGGCCATGGCCCCTACTGATTTTTGGAGGCCCTCCACCTGACTTGGAAGAAGCTCCCTTAGATGCTTAGAGTCTGGAATAGCCCCTTCAGTATCAAAGAGCCTGGTCTCCCTGCTTATAAAGGAGGTCTCCTAATTGGCCTGTGCAGGGGGCCCTATTAGCTATAGAGGAGGCCCCCTAAATGGCCTACACTAGCGGCTCCTTAACTTATAAAGCAAGTCCCCTGATCGACCTATCCAGGAGGCCCCCTTACTTATAAAGAAGGACCACTAAATGGACTACGTTGAGGCGCCTTTACTTATAAAGGAAACCCCTAAACGGCCGACATATGAGGCCCCTTACTAATAAAGAGTCCCTATATTTGCTAAAAAATGGAGGCCTCCAAAAGCTAGAAGGCCCCAAGGACCACGGATAGGAAGACTCCTTCGATCCTGGCCCCCATGGAAGGAAATCAATGGCGACATCCCTGCATCGACGCCCTTGAAAAACACTTGCATTCAGGGTCCAGGCAACCAGCCAACTATTATGGAAATGGGTTAAGAATTCCAAATTCTTATCAAGAGTCGACATGTCAAGACTGAACGGCCGTGCATATGAAGTTAAAGAAAATATTCAACGCTTTTCCCAATTTGCGGCCATAATAATGAAGAGATCAAACACTACTTTTTGCACTTCAAGGCACACAAATAATGCAAGCTTACAAGACAATTGCATCAGTCAAATCAAGTCAAATCACTGGCAGAAGCTTTACAGTAGATAATGCAATATCCTGCTGCACAGAAATTTACTCAAGTGGTGGGAAGGATGAAAGCACATGAAATCATCAAATATAGAATCAATAGCAAGAGATTTTAACTCAAACGTTTACGACGAAACTGTAAACGGAGCTGCATCTGCACCCCGGCGGTAGGCCGGTGGTGGCAACAACCTGAGCAGGCAGCATCTATATCTATGAGCGAGGCAGCATCTATATCGGCCCGCGGAACAGCTGCGGGACGGCGACCTGGTGGCGACCTGGTGGCGACCTTGGCCGGCGGCTACCTCTCCACAGGGGCCGCTGGGCTATGGTCTGCGAAGGACCCAGAGGGAATAAACAACAACAGCAACCTGAGCAGGCAGCCGTGGGCCCAGGGCGGCAGCATCGTCGAGTGTTAATAATAAAATTCAAGCGGTTCTGAAAATGTAAGCGCGTCGATACATTTATGCACCGATCGTTGTTTGTTTAGCATTTAGCATGTTTGGTTTACAAAATCACAAGTTAAGCCCGTTTGCGAGCGTGCACTTACATTTCTTCGTGTTCACATCACTCTTATATATCCTGCAACTTTTAGTATGGTTGCCCTGCTTAACAAATTCCTTACTCGCGGTCCCTGTTTCAGTTCGCTGAATAAATGGCTATCGCGCAGCTAGTCAAAATTAAACCAGATACATGTCAAACACCGTGCAAACTATTGCGTGAGATATCTGGTCGAAGTCATAAGTGTTTATAACTATCTGAAAACGCATGCTAACAGACAAACTGTGGTGTTACCTTTGTCTGGTTTACTGTATTTGTTTTTGGCATTCATCAAATTTGTTTTCGTTGAATAGTGTGTTGAACGGGTAACAGTTCAGTGGAAGGTAACAGCTCGCAAGCACCCTGTACGATACTTGTGATTGGCTTCAATGTGGAGACACTAGATAAGAACACGCGCGGGCGAACTTTGTCCTCTTCCATCGGCGAAGCCCATTGTGTCGTCTGATTCCATAAGCTGACTGCGACTGAATCCTCAGAATTCGAATCCTCAGGCTCAGTGTCCCAAAATTGGGTTTGAGCTAGGGTGTTGAGAGGAAAACTCCAGCAGAATTTTCAGCCAGTGAGTGGAAAATTCTGGACTTCCCATTTCATTGGTGAGGTTTTAAAAACTTGTCCTGTGGATGGAAGATGATTATTCATTTGTATTTGCTTCAGGTGATGCTTGCTGTCAAGAAAGAAGCCATTCCCGCTACATTTCACGTTTTCACACCAGAAACGTATTTGCAATATGAAATAAAAATAAAAAGACAACAGAAGTGAGTGAAAATCCAGCTCGCCTCAGTGTCATGCTCCACCCAGCAGCCTAGATTCTGAGATACTTCTCAGGCTAGAGCTCTAACCCTATAATACCGCACACAATGTTGGCGGTATTATCCGTTATCAATGGCACGAGGGACCCTTGTTAAAATTGATACCCGAGTTACCGGGTTGGCGTGAAACATTCCCATCACGGCCTGAGGTAAAAGAGTAAACGACCATGGCCATTTATCTTGTAAATACTCACTGGTGGAACTAAATTCACGGATACTTTCTATTTTCCCTGACCAACGCTTGTCAATACACGATTAACTTTAAAGCTTATATATTTGTCTTATAGCAGAGGTAAGCGCGCACGGCATCGGGCCATGAGCCGGCGGCCCTGCCTCACCTTAACGATAACTACGGTGCAAGCACAGCATAGCTTTCACACAATCCGAGAGAAAAGGGAAGGTATTCAACGGCTGACCAACAAGACAGGCACACCAAATCTTCCAAAACTGTGCTTCCAGAAACAGTTATTGTCGAGTTTGTCCACACCCGTTTTCAGCAGCGAAGCTAATATAAAACCGCATCCAAAAGAATATATGTGTGACGACCAGAGATCGGGACTAATGCTCCTTACCACAGCGCGCCGGTACTACTGACTCGGCTACAACCATATGGTCACCCCAGCAACCCTTCTTACTTAAACTCTCCAAAAAACCGAAACGATACAAATCCTAAGCTTGTCAGGCGTTGCAATAGCGTAGGGCCTGCCCAAAGCCTTCTCAGAAATAAGTAAAGACCACACAAAGCGAAACTGTTCACATGTCGGCCGAATGAGCCGCCGGGCGTGCGTGTGTGTTAGGCTTTTCGGGTGTTTCAGCGACCTGGTTAATCGCGGCCACCTTCCTATCGCCGGCACGCATCACATCGAACCGGTTGGCCGGACACCTTCAGCAAAGGTTGGGAGGTTCAGCTCCTGGGATGGCCAAACAACAGGCAAGAACCCGGTTGCATAGTAAAGAACATAGTTATACTAGTCCTCATGTCCATGCAGTACTTGTCGACTATCCACAGGCCCGTCTCAGCTGCAATTTAAAGCACAAATCCCTGCATCACGCTTTTGGACTGCGAAACAGGTGACCAGGCCTGCACAAAAAGCTACCTTTTCAATCAATCCACCATAGGGACTGGACTGTCCAGCCATGCAATCCACTACATCGACGGAAATACCCAGATAGTCCAGCCAATCAATCCACTTCATCTACGGAGACCACTGAAGAGGGACGGGACGTACTCAGGCAGATCTACATAAGTGGAGGGCGGAGAGAATGCTGACGGGAGTCACAGTTGGACGCGGCGCCGGCAGCAGCCGGCAGCGGAGCCTGGAGTCAAGCTGGACCGGCGGCGCTCACTCGTACTTCTCTCCCTGCACCACCTGGCCCATGAGGTCGTCCAGTGTGGCGGTTTCAGACCGGGCGGTATCAGCCACCGCCGAGCCGGCCGCAGCCGCCTTGCGAGCTGAAAACCACACCCGTGTCACTCTACAGTAAACTGGCATCCTACTGACAATACTAACAACTGGAACACGTCAACACCGGCCTACGTCAAACCAAATGATTCATCGAAAGGGCAAACACGCGCGGGCCGGTGCCACTCACCGTTCTCAGCGGAGAGGTCGACGTATTTGGTGGCCTTCTCGCGGACGGCGTCGGCGATGGTGTCCAGGCGAGACTCGTACTTGAGGAAGTGGGGACGGATGACGCGTCGGTAGATGACCAGGCTGCCGTTCCAGCTGGCCGGCACCGCGCAGTACATCAGGAACAGACACTTGAACAGCCAGTAGAAGGGGAACCAGCTGATCAGGATGTCGGAGAAAAACTCGAGGGTGCCGAACACGGCGTACACCACCCAGTACGTCAGCCACTGGGTGTCGTCCTCCTTGCGGGTGGACTCCAGCGCCTTGATGGATATGTAGGCCGGGTAGACGAACGCAATCAAGTTGCAGATGAGACCGGCGGCGTACCCGAACGCCAGGTACAGGGCCAGTCCGCCCAGCAGGCCTACCGAACAGGGCGCACGTTAACTACCAAACTTACCGAACAGGGCGCACGTCACCTACCAAACCTGCCTAACAGGGCACACGTCACCTACCAGACCTGCCGAACAGATCACCCCAAGGTGACCAAGCCGACTTGCCTGCCAAGGCGAGGCAGCATAAATAAGGTGACGTTTCATTGCAGCACCCATAATGCTTAGATGGTCCAAGCAGCCCTAATGCCCTCCTCCGGCGACTCAGTGAGTCGCTGCGGAAAAAGGTCTGAGGGGGCTTCTTTTGCCGGTTTATAGTGACCTGCAAAGACACACAGTCGGATTCTGGCTCGCAAAGCTCCTAAGCTACCGATCACAGGACGAACATTATGCATATTTTTTCCAGCAAAGCTCTTAACCCGCACCCCACCGGGGGTCCGGCGCCACCTTCGCCCAACCTGGAGGGGGGCATCGATGCCCCCTCTAACTCCGAAAGTATGGGGTTTAGCGGAAATCTGCTAAGTGCATTAGAAAGCTCGTGAAAATTTAGTACGATTTTACTTCCCATAATTAAGCATTTAGGTCGATTTTCGACCTTCAGAGATCAAGTTAGGTCACGATAGGCTATTTCCACCAAAATATGCAATGCTTAACACGCGCCCCGCTGTGATCCCTGCCATGACACGCCCCGCTGGGGAGGGGGGCGTATTTCGCCCCCCTCCGTATCTCATTTCTCAGAAAAGCTACATAAAAATTACGGACGGCGTTTGAAAGCTATTGACGAGACAAAGAGAAATTATAATAAGGATCTTTAAGTCAGGTCAATATTAAGGTCAGCACAGGACAAAAAAGGTTCCATAGGCTTACAACACGGCGGTGTACGTTTCCACCCCTAGATATTTACTCAGTGGAGCTTGAGCAAATATTTATGCATCATTCGGACTCCCCTCATCGTGGCGAATTGAATGATGTATAATTGACCTTGTTAGGTCAAATTGTGAAAATGACCTGACATCGAGCTAGGTCAGGGTTGACCTGGTATGGTCATGTTGCATATCAATCGACTCCCCGTGACAATATAAGCACAATGCTAGCAAAATGTAAGCTTGATCTAAATTCAGTGAGAAGTTATTGGCAAAACAATCACTGTATGCTCCAGTGCCCTGACATGACCTTTGTGAGATCAGATGGTCAAAAACTCAACTTTATGGTCAAGATTGTGGTAAGAATACACGGTATGAGGATTTTCAGGTTTATCTATCCAGTATTTACTGAGAACGACTGTTTTTCACCATACACTTATAATGGGGTGACCAAAAAATTGACCCCACTTTAGGTCAACAATATCATAATTTTAAGATAGCAGACTTGTAGACCCTAATGTCTTTACCATACTGTGAAAGTTTCAAACTGATCCGTTGGCAGATGTTCCTTTGGCGCCGCTTCAAACTTAAGATTTTAGGTTTTGAGGTCGGGTCGCTTGACCTTGGATAGCCCCTTGACCTGACATGACCTGAACCTAAAAAATTGGTCAGATGTGTAAAATTGATCAGGGAATAAGGTACTGTAAATTTCGTTGCTCTGCGTTTCTTCGTTTTTGCGCTATCTGGGGTAAAACCAGGAGGGGGCGTATTTCGTCCCCAGCGGGGCACGTGTTAAGAGAACTGGGCATAGCTCCCATGTCAGTAGAACTAATTGAGATCTGGTAAAGTACATTTGATAGGAAATTTCCAGGACTTTCTCCGTTACGTGGAACATAATAACCTACCGTCAGTGGTTTGACCTACAGAGGTCACCTCCTGACCTAATATGACCTGAGGTCACGAAAGGTCAGAAAGTGATCTTGGCGTATATCAAATGAAAGCCAGTGACAAGACATACACGACGACGTTTGATTCAGCGCTCTGGCCTGATTAGGTCAAATATATCGTCAAAATACTGTTTTTGACCCCTGGTGACCTGTGATGATCTCAGATATGTCAAAGGCCAAATATCACCCCTGGGATCCGTGAAAGGGTGTCCAAAAACGCTTTTCTGAGCAATCTGAGCATTTGTAATTTTTTGTGTGACTTTTAGATCATAAGATAGCTTTTCCGCATGCTTTCTCAATGGGATAGGTCACCTCGTGACCTGACCTCAGGTCACCAAATCGAAAATCCCGGATATAAATTTTGTAAACCCTGAAGGGGTCATAAAGTATAGGAAGTTTCAAACCGATCAGCTTAGAAATGTAGCTATGGTAGAAACTCAAAAGTTGAAGCGAAGTGACCTTGGTTGAATTCGCCTGGTGACCTGACGTCGTGTGATCCGGGGTAAAAAATTCAAGGATGATGGGAAAATGACCGGGCAAGAGGTAAAGCCCTCAACCGCGGTGCTGCACCACGCCATTTTTCTGTTATTCCGAAAAAAACCTTAGGGGGCCATTGATGGCCCCCGGTGGGGAGTGGGTTGAGGCTGGATTACGAGAGGCGCCCGAGGGCCCCGTTACCAGCCAGTCGCCGGTTAGCAGAGGGCTGGCTAGTGCCGTCGTTACCCGCCGGCGGCGATACAGTATTGAGTGGAGGCCGGCCGGTTGGCAGTTAGGCGGCCGTTCTGGAGCAGCGCCAGCGGCGGCCCTTACCGTAACGGCAGGCACACGGCCAACTGCCGGTCGCCGGGGCGGCTCCGGCCCCGACCCCGGACTCCGGACCAGGTAACACGCGCTCCACTGCAGTGCACTGTGGTGGGAAACGCTGTCGTGGGTGGCCACGGGGCCGTTTTTCGGATTTTGGAATTTAGGGGTTTTATGGCTGCCGATGTGAAGAAAATTGTACAAAGTGTTCTGAATGACCACTATTATCAAGTTAATTTGGTTGAAAGATGCACTTATTACTCATCAAAGTAAGGCGATGATGAAATCCAGAAGTAAGGCACTCGATGCGTCTGCTAGATCCGATTTTTTAACTTTGAATAATAAACGTTAAAACTGAGTCAGACTAGAAATAATTGATATCAAAATGTTCCTCATAATGTCAGCTTTAAGATTATTAGCGTTATATGTATATTTGAATTTTGATAAAGGTATATAATCTGCGTTTTAATTACCCCTTTCACAAATCCACCTTACAAACTGGTTGCTGACTTTGAATAGACAAACAAAAAAAGTTACGTTTCTGCCAATTAGCTTTTTGTGGAAACACAGGTCAAGTAATTCGCCGTCATGGCCTCAAGAGAGCTAAGTGTGCAAATGTGCGCAAAATTGTCCACAGTGTAAATTGTACCGGGCCGTCCGCCGCCCGCCACCCGCGCGCCTCCGTGGCTCGCCACGGCCCGCCGGCCGCCCGCGAGGTGCGGGGAACGCTTATCAGGTGCTTCTCGTGTCGTATTGCTCGCCTTTACGCAAATTATCTTCATTGTAAGCTCATAGGTTTTCTTGACCCTACCCAGAATCACCCTTGGTCAAGGTCACCCATGCATAAACCATGCTCATATTGCACATGATTCGACATGCTATGATGAGAGGGTACACCGATAATTACTGTCTTGATGTTCCTGTCGTCTGAATATATGAAATGAAAGAAACCCATATTATCGTGCGAACATTCAACGTGACCTTTTGTGACTTCTGGGGACATCAATTTTAACGAGAGTAGCAAATGGTAAGCAGCTCACAAACTCATTTCACTCAGAGGTTCCGAATGGCAATATGTGTTTTGTTTTAGCCCGATTAGACGATTAGTCTGAGAAGAGGCTGGGTATGCCCTTTTGCATGCGGAGCCAGCACACCTGAACAGGTCATTAGGGGTCGGGCTAGGTCAATTCATTTGCTTAACACGCGCACTAGCGGGGGAACCTCGGAGACTCCCTCACCTGTTTCCGAGGTGGCGTAAGAACAGCTCATAGAGCCGAAAAACGATATTTGGCTACATTCGAGAATTTAACGGCGCACCGATTGGTGAAGATATCTAAAAAAATAGGCCGAAGATTTTGTGACATATAGGCTTTCAAAGTCAGACCTGCATTTTGAGATTGCCACAATCGCGCGGTAGGACCAGTTCGCTTGCGTTGGATACCGAGTGGTGACGTCATAACGTCATATAACCGGGATAATATGCCAAGGTCACCTCACAGGAAGGTATAGGTCAAGGTCGAAGGTGACAGGTTAAGGTCATTTAAGATTTTCAAGGTCATTGACCCCAGCGCTTCCGGTCAAATAGCGTTACCCGGTCGGAGGTGTATTATTCTATGAAGTCATAGTTAAGGTACCTGAATATAAAGATCAAGGTCAAAGGTCAAGGTTAACGGTCATTTTTTAAGGTCAATCCTCAATTAACACCAAACACTGGCAAAATTGTTAGTGAAAGTGTACATTATCGGTACATCATCATATTGTAACCTCAAAGGTCAATGACCTTGAATGACCTTGACCACAAAATAGTAGCAAATCTTTTTGCGACCTTCCCTCTATGACCCTGGTCTGCCTTTAGCTTATTCCTGTCATGTTCCCGCTTAATAACGGTATTTCCCAATAGATCCCCAGCACTGCCAATATTTTACGTTTATGACACCGTTTGACCTTGAAGATATTGACCTAGGTCAATGAAAATTGGTCATGATGTAGATCACCATATCCCCCACCCACCCTCCAGACAGAGTTTTTCTGTGTCTTTTAGTTTCCGAGATCTTACAGGGGGCCTACCGCGCCCCCCCCTACAGTGCGCGTTAGTGTCAGACCCCTCTCCATTGCGGGTGTTAGTTGAATCAACTTAAGTATACATCTCTCACTGCAATTGATATAGCATGATCTGCTGAAAATTTGGGGTGAATCGGTTTGGCCGTTTCAGCGCTGAAGCAAAATGAACATGAACAAAAACCTCGGTGGCCCTCCGTGAGGCCGTTTCCGACCACAGTGCAGTGGCGCGGAATCGGCTGGGCTATACTGTTGGGTTTGCTGTACTCCCAGCAGAATAGTGGCTACGGAGCCTAATTTACTTATTTCAATGCTTAGTCGATTTTTTCCTACGGATTCATTATCTAGGATAGGGCTGCAAACACTCATTGGGAACAGCTGAAATAAGGCTCTGTGAACCATTTTTGCTCCCCTGCCCTTGGTTCCCCCGAATTTTTGTTCACTGAGGACCCGTGTCATTTTCCGGAAAGCTGCAGTATTGCCCCACCCCCCGCCCATTAGAAACTGGCTATTGTGACTTCCTGAAGATTGCCAACCCATTCGACGAGGCATATTATGTTTGAGACAAAACCATCGGTTACAAAGGCACCATAAGGCCTCGGGCGTCTCGGGGCCGCTGATGTATCCTAACCTCCTCATAGTCTGTCCTTCAACTACTTCGCCAGCCTGGTTATCCTCTGCACTCCCATCGCCTTCGGGTTTCGGCCGTTACCTACCCTCCCGCCTCCGCCTCTCCGACCCCCTCCATCGTCAGTGCTGTCCTGGCCTTAGTGTATCTTGCTATGCACCAGTGAGAAATCTAGGACTTCAGAAAGGGAGAGGAGTGAAGTCACAGGGGGCGGCCCATCTGGGGACGACTTTCGCATATTTCGAAGGGTGCCATCTCCCAGCGATTTTCTGCGTTTTTTATTGGGTGGATGTTTTAAGCCGTATAGGGAAGAAGCAGATCAGCTTTGGTCAAAAGGGCACCTCTGCCAAAAGAAGGGCAGCAAAATAGTCGAGAAGAGGTCTGCAGATAGCAATGGAGAATCAATGAAACACGCCGAAACACAGCGTGCCTCCGCCAGGGTACTCCATTCTGCTAATTCTAAGTCGCACCTTCTCACAATCCTAAGTTAAGGACAATGCTTACAGGGGGAGGGAGATCTGTGGGGAGGGGAGAACGACCATCCCCAACCACCCACCTAAAGTGCCCTTCCCCGACCCATATTTCCAAGGTGGCTGGAGGACCGTCCACAGCAGAAAGTTTGTTGGTTACATCCGAAATAATCAATGAGCACGTCGATTTAGAAAAAAATAAAATCGGTGACCTTTTCTTATAAGCTTTAAAATTCAATATTTATATTTTGAGACCACCAAAATCGCGCTTTCATGCGTATAGGTTTTATAAGTATATTTTCACTTTTATGTGCATGTTTTAGGCTTGTATGGGTCGACATGGACGTTTTAATGTTTGTGTTGTGCTGCACTAGTCTTACTGTTCATTCCTACATATCTTATTCCTAACATTTCGTATTTTTTAAATCCCCTTCGGGTTCATTTGTTTCCGTCGCCTTCATTGTTACGCATCCTACATCAGACAGAGGGGTCGAAGGAGAGAGAGAGCGGAGGAGCCGGTGGGAGTCGGGCCGGCTCAGCGGCCCGCCAGGGCGATACAGTCCCGCCCCGGCTATCGGCAGTCGGTCACGCACCCCCCCCCACCGTTACCACCTTTTATTAAATCATTTTAGGAAGAAACCTACTTTCTTTGGGCGACATGTATGACGCTTTTGAAACAATTCCGCTTTTCGGCACTCTTTTCAACCAATACTGGTCGTTGATTTTATATTTTCTTCAGTGTCCCCGTGTCTGCACCTGATGGGTCAGTGGTGCCCCACGTGTACGCCTCTGCCCCAAGGTTTTCTCGCTTGCCTCAAAGGCAAGTGCCAACCCTAACCGACAGGTCTGCCACAGGGCTGTTCCTGTCACAACAAGATGTCGTCGAAACCTGTCAGGTAGGTGTTCTGCAGACTGCCTGCTCGTGACGCCAATTCTACTAGCATATCGATACCATACTTAGTATATGTAGGAAAATTTGTAGGTTAGAATAGGTCAGGTTACGCTATGCATAAAACTTGATTAACACGCGCATTGACGGATGTCTGAGCCACCTTCGCTTTGATGAGGGGGCGGGTACCCGCCCCCTGTCATTTTTAAGGTCACGAGAGGGTAAAACATGCCGTAATAGAAATAACATGTAAATTAAGTTCTTCGGCCATTTCATCTGAACAAGTAAAGATGGTGCAAAACGACTTGAACTATATGAATCCTCGCAGCAAGCCGAATCGAATGATATATAATTTGACCTTGTTAGGTCAAATCAAGGATTTGACCTGACCCGAGGTCAGGTCAGGGTCAAATTATATAAAGTGCATATCATTAGAACTGCAATGCCAAGGCGAGTCTAATGCAGCTAAAATAAATGCTCTCTCTCTATCTGTTACTGAGTTATACGGTAAAAATCATTTTTCCCATGTATTTCCAATTGAGAGGTCATGCCTCATACCCAGTGTCCCAAAACCTGGGGTGCTGGGTGCAGAACGACACCCAGTCAAGCGGAATTTTCCACTCACTTTTATATTCTTTTTGCTGAATTTTCCACTCAATTCCAACAATACTACTTACTACTATTGAATTTTACTCAACAATACTTCCAGACCATACTTACTCACTTCACTTCCAGACCTCGGACAAGGCGGACGTGCTCTGGCGAGCTCCCGAGTTCAGCCCTAGGAAATCGACTGCCCCTGACTTGAACATTGACAGTTAGCACGTGATCACGGACGGCTTTCCAATTGGAACCACGGTTGGAAGGCACACTTGCAGCGTTGCTGATTGCAACGTTACAATGCTAGTTCTTGTCACGGACGACTTGAACGCCATTATTGTCGTCTCCGTCGCGTGACTTTCAAATTGACAGCGATGCCGACGCTTCATCGCTCTCCGATTCTCCCGCGCAAAAAACGTCCTCTGTGACGTCAGTGTCACGTGACACATATTCGGATTCTCGTGATGTCGCGAACAGCACTCGTCGCTCGACGACGGATGCGACGATGGTGACAAATGCCGATCTCATACACGGTACTGAAAATACTCAGCCCGTTTCGGAATCGGGACAAGAGACAACAGATTGGGATTCAAAAAGTGAGTTGCTGCATCAATCTGTGGGTGGGGGTCGGCCTGCTGATTCCCAGGTAGGGAACGGAAAGAATGTGAAAGGACTCATTCTTGATCTAACTAGTGGTGATAATGCTTTTTCGGTCGGAGGTGTAATTGTGAGTAGTGATGATACGCGTGCTTCTAGCTGTAGTCCTGGAATTGTGGCCACTGCCATAAAGTCCCTACCTCTGGATGCAGAACTATCGCTCTCACCGTCTTTGTCCAGATCCAACAGCGGGGAAAACCAACTGCTCTCTGTTTGTAAGGGCGGTCCAGGGAAGCAGGTTTGTGGGCTGGAAGTTAAGGATGGGCAGTTGGGGCTCGAATGTGATGTTTGCCAGAGCTGGTATCACACTTTTTGCCAATCTGTTAGCAAACCAGCTTACAATGCCCTAAAGAGACATGTCGACATGGCATTTATCTGTTCCTGCTGCAAGGCCAAAATAAGGGATTCCAATCCAGCTTCCTCTCGCTGCAGTGTTGCCGTCCAGACTGATCTGCCACGGAATTCGCATCCTGGTGAGCTCAGGACTGCCTCTGTGCAGACAACATACTGGTGTTCAGATGATCTTAGTCCTGAGCCAGCTCCGGCAGTTCCTGGCCCGCAGGC
Organism: Lepas anatifera; assembly: GCA_034440635.1. Taxonomy (NCBI): domain Eukaryota; kingdom Metazoa; phylum Arthropoda; class Thecostraca; family Lepadidae; genus Lepas; species Lepas anatifera. The sequence continues at coordinate 136,823 of JAOTON010000107.1, read as the reverse complement.
TGAGCATCTAAATCGCTTAGACACTAAGGTCAGTGCACTTTCAGACACTATCCAACAGCAGGTTATCAAGATTGACTCTCTCCAGGAGAACATGCGGCTCTTCACTCATTCAATGAGGGAACAGGAGGTGCATGCTATTGAGCATGCCTCCATGATTAAAAGGGTCCTGAGTGAGAACCAGGCCCAGAAGCTCCAGTACTCCGAGGTAGTGAAAAAGACATGTGATAAGATGGTGGGTGTGGTCAAGGACAAACTGATGGATGTTTCCTCTGCTTCCCAAGGTTCTGTCACCTCAAAAGATGCCCAGACAGTGTCTAAGGTCTTTGATGATTTCCTAGACAAAGACAAGCGTAAACGTAATCTTGTCATACACAACCTTCCCGAACAACAGGGATCCACAGCAGGGGAACGATCTGAAGCTGATACTGAACTGTTTTCTACAATGATCAAGGACTCCTTCCACATAAGCCTCAGAGTAACAAAATCTTTCCGTGCTGGCAAGGCTGTACCGGGCAAGGACAGATTACTCATTATCTCGCTAGACAACGAGGAGTCAAAGTTTGACATCCTAAGGATGGCACCACAACTGAAGGGCACAAACAAATGGAAACGGGTATTCATCACACCTGATCTGACATTCAAAGAGCGCCAAGAGCAGAAGAAGCTCCGGGAAGAGTTGTGGAGAAGACGAGAGGCAGGTGAGACTGATCTTCGAATCAAACGTGGAAAGATTGTCGCTTCAGGAGCAGCTGGCAGAGGCATTTCTGCCTCCACTGCTGACCCCTCCCATCAGGTGGCTAACAATATAGGTACAGCAGGTTCTGAGGGAGCACCTAAAATCCCAGCTCACCAAAAAAGTAGTGCCACCACGTCGGGTGCTGCCCCCTCAACTGGGAGTGACCCTGTCCAGGTTCACCCAGCCAGTGTGCAGGTGCCAAGAGGATCAGCAGTAAGCGAGGGGAGGATCACTGCCCCCACACATAGGGCTATCCTACCTACAACAGAACACCAGGGTTCATCATCTGAACAATTTGGAGAAGCGGCAAGTTTGAATGCTCAGCAGGATGCTGGTTCTCCTCCTCAAACTCAGCCAGTGTGACTAACTGGTGTACATGGTGTCCAGAACTTGAGTATCCTATATACAAACTGTGATCAGTTCATCAATAAGCGTGAGGATTTTTGCATGCAAATAGCTGGGAATGAACCAGACCTTGTTATCCTGACTGAAGTAATTCCTAAGGCCCAGAAGTTACCCATCCACCCTGCCCTCCTTAGCATTCCTAACTTTGACCTCTTCACAAGTTTTGACCCAAGCTGTGCAAACCTTGGTCCCAGCGGTGAACGGGGCATTTCCATCTATGTCCGAAACACACTGAAGGTGGCACAAGTGTTTTTCCCAACCAGTGAATTCAAGGAACACCTTTTTCTGAAAATTGATTTGCACAAGCAAGACTCTTTACTTGTTGGGGGAATTTACCGCAGTCCCTCAGGCGATGGCATCCAAGCTATGTCGGACTTCTCTCATCTGTTGAGTTGTATTTCTTCACTTTCCGCTTCACATCTTCTGATTGTTGGTGATTTCAACTTTCCGCAAATCGACTGGGATGGCGAATTTTCTGCTGCGCCCCTAGGACACCCATCTCATCTGCTGATTGAACTTGTACACGAGCATTTCCTCTTCCAACACGTTCGTCAGGCCACACGCTTCAGAGAAGGTCAGAACCCCAGTTTGTTGGACTTGGTGTTCACTAACGAAGAAGGAATGGTTAAGAATATGGTTTTCTCTCCTGGGGTAGGCAAGAGTGACCATTTGGTCATCCTTTTCAGCCTTGTGTGTTATGCTGTCCGCACTCAAGCTCATACGACACGACTGAATTTCCCTCGAGCCAACTTTGGCCTTTTCAACGAGATGGTTTCAGCTGTCAATTGGAGACTTATGGATGTATTGTGTATTGAAGATTCATATAACTTTTTCAAACATCATCTCAACAAGATCACTGAGACATGCACCCCCAAGATAAAAATCAAGCATAATAGGAAAAACATATATATGACAAGTCAGGCGCTTAACTTAAAGAAAAGGAAGGACAAGTTGGCAAGAGTCTACTACCGGACCAGAGACCCTATAGACCTGGCAAGACTCAAACTCTCTCAAAATCAGTTAAGGGCCCTGACTCGGCGCCTTCACAAGGACTTCGAGCGAAATCTTGCTTCCAACATCAAAAACAACCCAAAGGCTTTCTGGAGATACACTGGATCACGGCTGAAAACCAGGACTAGTATTGGTGACCTGAAGAACCCAGGAGGCTGCCTCGAGACGGATAACAGTGGAAAGGCTCAGCTCCTGAATTCTTTCTTTGCTAGTGTGTTTACGGCGGAGGACAACCAAAGTATACCGACATTCGAGAATCGTCCATTTGGAATTGAAATAGATGACATAGTGATATCCTCTGAAGAAGTGTGCTCTAAACTGAAACATCTTAAAACCTCCAGCTCTCCTGGTCCTGACCTGGTCCATCCACGTGTGCTCCATGATGCAGCTGATTCACTCTGTGTCCCCCTTGCTCAAATATTCAGGAAGTCACTCAATGAAGGATCTCTCCCCAATGAATGGAAGCTTGCAAACATTGTCCCCATATTCAAGAAAGGTAACCGGCAGGAACCGAGCAACTACCGCCCAGTAAGCCTCACATCAGTCATCTGTAAAGTACTGGAAACAATCGTGAAAGATGCTATACTACAGCACCTCAACGAGCACAACCTATTATCCAAACACCAGCATGGATTTAGGCCAAAGCGTTCTTGCGATTCGCACCTCCTTGAGGTTCTGGAAGAATGGACTCTGATGCTTGAGGACAACCAACCTGTTGACTCCATTTACATGGATTTCCAAAAGGCCTTTGATGCAGTTCCGCATGAGAGGTTGATCAGGAAAGTGGAGGGTTACGGAATTCGGGGCAAGCTTCTTCGCTGGATTAGAGCGTTTCTATCAGGACGATTCCAACGTGTCTCAGTGGCCGGCTCGATTTCCGGCTGGACTGCTGTTACAAGTGGAGTTCCACAGGGGTCTGTTCTTGGACCCCTGTTGTTCCTGATTTTCATCAACGACATTCCCGACACTGTAAAATCAGGCATCAAAATATTTGCGGACGACACAAAAATTTACAATAGAGCTAACGATACCACATCAGGTCTCTCTCTCCAGGAAGACATTGAGAGTGTTCACCGATGGTCGTTGAAGTGGCAGCTACCTTTCAACATCGGAAAATGTGCAGTTCTTCACATCGGCAGTAACAACATGCTTCACAACTACACAATGAGAGGCTCACTCTTGACAAAGACAGAGGCGGAGAAGGATCTAGGGGTGGTTAGCGATCGTGAACTCAAGTTTAGAGAGCAGGCTTCTTCTGCTGTCTCCACGGCTACTCGAGTCCTGGCTGTCATTAGGAGGTCATTTGCACACATCGACAAATTTACACTACCTCTTCTCTTTAAGTCATTGGTGCGCCCTCTTCTCGAATATGGTAATGCTTCCTGGGGACCATTCAACAGGGCTGATGAGAAGTCGTTGGAGAGGGTTCAGCGCCGAGCGACCCGCTTAGTTAGTAGCATTAAAGGCTTACCCTACTTAGACAGGCTACGAGCTCTCAAACTTCCATCACTATATTACCGGAGACGTAGAGGGGATATGATTAGGACTTTTCTGCTTCTCCACGGTGCCATTGACCAGGATCCGTATCAGTTCCTCCAGCTCGACACGTCCTCGCGCACCCGGGGGCACAGATGGAAATTGCTAAAACCGACAGCCATCACAAGAGCCCGTCGTGCTGCTTTTAGCATCCGCATTGTGAACGATTGGAACTATCTTCCTTCACATGTAGTGGAAGCCCGTACGCTCAACCAATTCAAGGCAAGACTTGATACCAACTGGACCCACCTAATGTATGACTGTCCTGACTGACCTGTATTTGCTCATGGGTTGAGCTTCACAACCCATGGTCCTCCCACTCAGGCACCCGCCTGAGTAAGACCAAGCAAAGACTTACATTGAAACCGAGCTCGCCAGAGAACGGAGCCAGCAGGCCCTTGAGCCTCCAAAATTCCGACATCCTTAGGTAAGGTAGGTAGGTAAGGTAATACTTACTACAAAGGCCAGTTCCATTGCCTCCTCTACCAACGTCCACTGGAAAAAGAGAGCAGTAGAATCGACTAGAAGATCGCCAAATTAACTCGGCTTTTATGGGCTTCTTTCGCTTTTCTGGAAGAAAATCTGGCGATTTCTATTTTTCTGGCCAATTATACCTGGCATCCTCATCTCCACCGATTTCAGTGGAACAACTGAATCGAAATTCTGGCGCGGACAAGACGCTCAGTGCCCCCCGCCCCACCGGAGAAAGTTCCAATGGGTGAACACCGCCACTAAATTCCACCACTCACGAAATTGGTGAGTGGAAAATTAGACACCCTAGCCTTGTGTTGCCAAAAAAATGAGCTGACCGCTTTGAAAGATACATTTCTGGAAAGCAGTTTATCTGTGCACATGATTTCTAGGCTTACGTACTTGAAAAATTGTTTTTGCATTTCTGGTACCGAGAATAGTGAAAAACCATTTTTGATCATATTGTTGTTAAAAGCAATTATCTTCAAATTTCATGCTAAGCAGCATATATTTTTGACATTGTATGGTAGAAAATTGACCATTTATTGCGAAGAAAATATTTTGTATCCATATCAGCCCTTCATTGCTGCGTCCACGCCCTGTGACACCCAAATCCACTCACGACACCCTGCGACACCCTAGGCATAAATACCGATATTTAAGTTGAACTGAAAGTGTACGGTACTTGAATACATTGAAACTCTACATTTTCATTAAATGATTTTTTTGGGCAACAAGAATGCATCCAGTTACACTTGAAACATCGGCACTTTTTTTGTATGGCTGGTCTACGGCGCACATTTACCAAATCGCCGTCTTACATCTAGTAAATAAAAGCGGCATCTTTAGGCTTTTTGAAAGCCCGCTTTCTTATTCGTTATCGACAAAACAAGATTAGTGTTCCTCTTGGGGTGCTTTTAGTTGTATAGTTTTCTAGTCTATAAGGATTTAGAAAATTAATTTAGAGCAATTTTTGAAATGCAAATTATGTGGCTCATGCGACCAGCAAGCGGCAGGCGATCAGAAATTTAAAGTAGTAGTCTCTCTGACGCTGTCGCAACCCGCCGCGCCTGGCTGATTGTAGACGAAAGGAAGAAACAACAGAAAGAAGGCTGTAGTTTTGATTAGATTGATAGAAAGCAGCATATTCATATGAAGGTGAGTGGATGTGTGAAGAAGAGCTGGGGAATTGACAGGTAAAGAAAAGAAACTTTTAGCAAGAGTCTGGAAGAGTTTATTGCCATGAAAGAAAGTTTGTAGTTTCGTCTGGGTTAGTTAAGTGTAAACCAAGGCTCTACTGGGCCCCAGCATAGGTGTATGCGAGGTGCAGTGATTGAGGTCAGGAGTGGCCTCCAAAATTCCGATAACTATAGGTATAGGTATAGGAGGGGCGTTGTCCCCGGACAGAAAAACTATACAGTGTATGCTTAGATAATTAGTTTTGGCACTAGGTATTGCATGAAAAAAATCCCTTTTCATTTTTCACCACCTGCCGGTCTCGGAGCCCCCTCTGCAATTGGTCTAAGGTGGCCCCGATATTTCGTCTCAGGGGCCCTCAGGGTCCCAGGAGCTGGTCGTGTGGGAGAGGAGAGGAGGGGCACAAGAGTTGGTCTAGGGAAGCCCCCCAAGAGTTTATCTTCATCCCACAAAGGTTAGTCTTTGCGGCTCCCAGAGTTCTTTCCCCCGGGGGTTGGTCTCAGAGGCCCCCAAAATGTTTTTTATTTGTGGCAATTCACCAATTCCTTAAAAAATTGGAGACTGCATTAGGGGTTTCAGTTGGTAAATATTTACCTGCTTAACCCAAATTTTTCACATGGTAATGGTCAAACAATGCAGCTTGGGGACGATTTAAAATATTTACTTTGAGAAAATTAAAGGAAATATCCATCCCTTAGTTCAAACAAGGGCTCTGATAGATTACCACCTGAGTACCCAAATTGGAAAAATTTTTTCTCCGCCATACATTTTGAGGGGGATTTTCCACTCACTCGCCATACATTCCGAGCTGAATTTTCCACCCGACACCCTAGCGCAAAACCTATTTTGGGTCACTGCTCATACCTGACCTTACATCAGGGGAGGCCGCAAAGCATCACAGCCTGACAAGATATGTTGTGCTGCATGGGGCTGTGAATGAAGATAGGACTAGCAGCTTAGTAAGGCAGTGGGATAAAATCCTTGAGAAGTACAAATTACCAGCAATGAGAGAACTGATTTACATGGAGGAAGGGAGTGACATAAAATACTGGCACAAAATATGCCAGTGTTATCGACCAAGGTATGAAGGACGAGGTGAATGAGGCGAGTGAGACTGATCAGTATACGCTGGCTGTCGGAATTACTGCCGAAAGACCTGAGTTACGCCCCACCTACTGACTTCTGGCCTGCGAGCAGATACAACTGTAAGCAAAGACTGGCAACATGGACCAGGATGAGGATACTTACAGGTCACTCAGTGCTAGCCACAGGGATAGTCCAAAGGCACACAGGAGAAAGTAGAATGTGTCCACTATGTGGGGCTGCAGAGGATTCCCTGGAACACTTCATTTTTGAGTGCCAAGAGCTGAGCCAGAAAAGGGAGGATGGCCAAAAGTGGTACCAAATCAGTCTGCGGAGGCAAGAAGTAGCTGAAAAATACATTATAGAAGCTGGAAGACTAGAATCCCTCTTCATACACAACATGTACACAGCCAGAGTACAGTGTGGGATGCAGGTTCGGGAAATACATCCACTCGATCCTGAGGCCATCCTTTCTCATGCCATGCCCTACCCTGGTGTCCAAGCTTATATGCATGAGCTATTGCATGATGCGGGGGCATACAGAAAGAAACTGAAGGCTGCCCATCTGATATGGGCTCTGCATCCGAAGGATGGAGCCGACTCAACAAGTGACAAGTAAGTAAGTAACACGTAAGTAAGTAACAAGAGGACACTGCACGCTCGCCCGGCATAACTTACCTAAAAAGAGGTATATTCGCTGAACGCCAGTTTTCTGCTCAGCCAGCGCCAGGTACTCGGTGAACTTGTTTTTCTGATGAAGAAACTTTTCCAGCTCTGCCTTGTATTCTTGCATTCTTGCTGCCATGATTAGAACCACTAAATCGTCGAACCGCTCAAAACCAATATGTTAGGAAAAATGGAAATTCACTCCTCTGTACTACCTACCAATAACCAACGTTGAAAATCAAAAGAAATCGTTCAAATAAGAACTCACGGAAAGGCGGCACCACGCCTTGCGTCAAAAATTGCCGCCGCAAGACGGCCCTCCACCGGCTTTTGGCTTTCGTAGATATTACGTGGAGTTCAGCGCTACGGTTCCTTGGGATTTATCCCATAATCTTGGGATGCATAATCTTGGGATAGCTGTTGCCTACTATCCTTTCACTGGCAAGGCCTGATCCAAGGCCTGATCCTGGATTTGGGACCCCTGAGAGGCTGCAAGTTCCAATTTTAACACGCGCATTGACGGGGGTCTGAGCCACCTTCGGATTGACGAGGGGGGCGGGTACCCGCCCCCTAAGATCTCGAGAACCACGGTAGGTAGAAAAAAACGGTAAAAGGCGTTGGGTAGCCCATCCGCTTCTCCATCGAAAATATTTGAACCATTTTTTGTCAGGTCACATTTAAGGTCACCAGAGGTCAAAAACATGCCGTCACATGCCGTCATAGGGATAACATGTAAATTAAGTTTTTCGGCCATTACATCTGAACAAGTAAAGATAGAGCAAAACGACTTGAACTCGAATCCTCGCAGCAAGCCGAATCTAATGATATATGATTTGACCTTGCTAGGTCAAATCAAAGATTTGACCTGACCTGAGGTCAGGTCAGGGTCAAATTATATAAAATACATATCAGTAGAACTGCAAAGCCAAGGCAAGTCTAATGAAGCTAAAATAAACGCTCTATCACCATCTGTTACTGAGTTATTCAGTAAAAACCATATTTCCCATGTATTACCAATGGAGAGGTTATGCTTCGTACCTGACCTTAGGTCATCGATATCAAAAATACCGGAACATATTTTAAAGAACTCGGTGGGCCCATTACGTGATATGAGTTTCAATAGGATAAGTTCACCCTGCTCCGACTCATGCTATCTTAAACTTTTTTTGAGGTCAGGTCACTTGACCTGTACTGGTGACCTGACCTGAGATGACCTATCCTTAAGATTTTCACACAAGTTGCAAAAAGATGAGGGAAAAGGTATACCAAGTACGGCGGCGCTGCGCGCCGTCGTTTTTCTGCTGTCCCCGAAAAACCCGAGGGGGCGGGTACCCGCCTCCCGTCAATGCGCGTGTTAACCCTCGCCCTGGTGGCGGCAGGGGAGGGGTTGGTTTCAACAACCTTGGGTTTTCTACTGGCACTTAAAGGTCTAAAAAATACTTTTTAGGATTTTCTTATGTGGAAAATTATTCATAGAATCAGTTCCCGTCTCCAGGTATTTTTGCTGGGCCATGCTGGAACCCTGTGATGTCAGCACCTTAGCCGCCGCTCGCTGACGTTGAGAACATAGGCGTAGGAATGGGGTGGGCCAGGGGGCCATGCCCCCAATATTATAACCATTAACCCTATGGCGTTAACTGGAAAGAAATGACTTCAAAATGCCCGCTGGCCCCTCCCAATATTCTGGTCGTTCCTACACCTATGGTTGAGAACTAGCTTGACTGACCTGCCGGAGCCCTGCATGGGTCCGGCCGGTTCGTGGTACGTGTTTTCATACCGCAACTCATTTTCCGCCACAACGCCCGGCATGCCAATAACCCAGCCCAAGGCCCTGAAAGATGCGCGACTGGCCCAATTAACCCTCGCGCCCCACCGGGGGCCATCGATGGCCCCCCATAAGGTTTTTCTGGGATAGCAGAAAAACGACGAGGCGCAGCACCGCAGTTGAGGGCTCTACCTCTCACTGCATCATTTTCCCATCATCCCTGAAATTTTTTACCCCGGGTCACCCAAGGTCAGGTCACCAGACGAGGTCAACCAAGGTCACCTCACTTCACTTTAGAGCTCTGTAAGAGCTACATTTCAAAGTCAATCGATTTGAAACTTCCTACACTTCATAACCCCTCCAGGGTCTACAAGGTGTATATCCGGGATTTTTCGATTTCGTGCCCTGAGGTCAGGTCACGAGGCGACCTCTCCCATTGGAAAAGCATAGGGAAAAGTTGTTTCATGATATAAAAGCCACAAAAATGATTGCAAATACTCAGACTGCTCAGAACAACGTTTTTGGACACCCTTTCACGGATCCCAGGGGTCATATTTGCCCATTGACTTTTCCAAGGTCATCCAAGGTCACCAGAGGTCAAAAACAGTATTTTGGCAATAACTTTTGACCTAATTAAGCTAGAGCGGTAAAACAAACACCATCGTGTCTGTCTTGTCACTGGCTTTCATTTGATATACGGCAAGGTCACTTTCTGACCTTTCGTGACCTCAGGTCATCTTTGGTCACGAAGTGACCTCTGGAGATCAAACCACTGGCGGGAGGTCTTTACGTTTCACATAGCGGAAAAAGTACTGACAATTTCCTATCAAATGTACTTTACCAAACCTCAATAGCTCTAATGGGATAAGAGGTATGCCCAGTTTGCTTAAGCATTGCATATTTGAGTGAAAATAGCCGATCTTGACCTAATTTGACCTCTGGAGGTCAAACCATTCACCTGAGCACAAAAATGTGAAGTAATTTCGTACTGAATTCACGCGAGCTTTCTATTGCACTTTGCAGATTTGCGCTAACGCCCATATTTTCGGAGTTAGAGGGGGGCCATCGATGGCCCCCCGGTGGGGCGAAGGTGGCGCTGGACCCCCGGTGGGGTGCGGGTTAATTCATGATATCAGCGGCCGCCAGTGCACAGCGGCCCGCCGTCAGCTGCTCGAGGCATACCCAAATCAAAATAAGGTGCAAAAGTGCATCAAGTTAGTGCGGATTCAGGGGGAAAGTGGGGTACGTAGCCTCCCGATCGACCCTCAGCGCCGTGACAATTGACACATATGTGACATGTGCTGCATCACCCTCCTGAATGTTCGATAATGGAGCCACTGAAATGTATTCCCACCCCCCCCCGGCCAGGATACGTAAATTAGCGTCCACCGATAGGATTTTGCGCCCACCTGATAGGTTTTGCCGGTCAAAAGTGACGCCCCCGGTCCGTCGCCCCCCAATGAAGTTGTCCCCCATTGGCAATCCCGGATCCGCCTAAGGTACGCCCCCAAGCGCACCCAAAGCAGCCCAAATCGGGTTGTTATACCCAAGATGGGGAGACTAGAAGCAAGCTTGAATAATCGAATTGGGCCCCCAAATATCTCATGATGGGCTATACCACCTACAGCCCATACGCGGATCCAGGATCGCTGATGGGGAGGGGCACCTTCCGGGGGCGCCATCCGGACCAGGGGGCGCCACTTTTGACCGGAAAAAACCTATCAGGCGGGCGCCAAGATCCTTTCGGTGGGCGCTGATTTTTGCATCCTGGGGGTGGGAAGCGACATTTCAGGGGGCGCCATGACCATTTCAGGAGGTGCCGAGGGTCGATCGGGGGAAAGTGCCCCCTTTGCCCCCTGGATCCGCCTATGCTACAGCCCCCTTGGTTACGCCCGTTGCGCCGCTGCCATATCCCAAGACACGGCGCCGCGTAGAGCAGTGAAGCAAACGATGTGTGAAGAAAGTCTGGGGATAGGATACATCAATATTGGGATTTTTTTCTACTAGTTTAGGATTAAAACAAACGCACCACGATGGTCTTCACTTACATGCAACCATGGAGTATATACTACTCTTTCCTCCATGCATGCAACCTTTGCATGTGACGACAAGAACGAAAAACCGAAAAAATCAACGTAATAATACACAGCACACTACCACCGCCCTCCTCCTCTACGACGCCCCCAAGCAGCAGCCAGCACGTGTGTGCATTGTGTCTCTATTGCCTTGCGCGTGTGTGTAAGTGTTTGTGGGCACAGGGGGCCCGATGTACATTCAGTCAGGGCAGTTATTGAAAAAAATGCTGCATTGATTAGTGGACATTTATAAGTGTGCACCTAGATATTCTTTTAAAGAATACGGCACCTTCTGAATGGAATTTGCACTGAGATGGCCATTTGATAAACATGTCTAGAAACCACGAGCGATCTTCATTTGACCCAGAAATTAACATTTCTTTAGAAAAAAGGCACAAATTCATCCCTCTACAGACTTACTATCCCCGGATGCTTAACTACCGTGGTGGCGCAGTTAGTTAATGCGTCGCTGTTGTACGTGGGAGGTCCTTGGATCAAAGCTGACCTCTGGCAGCCTTTTCCTCGACCGGCTCCTACCCAGGAGATGGCAGTAAACTGGGTAGTGCTTGCCTCGACACAGGAGTTTCGCTGACCAACCAGAACCCTTGTCATTGGAGGCACGGGCCTGATCAGCCTTTAAATAGATCCACCGGTCCGGTGGCACCGCCCGAGGGCACGGCCCCGCCTCGTGTCACAGTGACGGCCTCGCACGGCCTGGCCTCGTGTCAGCTCGCCTCGTGAGCAGTCCTCTGTTCCACCGGGCCCGAGAAATCGGGATAGCCCTGCCGCCTGGTACGGTGGGGCGTGTGATATGGAGCGTGCGGACATGACTTTCCCGCAAGGGTGCCGATAAAGTGGAAACCTCTGCCGTGTATAAAGTATGTATGTTGTGGTGCAAACGTGCAAAAATGTCCCCAGGTCGGGGCGCAAAAATATTTTTAAAGAAAATCCCTGGATGCTTATGTGCTCCAGGGCGGTCTTAGGAAAGTGATGTCATGCTCAACGACGCCAGTGCACGATCTGCATACAAATTTGTCTTGTTTGGATATCTTCAAAGCCACATGCTAAACATGACTGTTACTTTAGTGTGTTTAACTTGCTTTATTGACTATTAATAATGTGAAAATGTTCAAATTAAATAGAAATTGAAATTGAAAAATATCACTGGTTCCTAATGTTAACTTTATTTAGCTTCACTTTCGTTTTTGGCTTGAATAAAACAGGTTCCATATTTCATGAAGTTTTACCTGCTTATACATTGTACACTGATATAATGTGACACTAATTATGATATTTTTTATTTCTTTCAGGGAAAATAAATATAAGCTTAATGTTTGTCCCTCTGGGCCAGTGTGCAAAGTATGGCATTGTTGACGAGATCTTGTCTGTGCGAGTGCCCTTGGAGACAGGGACCGAGTGGTGCAAATTTTGTCAACCTGGTGCGAATTTGCAAGGTTAGTGACACCTAAACTAAACAAATAATGACTGAATGTCTATTAAGACACTTAAGGGGGCCTTATAAAAAGTCCTTAAATAACTCAATAATGATTGAGGTAGCATTGCATTGCAGGGATAGGAATGGGTGCATTTTTTCCCTGGTATGTGGCAGATTGGTGCAAATTTTTGGAGGCTGGTGGTGCGAGAATTTTAGATGGCTGGTGCGACTCGTTTGGCCTGCTGCCATACTTTGCAGACTGGCCTCTGGGGTACCCTGCATGACGCTTTCCGCCGGGAGGCATATTTTGCCCCTCCTATATCATTTGCCAGGAAAGCTAAAGAAACATACATGATGTTTGAAAGCTTTCGATAAGATGAAGTTAGGTTATGTGAAGTATTTTTGTGTCAGGCCAAAATTGAGGTTAGCATAGCTCAAAGAAGGTTCCATAAGCTTAGAAAAGGGCAGTGTATGTTTCCCCCTCTAGATTTTTACTTGGTTGAGCAAATATTTATGCAAAATTGGATTCCTCATTGTGACAAATGGAATGATGTATAATATAGCCATGCTAAGTCAAATGGTGAAAATGACTTCGACATCAAGCTAGGTCAAGGTCCCAGGGTGATCTGGTATGATTATGTTGCATATCAATCAACTCTACCATTACAATATAAGCACAATGGAAGCAAAATGGGAGCTTTATTGCACTTCTGTGAGAAGTTATTGGAAAAACTATCAGTGTATGCTCCTGTGACCTGACATGACCCTTGAGAAGTCAGATGGTCAAAAACTCAATTTTTTTAACCCACTACCCATTTAAAAGGTAGGCAGGAGTGCCCTTCCGTACCCATGTGACCAAACTACAAATTTTCCAGTTGTAAATTTGGGACATGTATGTTGATATCTTAATTGAAGGTCGCACCACTCCCCGCTCCATTTATTCTAAAGTTGTTTACTGAGTATTCCCCCAAGTCTCTCCCAAAAGAATAGTAGAACTAGTAACATTCGAGAGAAACTTGGGTACTCTAAAGTTGGTATTGTCAAGATTGTGCTTAGAATACACAGTTTGAGGATTTTCAGGTCATACCATACCATACACTTATATTTGACAGTAAAAAAACATTAAAAACAGGCATGGGTTAATACTGATGACATAAAAACACCGTTTTAAGACTCCCGGCAGACTCACTTGAGAGGTGGAGGCAGCAAGTGTTAAGTTTCATGTGTCAAGAACCACATTGATGAATAAGAGCAATACATGGTTGACACTCGGAGAAAAAATATATATAAAGAGGTTGGGGTGAGAATAAAAAAATTAAATAAAGTAAAATAAATTCATGGGTTATGGTTCATCACAGAACTGGAGCTGCCTCATCCAAATCACGCTGACAAGTTGAGGCGAGCCAACCGACACAGAGGACATCCGGGCAGCATAAGACAGCCGACGCATCTCAGTAGCGCCGCCCAGTACCAGCACCACCTGTCGGGCACAGCAGCGCCACCCAGCGGCCGCAGTAGCGCCGCCCAGTACCAGCACCACCTGTCGGGCACAGCAGCGCCACCCAGCGGCCGCAGTAGCGCCGCCCAGTACCAGCACCACCTGTCGGGCACAGCAGCGCCACCTAGCGGCCACAGTAGCTCCGCCCGGCGGAGTCACACGGAGTCACACGCTATGGGCTCCGCAGCATACCGGACCCCAACCGTCGCCACAGCCTACCGACTTCGGGGGTCGGCCCGGCGCCGGTTTATCTGCCCCGCGTCGGCAGTATGCGGGCTCAGCCGCGCCAGAAACCTAACTGTCCCGCCAGGCACCGGACGAAAGCAGCGCCACCCACTCGAGGATAGCGGGACCGATAGGAGTGCACGACGCCACCGATCTCCACCAGCTCCCGAGCCAGGCCAGCAGCTCCTACGGGAAAAGGGGTTATTAAGCCGGGAGGATGGAACAGGTTTTTTTAAGACATGGCTAGTAGTGGCCAGGTTGAGTAGTTAGTGTCAGCGGCAGGCACAGGGAGTCGGAGGGGGCAAGAGGGGTGCCAGAGGCGCACCTGTGCTGACACCACCTAATGCAATCATTTAGGTTAAGCCGCTATTTTTGTTTTACTTTTAAGCTCACAATGAAAATTTACAGCATAGGTTAGCATTACAGCATAGTTAGTGTTTAGAGTTGGTATATATGACAAGAAGAAACATACCATACCTTATTGCAATAGCATACTATTTTATGGAATATAGCATACTATTTTATAGAATGAGCCATTTTTTCATCTGAAATAAAGTTTATCTATTGATTGTTTAATGAAAACGAGCCCTTTCTATTTCACAGACTTAAAAAGGGGGGCGAGAAAATTTCACCCACTTTAGGTAAACAATATCAAATTTTGAGATAGCATATTTGTAGACCCTTATGACCCCATCATATTGTAAAAGTTTGAAACTGATTGATGGCCTGATGTTCCTTATGCACCTCTTCAAAGTTGAGATTTTAGGTTTTGAGGTCAGGTTACTTGACCTTGAATAGCTCCTCGACCTGACATGACCTGATGTAAAGAATTGGGTCAAATGTGTATAATTGACTAGGGATAAGCTACTGTAAGTTTTGTTGTTCCGCGTCCCTTTGTTTTTGTGTTATCTGGGAAAAATCAGTAGGGGCCGAATTTCGTCCCCTTTCCAGCAGGGCGTGTGTTAATGAGCCATTTTTTCATCTGAAATAAGGCTAAATCAATTATTTTCATCATTAGATTACCCCCAAAACTACCATAGTCTGGAAGTAGTTCCATATATGTATTCAGTTATGCCACATCCCATACACAACACATGTCAGCAGTAAAAAAATTGTTAAGTTTGAACGAAAATGAACGCCGTAAAATGGGAGAGTGAAGAAATGCATAAACATGAGGATTCAAGAAAAGAAGAGGACAACAACTAGAGGTGATTTTTGGACAAAGTATGCTGGGGTGAGCAGTATGGGTACACGTTAGAGGGGTCCGATAGGACAGGCGCTGAACAAGGGGCATGTATGGCAGGGGGCGCAACGGACTAGGGAGTCACGAATGGAGAGAAGGAGGCCGTTGAACGACGAAAGGGAGGGGCAATGGACAAGCGAGCCACAGACGGAGCGCGGGAGGCCGACGGCCAATGCAAGGGAGAGGGCAATGAACAAGCGAGCCACGGATGGAGCGCAGGAGGCCGACGGTCAATGCAAGGGAATAGGTTTTGGAGCAGACGGTGGCAGAACGGATCGGCTGATGTGAGCAGCGGCCGGCGACGGTGGGCTGTGTGGAGCGGCTTGCTGCACCTGACGGGTGAAGTCCTGTCGAATCGAATGAATCGGATGAGCTCTCTTCGGATCGGGGACTGGCGGACATCCACTGTGCTGTGATGTGTCTTCTTCTGGTTATTAACTTTATAATCTCATTAACTGATGATTAACTGTCTGATAATATCCTGCCTTGTCACTTGCATATTTCAGGCTCCACAACTGAGGAATATTTCTGTTAATGATTTCTGATATGACGTAACTGGATTGAGGACTGACTAGTTAAAGCCAAACGTACTAGGTAAGAGTAGTGGGTAGCTACCCCGTCTCTGCTCGGCTGGTGACGGGGCTGTGCCGATGGGAGCAAGGCTGATCGTGAGGTGCCCACTTTCAGCCCTGCTCCCTACGGGGCAGCCGTGCATCCCCCTGCCGAGCATTGGCTCTTTTTCCTGATACTTTTCGTGGGTTCGTCTACGGGATGAGAATATTTAACCCATTGGAATCTTTGTAACGGTACGAGCTTTGAAACTGCGGAAAACAGCTGGGTATGTCACTTTGTTCTATTTTTTTGCGAGTTCTGGACGGAAAGCCATCGACCTCATGTCACTGCGGACAGCCGAAGCTGCGCACCCGTCCCTAATTCTCCCTAATGCAGAGACTCGCCTTGGATGCGAACATTCATCGTCTTTTGCTACTTCCGCTCCGGACAGTCGAGAGATCTTAGGTCGTCTATTTTATTTCCCTTTTTGGCCTGGCGATTGTCGTCGGTGGACCGCCATGTGAATTGTGATACGTAGGCCCACTGTGTTGTGGTGGTGGTGGTGCTGCCCTCGGCTGGCGAAGCTTAGTGCGGGGGCTGGCGGGGCCCGCGTGGCCCGGTGCCTCGCATCGGATGCTGCTGTCGCCATGCTTTGCTCATGATGAGGTGTCTTACTGTTTTAATGTTTTAAGCGCCGTGATTGCCACGTGAGGATTAGACTGCCTTTTGATTGAATGGCTGTGTTGGTTGGTTGGTTGGTTGGTTGTTTGGTTGGTTGGTTGGTTGGTTGGTTGGTTGGTTGGTTGGTTGGTTGGTTGGTTGGTTGGGTGGTTGGTTGGTTGGTTGTTTGGTGTTGGTTGGTTGGGAGGGAGGGACGTGAGAAAATATACTAACTCCATAAGTGGGGACAACCGGAAAACGGGATTTGGCCGAAAAATCGTTTAAATTTTGTAGATACGGCTTCTAATACCTTCATATTCTCGAAATGGTAGCCCCTTAGGCCACTCCCCAGGGTTGTGATGCAAATTCGGACTGGTTACTTCTGATAGGTTACTGGAACTTCTTGAGCAGCTTTTCGGACTTTGGTCAATAACTTCGCAGGAAACGATGATAGGGCCTTCATTTTGATGTCATTACGTTTGGCTAACCATTGCGAGTATATTTATATGCATATTGACTGTCAACTCGGATGATGACCTTAACCTGACCTTAGGTCATCATTTTTACGTTTTGACCTAGTATGGCGATATCAGAATCACTCGATTGGCAGTAACGAGAGGAAGAGAATGGCGCCTAAAGTTTACCTTAACTGAACCCAGTCAGACGCTGGCGCCAAGAAACCCTTCTCTAACCTTGTCGCCTTCCTTGACCTTTATGACACCAATATTGACCTTAGCCAAAAAGTTATAGATAGAGTTTCGTCTTTATTTCTCATGGGTGATCCACAAGCCTTCGCGTTTTTCGCTATCCTGCATGGGAACAGAGGTGGAGGGGGTGTTTGACCCCCCCCCCACCGGGGTGAAGGTGGCTTGGAGGCCCACTGAGGCTGGTGTTAATCAGGGGAGGGATCACTAGACCTGGTGTTTCATTTTGACAATGCTTAGTAACCATTTTCATCATTATTCAGAGATTTGAAATGCTATTTTCAGATGTTAACGTGGAGCCGGTTTGGTTTGGTGTTCTTGGTCAAAGCTGGAGGCCCGTGAGTGTCAAGGCTGGAGTCGGCGGTGCCGGTACAAGACTGACGCGGACTGCGTAGAACTCACTCACTGCTGCCATAATCTCCTAAGCACGCGCCCGGCTGGGAGGCGAAATTCGCCCCCTCCTGGTTTTCCCCAGATAGCTAAAAAACGAAGAGACGCAGAACAACGAAACTTACATTACGTTATCCCTGATTAATTTTTATATCGGACCAAATTTTTGAGTCAAGGTCATGTCAGGTCAAGGAGCTATTCAAGGTCAAGTGACCCGACCTCAAAACCTAAAATGAGTTTGAAGCGGCGCCCAGGGAACATCAGCGAACCGATCAGTTTGAAACTTCCACAATATGATAAGGTCATATAAGGGTCTTACAACTCTGCTATCTCGGAATTTTGATACTGTTGGCCTAAGGTGGGGTCAATTTTTTTATCACCCCATTAGAGGTCTATGGTGAAAAATAGAATGGATTCGTTGTCAGTAAATACTGGATAAAGCTGAAAATCCTCAAACCGTCTATTCTTACCACGATCTTGACCATAAAGTTGAGTTTTTGAGCATATGACCTCTCAAAGGTCATGTCAGGTCTCCCATTTTGCTTGCATTGTGCTTATATTGTCACGGGGAGTCGATTGATATGCAACATGACCATACCAGGTCACTCTGTGACCCTGATCTAGCTCGAGGTCAGGTCATTTTCACTATTTGACCTAGCAAGGTCATATTATACATCATTCGATTCGCCGCGATGAGAGGAATCCAATGATGCATAAAGATTTTCTCTAGCTCCCCAGAGGGCAGATCTAGAAAGAGAAACGTACACTGCTCTGTTTTAAGCCTATGGAACCTTCTTTGACCTATACTGACCTCAATATTGACCTGAAATAAAAATTCTGCGTATAAAATCTCTTCGTCTTGTCAAGAGCTTTCGAACGCCGCCCGTAATTTTTCTTTAGCTTTCATGGGGAATTAGATACGGAGGGGGGGCGAAAAAGGCTCCCCCAGCGCGCGGGGCGCGTCATGCCAGGGACCCCAGCGGGGCGCGTGTAAAATGTTCTGCTTCTATTCAGACAGCTTGTCTTTGCCTCGGAAAGACAGTGTGGAAGGCTGTTGTGTCTCGTTCCTGGGTAACTATGAAATTTACTTGGCAAGATGTTGACTCCTAATAGTGAACTTATAAGATCCTGAGCTCGTGTCTGGGAATACTTTTTAGACCATAGCTGAGAAACATGCTGCTGTCACACCGCGAGTGAGCATGCTTAATGTCTGTTTTTATAGTGATAATTTTATCGTGGTTCTTGATGGTTACCTGTCTTTTTTATTTTCAGCGCTACGATTTTATGTCTTTTTATGCTCTGTGTGTATTTTAGCCAATATCCCGAGTGTTTACTTTTATAGAAATGACGTGTGAAGTGAAAAACCAAATACAGTGGATCTTAGACATAATATACGAACAAATGAGGGGCTACGATGTGGGGAGAATGATGTTGTCTACAGCTTTCCAATGTGATATATTTTTATTATTTTAGTCCACAATTTCCGTCGGTTTCCTGAAACAGGTGGCCGGGAGTTGATATTTCACTCTGCTGAAGGACATAGCAGGCGCTGAAATAGGGCCATCGCTTACTGACTGATGCTCTAAATTTGCCAGACAACTCATCGAACTGAGGCTGCTACAATAATTACTGTGAGTTGGGCTGGAGCTGAATTATACACAAGTACCTGGTATTTCGTCGATCTGATTCATTGCTGAGAATTTTCAAAGAGAAGAACTGGTGTTTCAAGACGTCGACAGCGGCTGCGAGAGGTAAGTGTTGTGAGTTTGTGCAGATCGATCCGCGGGAAGCTTACTAGCCAGTGGCAAACATGCTCATACAGAGCAATGGTTTTGACAGAAGTCTTTCATACTAGTGAGTATCTAGTCAAAGTACCTGTGAAGAGTCAGCAATTCGTTCATATGTGTATGTAAAGGTCAAACGTCTTCGAAATTGGTGTATTATTTAACACAAACTCAAGTAATAATAATAATGGTAATGATAATAATGGTTATTATTATTATTATTATTATTATTATTATTATTATTATTATTATTATTATTATTATTATTATTATTATTACGCACAGACACACACACACACAAGTGTGTGTGCATGAAGAGTTTTGGAGATGCACTCGACTGGAGGGAATGCCACACTTTCATAATGCGATTTAAACTGAGACATGTGATAAAGATGCCGAGCAACCACTTGGTCCATATTTCATATGTCTCAGGACCTACCCTTCGCGAAGAAAAAGTGCATAATTTCACCCCTATTGACCCCGTCTTCCCCGGAGTGGTCCCATGATACGGAATGGACTGGAGAAAGTGACGTAATGCTTAAGCCCTGTTACGGCAAAAATGTATTTCGCTTGATCTTCTTTAAAACCTATGTGCTCAATGTGACTGGTACTGGCCAATCAATTTCATCAATGGCTAAATTCAAACATGAATTATGGTTTAGTATATCAAGAAAAATAGCAGAAATTGAAAAGCATCGCTTTGATTCGTATAATAGCCTTTTTAAAGCTGAAATGCTTCCTTTGTATTCGTTTTCATTTGTGGTGCAAATAAAGAGTTCAATTTGGAACAAAGCGTTACCAGGTCATGACACGCTGATATGGACAGTTTGTATCTGTAGCAATAGAAAATGAAACAATACGAAATATTGGGATTTTCCCCATTTTTAGAAGAAATAAGCCTGAATTTACCACTTTGGAGAAAAAAATTTCCCTGAAACTACTCCAGTCTGGAATCACATCAATGTGCCTAAATCTCTTTAATACAGCTTTCACCCAACCATGTTCGATGTCTCGTTTTTTTTTTTTTTGGTTGCGATAACCATTACGGCTTATGGCTTGTGGTTGCGAGAGCGGGGCACGACCAACAGGTGTACCTACATCTGCCACAGGAGGGAATCTCTAGTCTCACCATGGCGGATGACGACACCAAAAGTCTGATTCGATCCTGCCTCATCTCTACCAAGGGCACTCTGTCTCTTCGCGAGCTGAAAAGTGAGTCGAACTGTCACCTCGAACTGTCGGAAGTTGGATATTCAGGTTCAAGTTTTACGTGTATTCGACTTCTTAGGAGGTTGTTATACAGTTGGCAGAATTGGATTTTCTGCGTAACTTTTTTGGACCCTAGTGGTTTATTGTTTATTATGGTTTGATTAGCAACAGGTGTACGTATCCAATGACAGCTCAAGTCATTCTAGATAAACAGTGGCTGGCAAGATGCATGATTATATACACAATGAGTTCATACAATACAAAACAAAGTACAGGGAAACACTAAAACTATAAAAATGTGTGCAAAAAGGCACATTTAAAAACTGCAGTCGTTGCTCACTGCAAGGGCAGCTGCATAATATATTGGCAAGTCTGAGATCTGAATTGCCCAAAAGAGCAACTAAAAGGGTCAGGCTCAGGGCACGCTGCCACAAAAGAATCAAAATGGGTAGCCTAACGGCAGAAAGTCTCTGTTTCACCGTATCTACACGGCCGAAGAGCACATGAAATAGGCTGCGCGACATTGCCCGCGTGGCTCTAAACGGGACATGTAGTGGGAAACTTCCGAGCAGGAGGGCGTGATTGATAGCAGAAGCAGGCGGGTGCAGTGGATCGGGCACCGGTGTCGGAATCGGAAGGACACCAGTTGGACTACCCATTGGTGAAGCTGGCCGTCCCGCCTAAATTTAAGCCTTATACAAGCTTCATACGTACTTCTTTTAGATAACATGTAAAGGGCTCTACAAGAATATGTGTAATGGCTAATCAAAATCTCAATTTCTAGCACTGCTGGGAATTCACATGCCTTATTGTATCATGTGTGTTTATTGTGGAATTGCTCTGCCACTTAATAGGAGTACAATTGTGAAGATGTTGATGCGATGATTGCCCCACCTGCAGAGGACTTCCAGACACTGGTGGGAGGGACAATACCGTTCCGAGAGTACGGTCATCGAACCCTGGAAGAGTACCTGAGGTCCATCCCTGACGTGGTGAAGGTAACTGCTGTCTCCCGTGAGATGCGTTCACTCCGCCTCCTTTTTGTTTTATTGTTCTGGATGGAACATAAAGCACACATTTTTGGTCGAATGCTGCTACTCGAAAGTGATGAAGTTAGTGATGGTATCATCGAGTCTTCTGTCCTTTATCCCAGGACAAACTACCGATGCAGATCGATGAATGAGCGTGCCGGGCTTCTCAGTATATCTGTGACCGCAGGTCAATGACTGGATGTGTAGAATACGATGACTGAGTGACCTATCTAACCAATGACCGTAGGCCCATAACTGTATGTGCCGAATGTGATGAGTGGATGTGCGGGGTATCTCAGTATACCCTGTGGCCGCAGGTAGATGACTCGGGGCCGGAGATTCAGCTACGGTATGTTCCGGACGCTAGTACGGCGGGAATCGCCTCTCTGGTGCAGCGTCAGAGGGGCGCCAAGAAGAGAGTGCCGCCCCGCCGGCCCACTTCCTACATACCACGCTCTGGCGCCGGCGGATGTGAGAACTGCAGCGGCAACCGACCGCGCGGCTCCAAACTCCATGACCTGGTGTCTCTTTGTGACGCCTCATCATTGACGCTTGTCAAATTGTGAATTTAATGCACAGCTAAGTTGTATTGGTCACTGTTCTAAGATCGTGTATAATGCCGCACTTTTGCGAGTTGTGTACTTCATCAGCTGCACCGTTAGGACGGGTCTGGTGGTGAGCCGAATACGCTGCCGCTCTCTGAATACTCCGCCCGCTCTCCAGACCGGAAGCCGGGCGGTTTTTCTGCACCGCGATTCAATACGCAGTCGCAGCGGACCTTCAACGTGCGTCCTGGCGCGCGTTCGTCGGGACCCCGGCCCTCGTTCCAGTCCAACTCTGGGCCCCGCTGGCAGCAGCCTGCGCCCAAGCCCAACAGTGGCTGGGGCGCACCCAAACCGACCGATGGGCTGCTGCCCACCCCGTCGCCACCCAAGCCGGCGCAGCCGCCGGCGCAACCGAAACAGGCCCGGCAGCCGACGCCGCCTCTCCCGCCTTCTGCCCGGACAGAAGTGGACCCGGCGGCGCTGGAGCCGCAGCAGGCGCCGCCGGATAGTGCGCAGGCCTGGTGGGGCGAGGCGCCCCGTCAGAGCCGAGCGCCGCCGCTGCCGACTCCGGCCCCGGCCCCGGCCCCCAGCTGCCGACGGCGAACCAGGCGCCCCGACTGCCCACTCCCGCCCCCGCCGTGCAGGAGGCGTGAGTAGAGGTCCTTTGTTATGATACTATTCCTTGAAAATTGCTTTAAGTGTAATTATTTTCATAGAATTCAAACACACTCTATAGTTCAAACACTCTCTGGATTTTGGGTTGTTGTGATCGTGTGCCGTCCGAACGCTGTTGGCGGGTGGTCGCTGAGAGCTGTGCGAAGTGTGCGTGCCTAGGCTGGGAGCTGTGCTAAGTATGTCTGCCTGGGTTGGATGCTCTGCTGTGTGTGCGTGCCTGGGCTGGGAGCTGCGCTAAGTATGTGCTGCCTAGCGTTGGTGGTGCTGCGCTGAGTTGGTGCCGTACCTGGTTGGCGTTGGTCGAGACTTACACCGAGCGTATGTGTCTGGGTTGGGTGCTGTGCCTGGTTGGCCATTGTTTGGGAGTTTCGCCGAGTGGGTTGGTTGCTGTGCCTGGTTGGCGTTGGTTGGGAGTTACTCTCAGTGTACGTGTCTGAGTTTGTTGTTGCACCTGTTTGGCGTTGGTTGGGTGCTGTGCCTGTTTGGCGTTGGTTGGGTGCTGTGCCTGGCTGGCGGTGGTTGGGAGTTATTCTCAGTGTACGTGCTGCAGGGCGGTGTCGGGCCCGGTGGAGGATCTGAGGCTCTACATCAGCCAGCACGGCCTGCCCGAACCCAAGATAGAGACGGTGACGTTCAAGCCGAAGAAGGGCCGCGTCGCCAGCTTCTACACTACCATCGTGGTGAGGGTGCTGCTCAGACTGCCGGATGTATATGAAACTGGACGACATGACGTTTTCATCACATGATACAGTCATTGGTATTTCTCTTCTTTTTTACCAGGAGTCTGTACTCATTCACACTATAGTTCTTCGTTCGCAAATACACGTACCTATATAAAAGGGGCTGAGTTTGGTATGCCTGTAATGTACAATGCAAATGCCATTCTATCGATTATTTGTGACCGGAAAATGTTATTCTTGGCTATAAATAGATGGCTCGGGAAAGGGAAATAAAGCTGTAAATGTTCAGTTATCTTTCCCGTGGTCGCAGTGGTTTCTAGCCTGAAAACACCTGGATGCTTCGTTCCATTCTGTTTCTTTATGGTGCTGCATGGTAAAGATGTTCCTATCCGAAACGGATTCTTCATTAGAGCGAAGTCCTGGAGGCAAACTTTAACGTCATTCGTGTGGTGGAGTGGTTATGATAGAACGCATAAGACAGATACATTGAGGCGGTACACCAAGCTTTAGAGGTCCGCCCCCCCCGCGCAATAAAAATTGAATGAGGCTTTCCGTACGCAACACAAGTGCACCGCATTATTAAAATAGTTTGCGTTTGCTGATGTGGGAATGCAAACTCATCTTGTGTGTCCTCGCTCTCTGTGATGTGCGGGTAAGCTCGACCGGGTTCAAAATGAGTGTGTCCTCAGTTTTAGGACGTGTTTCACACCGTGTAGATAGGGAGCTTTGTGAGAAGAGAAGGGCCAGGGTTTTTTCTGCTGATGAGGTACTGGCTGTTTGAGGGTCAAGGCCAATTCAGCATAGCCTTTGGAGCCGTGGCCGGGTGCATATACAGATACAGATACAGATACAGATACAGATTTATTCGAATAGGGTCCACATCATGCATGGTTTTTCACCCATTCACGTCAGTTATTAAAAAGTAAACAAACAGGTCAAATTCGACAGACACGCACACCATCACTCATAAAATCTGCCTTGTTGAGAAGCTTAACAATTTTAAAACAAAAAAAGTTATCAAAACTAGACCGATAAAAGAACGCTAGAAAAATGTAAAGAAAAACCTTAAACAACGCCTAAAACAAGCCTAAAACTGCGTTCCCTTGAACAAGCCACCATCACTAATTTAAAAGATTTGGTAACATTTCCTTGAGCTGCGCCTTAAACTGCGGTGAACCAGGCACCAGTCCCGTTCTGTTCAGCAGGGTTACACCTCTGAAACACAGACGTCTCCTACCAGCCTCTGTTCGGATCCGCGGCAAGGTCCATTGACCAGCGTTCCTGGTGTTGTGCTGATGCACTTGGTTGGCCCGGTGTCCGATCGTTCCTTTCAGATAAAGTGGCTGACCTGACACTAAAATTCTCTCAATGGCACACACGGTATGGTAGCCTATCATCTCGTCAGCCGTTGGCCATCCTAGCTGCCTTACTGCATCTGATATGTGATCGTAACGTCGCTTTCCAGTGACAACACGTGCACAAAAGTTTATCATTTTTTGCACACGATGTTTTTGAGACGCACCACATGAACCATACAGAGACAAACAGTACCGCAGTATCGAAATAACGAGCGCTTCTACAATGGTCTTCAGTACGGCTTTGGGTATCACGTGGCGTGTGTGACTCAAGGCAACGAGGAGTCCAGTACACTTGTGCGTGATATTGTCAACGTGATTTTGAAAGTTGAGATGCCGATCCATGATTAAGCCCAAGTTCTTGACTATTCTCGCGTCTCTGATAACTGTGCCACAAAAATTGAGCGATACTGGAGGCAAATCACGAAGCATCGCTGGTGAGCCGAGAACGAGCATTTGGGTTTTGTCAGTGTTAAGCTTCATACCGTTGTGACAGAACCAGGAATATATCGAGTTGAGTGCAATCTGCATACGAGCCACTATTTGCTGCAAATCTCGCCTATTACCACTCACGAGTACTTGCGTATCGTCGGCGTACTGAATTATGGTTACGTCATCATTGACGCCCAGGCTAAGGTCATTTGCGTACAACATGTACAGCAAGCATGAGGTGGCCCCACCTTGATAGACACCAATGTTGTTTTTGCGACTTTTTGAGATCGAAAGTGTGCCGTCAGGCTCTCTTATTTGGACCTGCTGCGTGTGACCGGTGAGATAGTTACGGAACCACTGGGTATCTATGCCATAAACTATGAGTTTTTTTAGCAATTTAGAATGAGGAACAACGGCAAAGCATTTCGAAAGGTCCAATAGCACCAATATAGAAATTTCACTCCTGTCCATGGCCAAAAGCACCTTGTCTGTAATAACATGCAGAGCTGATTCCGTAGAGTAACACTTTCGATAACCATGCTGAGCGTCAGAAAGGAGATGGTTGTCTTCCAGATATTTAGAAAGCTGTTGCTGAACAATTCGTTCTACTAGTTTCATGATCGCTGGAAGTATCGATATTGGCCTAGTTTCAGATGGTTTTTTGCTTGTTCTGGTTTTCGGTATTGGGGTCACTATCGCATGTTTCCATGTTTGAGGGACTGCACCGGAAATAAGGCGAGAATTTACTACATCAAGAAGAGGTTCCCCAACCCCATAAAAAGAACTTTTGAAGCATGTCTATGCTGATCCCGTCAACTCCTGTAGACTTAGAAGGCTTCATAGACGCTAGTGTTAGACATAGTGCAGTCATGTCTATTGGCTGAACTTTAAATGAGCTAGTAGTTACTCGTGGCATTAACATTGTAACTGGCGCTGTGGGTGCAGGAACGCTGGCTGCAGTGGTAGGTCCTACAGTAGCGTAAAAATCATTTAATGCGTCAGGCGTGATCTGTGGGAAGCTAATCTGCTGTTGTTTGCTACCGATAACAGGGCGCAACACCCGCCAGAGACCACCGCGTCCACCCCGGCTGATTTCCCTCTCGTACAGCGCAACGCTATCCTTGCGAATGGCAGAACGGCAGAGGCGGTTTATGCGTTGGTATTCGGCCGGGTCACCTGAAGTGAGAGCTGCACGACGATTATGTATGAGAAGCTGAGTTTCTGTCGATACTGGTGGTGCCTTGTACCGTCTTTGGTTTATTTTCCGGCGTGGTGCTACCATGTTTAAATGATGTATGAATGTGTGGTGAAAGCCAAGCCATTTTTGTTCGGTAGAATGGGCGTAAGAAACCTGTGTCCAATCAACTGTCCGAAGCTCAGAGTTGAATGCTGATATGTCAACACTCTTAAGAGACCTACTTATCACATTGGACACATTGGGAGATCGAACTGGCTTATCATGACACAAAACAATTCTAGTAAAATCATGAGGCCCGCCGTAATGACACCTGGTGACTCCGACACGGCGAACCAAATCCGGTCGGTTTGTGGCTATAACATCGATGAGGCTGCCCGCCGGGCGGTAGGTTGGACGGATTTTGTTTGCGACATGTAAATTATACATTGAAAACAGATTCTGTATGTCGCGGCGGTCATTTCTAAATCTGAACAGACAGCGGTTTATATCGCCAGCTATTACAACAGTCGACTTTGGGTGATTTGCTAACATAAACTGTATCTGATGCTCCAGATCATCAAAGTCCACAGAAACCTGTCGTTCACTGGTATTAGGGACACGATACACCGAAGCCACTAATACGGATTGTCGTTTATCTATGCGGACCAATATCCAAATGATTTCAAGCTTTGAGTCCTCAATACCAGAATCAGGAGTCGTGAGTATTTCACACTTCAGACTCTCACGCACAAGGATAGCAACACCGCCTCTCCCTTTAGATAAATTCAGTTTGTCTGGTCGATCTTGTCGAAAAAGTTGGTAACCCTTCACTGATACGAGCCTGTCCGGTACGTTTGGTGTAAGCCACACTTCGCTTAGAGCTAAAATATCAAATCCATAGACACTGTCGATGTCCTTGCGAAGTTCTGGGAGTATTGGTTTGTAGGACTGGATATTTAAATGTCCGATGATAAGACGGCTGGTCCCACTATAGCGGCGCCAGTTGACACCGCCTCTCCGATATGAGTTTGACGCGCCTGTTCCCCATGACGTGGAGTGAGGACAAGGGCCATGATCGATCAGTCACCCTAACACGAAAATCATCTAGTGGCTGGGACATACATAGCTGCTTGAATTGAACACAGTTGTCCATGTGTCACGAGCCGATCTTAGAGTATTGATGCAGGTGACCGAATGCCTGTGGTGTGACCGGGCGCGGGTCGGAGGCATCAGTTATCTGCCTGTGCTGTGACCGGGCGCGGGTGGGAGACGTCAGTTGTCTGCCTGTGCTGTGACCGGGCGCGGGTGGGAGACGTCAGTTGTCTGCCTGTGCTGTGACCGGGCGCGGGTGGGAGACGTCAGTTGTCTGCCTGTGCTGTGACGGGGCGCGGGTGGGAGACGTCAGTTGTCTGCCTGTGCTGTGACGGGGCGCGGGTGGGAGACGTCAGTTGTCTGCCTGTGCTGTGACGGGGCGCGGGTGGGAGACGTCAGTTATCTGCCTGTGCTGTGACCGGGCGCGGGTGGGAGACGTCAGTTGTCTGCCTGTGCTGTGACCGGGCGCGGGTGGGAGACGTCAGTTGTCTGCCTGTGCTGTGACCGGGCGCCGGTGCGGCTGCAGGTCGGAGACATCAGCTGTCAGACGTACCCGGCCGAGAGTCCGTCGGCGGCGGTGGCCGAGGCCATGGCCAGCCAGATGGCGCTGGAGGAGCTGCGCTGTCGCCAGAAGCTGCAGCACAGCGGACTGCGCGACTCGCCGGTCACTCAGGACCCGCAGCTGACCGTCACGCGCATCGCTCAGGTGGGCCTGTGGGACGAACTGTCGCCGTTGTGGTCAGACGGTGACGTGACCCACCCGGAACTGAGCTGGCCAGATCGCACCCCTCGGACCGCCTGCAACCAGTTTCAGATGACGATAATAGTGTGATACTGTGTGATGTGATATTGTATCAGTAGCTGCGCCCCTCAAAAAAAGATGACAGTAGCTCCGACGTCCTCTAGGACATCTGAGTAGATGCGAAAATCGGTGTCCGGTGGAACAGACTGGGAGGAGATATAAGCTGTTTGCGGCGGATCATCACCAATGTGGTGGGCGTAGCTAAAGTAAGGAATTGTCGAAATTTGATTAAGGCCTCACATTCTCATTTTATGTGCTTTAGCGAAAATGGCGCACGGAAAAAGAGCAAAATGAAAATCACAAACTACCCCGGAAAGGTCCGTATCTGCTGTAAAACAGTTTGTTTTGGATTAGTAGTTGAAACTCATGCGCCTGAATTGTGCTTCTCTAATCTCCGAAAAAAACACCTTTCGTTTTGTGGAGAGTGAGGTTTGAGATGAGCTTAGAAGAGCTTTGAGGAAGTTTGAGGAGGCGCTGGAAGATGCGAGAGTAGACCGGGGGAGTTAAGAGGAGGGAGGAGTTTTGAAGAAGCGCTGGAACGTACCCATTGTTACCAGTTTTTTGTGAGTTTGAATAAATGCCCCCGAAAATTTCCCTGCCATTTCGCTGCGACAAGCCGTTAGCTTGTTGTATTTATTCTGTCTGTGTCGGCGTGTGAGCTTTTACGTTTGTATCTGATGGTGACCACGTCTGGCTCGGTCCATCGCTGTCTGCCGCAGATCTTGGAGTCGCGCCCGAACGGTCTGTGGCGGGACAGTCTGCCGCAGGAGTATCGCAACCGCTTCCACGAGCGCGTGCCCGATGACTGGGAAGACGCCGTCTACGGCTCCGGCACCGCGCGGTTCGACCGGATCGGCGCCGACAAGTACATCCTCTACCCCACCATTAAGGTCAGTAGTGAGCCCGGAGGAAGAAAACCTCGTTCAATCCTTGCTCCCTGCGAAAGCTAGTTGTGGCCTTGCAACCGAGGAGGCTCAGAATCTGATTAGTTTTCATCTAAGCTAGTTGGGCTGTGAGATTTCTCACAGTTGAGGGCTGAGTTCCTGTTGTTCACAGAGACGCACTCATATTCTTTCTGGGGATGCTTCACCCCGGAAACTACTGAGTCCTCTGAGGCCGCCCTCAGGCTTGGTGTGGTGTCCGTCAGGTTTCGGCTGGGGGGAAGGAGAAACCGAGTGGCGGTAGCGCGCTACCTTGAAGCCCCGCTCAGGTCTGAGTTTGTTGTGGCGGCCGGCAGGTGTCGGGAGGAGGCGGAGAAGGTGACAGCGCGCGGGGCTCGGAGGCGGGCTCGGGCGGCGCCGGTGACAGCCTGGTCAGGATGGAGATGGCGGCGCTGCCGGAGGAGGACCTGTTCCCCGTGTACGTCACCTGGGTGCTCAGCGGCTCCCAGCTGGCGTTCCGCATCATCGGTGAAAGCAACACGGTGTGTGGCCCACGCTGCTGTCTGTCAAAGGCAGCTCCGTGGACTTGGAGGATCTGTGATTGTGTGCTCCAGTTTTTCGTTGTTCGTCATGGCAGTGACGTGTAAATTCGGAGCCACTGCCACTCCTTGCAAGGACCGGACGTTTTCCGTGTGTGGCTAGCAATGCCCATTGACTGTCCCAGAACTCAGAGTATGTCACACTACTTCCAGGGCATTTATCGTACGTGCACGGTAACAGAATCCAGATGAGTCGCGCGCCTTTGTTGGACCACCGCTGCCAGAGGTGGTCCCGTGCCTCATGCCCGCACCCTGTCACTCGGTGCTGCCCGGGCAGGATCTGCTGGACGACCTGTTGACTGAGATGGAGGTGGCTGTACTGGACACTCACGACCCCGTCACCCCTATTATCGGCGGTGTCTACATGGCAAAGGTGGGTCCTCAGCCAACGGCGAGGCAAGTACCAGTCTGTTGGCCTTACCATCAGTATGTGGCCTTTGGTTAAGTGAGAGCAGTGTTTAGTTACTTATAGTCAAGGCCAATGTGTGTGGTACAAGTTCGCTGCGCCAGACCTGCTCACACCAGCGAATGCCTGCCCGCCCACACGTGCACTTATCTCTTTCCATGCGACTTTTCAGTGTGCCATCGCCCGCGTCACTCCTGAGCTGTGTCCCGCCCGCTCCTCCCCTGTGCTGTCTTCTGCCCGCTCCCCCTCCTCCCCTGTGCTGTCTTCTGCTCACTCCTCCCCTGGGCTATCTTCTGCTCACTCCTCCCCTGGGCTATCTTCTGCCCTCTCCTCCCCTGGACTGTCTTCTCACTTTTCCCCGGGGCTATCCTCTGCCCACTCCTCCCCTGGGCCATCTTCTACCCACTGCTCTCCTGGACTGTCCTATGCCTCTGAGCTATCCCAAGCCACTCCACGCCGTATCCGGATCGTCCCTTGCCTGTCTCTTCGCTCACTTCATCCCTGAACTTCTCCCTCGTCCACTCCACCCCTGAGCGACCCCACCCCCGTCCAGTCCACCTCGAGCTGCCTCCTCCTCCATGTCGCCCATGATCAGATCCGTTACCCACCCCACCCCTGAGTCGATCCCCTCCTATCCCACCCCTGAGTCGATCCCACACCACCTGGTCGTCCCCACCCCACCCGAGTCGATCCCCGCCCACACATCCTGAATCGATCCCCGCCCACTTCACCAGTTGGTGGTCCTCTGTCCCTGAGCCTGCCCTCACCCAGTCCGCCCGTGACCCGTCCCTCCCCCAACAGGTGGACGGCACGCCGCACCGTGTGCAGGTGGTAGACATCCTGGACGACATGGTGTCTGCCTTCTTCGTCGACATCGGCGACACAGAGCTGGTGGCGGCGCGCAGTCTGGCTCCGCTGGACGTGGCGCGCTTCGGGCGTCTGCCGGGACAGGCGCTGCATGCCCAGCTCAGCGGCGTAGACCCGCACCGGCCCGGCGCGCGGGAGGCGCTCACCAAACTGGTGCTGCGCAAAAGCCTCATCTGCCAGGTGCGGCCCGCTGGCGACGCCAGACAGATGAGGAGTCTGTCTGTCTCACTGTCTCGAGTTTGTGTTTCTCACTGTCTTGTTTTTGTCTCACTGCATTGAGCGTGTCTGTCTCACTGTCTTGAGTTTGTCTGTCTCATTGTCTTGAATTTGTCTGTTTCTCATGTGTTTGTCTGTCTCACTGTCTTTTGTCTGTGTCACTGTCACTGTCTTGAATGTCTGTCTCACTGTCTTGAGTTTGTCTGTTTCACTGTCTTTCGTTTGTCTGTCTCACTGTCTTAGTTTGTCTCACTGTCTTGAGATTGTCTGTCTCACTGTTTTGAGTGTGTCTCACTGGCTTGAGCTTGTCTGTTTCACTGTCTTGAGTTTGTCTGTCTCACTGTCTTGAGTCTGTCTGTCTCACTGTCACAATGCAGGCGTCAAGGTTTTCTTTGGTGGTTTAGTTGGGAAAACAGGCATTAGGTTAATACATTTTGATTCGATGGGTGGGTTGTAAAGATACTATTATTTACGCCGCTTTACTATTCAGAGTTTGTGCTGGTCTTAACCCGCGCCCCACCGGGGGTCCGGCGCCACCTTCGCCCCACCGGGGGGCCATCGATGGCCCCCCTCTAACTCCGAAAATATGGGCGTCAGCGCAAATCTGCAAAGTGCAATAGAAAGCTCGCGTGAATTCAGTAAGAAATTACTTCGCATGTTTTAGTGCTCAGGTCAATAGTTTGACCTCCAGAGGTCAAATTAGGTCAAGATCGGCTATTTTCACTCAAATATGCAATGATTAAGCAAACTGGGCATAACTCTTATGTCATTAGAGCTATTGAGGCCTGGTAAAGTACATTTGATAGCAAATTGCCAGTACTTTTTCCGCTATGTGGAACGTAAAGACCTCCCGCCAGTGGTTTGACCGCCAGAGGTCACCTCGTGACCTAATATGACCTGAGGTCACGAAAGGTCAAAAAGTGACCTTGCCGTATATCAAATGAAAGCCAGTGACAAGACAAACACGATGGTGTTTGTTTCACCGCTCTAGCTCAATTAGGTCAAAAGTTATTGTTAAAATACTGTTTTTGACCTCTGGTGACCTTGGATGACCTTGGAAAAGTCAAAGGTCAAATATGACCCCTGGGATCCGTGAAAGAGTGTCCAAAAACGTTGTTCTGAGTAGTCTGAGTATTTGCAATCATTTTTGTGGCTTTTATATCATGAAACAACTTTTCCCCATGCTTTTCCAATGGGAGAGGGTCGCCTCGTGACCTGACCTCAGGGCACGAAATCGAAAAATCCCGGATATACACCTTGTAGACCCTGGAGGGGTTATGAAGTGTAGGAAGTTTCAAATCGATCGACTTTGAAATGTAGCTCTTACAGAGCTCTAAAGGTGAAGTGAGGTGACCTTGGTTGACCTCGTCTGTTGACCTGACCTTGGGTGACCCGGGATAAAAAATTTCAGGGATGATGGGAAAATGATGCAGTGAGAGGTAGAGCCCTCAACTGCGGCGCTGCGCCTCGTCGTTTTTCTGCTATCCCGGAAAAACCTTAGGGGGCCATCGATGGCCCCCCCCAGTGGGGGCGAGGGTTAATGCTTGTGGGGAAGAGGGGAAGTGTCAAAACGACGATAGGAATTTTTGAAAACAGTATTTGACTTGTTGACCTAACGTTCTGTGAGAGCTGCTCTACTGTTCTATGCCTTTCCTGTCGGTGGATGAGGATAGGTGGATGTGGGTGTGGTGGCGCTCGGCATCACAGTTTCGCCCTGCCGCCGCCAGGTTGTGGTGGCCGACGAGGGCCGTCTGGAGGTGATTCTGTTCGACACTTCTGGCGAGGATGACATCAACATCAACCAGACGCTACGCGAGGTGGCCGAGGCCGACGCGCCGCCGACACTGCCCGCGGTGAGAGCGTACAGATGGCGTCAGGGGCTCTCAGAGCCAGAGAGAGAGAGGAGAGAGAGAGAGAGAGAGAGAGAGAGAGAGAGAGAGAGAGAGAGAGAGAGAGAGAGAGAGAGAGAGAGAGAGAGAGAGAGAGAGACAGAGACAGAGACAGAGACAGAGACAGAGACAGAGACAGAGACAGAGACAGAGACAGAGACAGAGACAGAGACAGAGACAGAGACAGAGACAGAGGCAGAGGCAGAGGCAGGGACAGGGACAGAGAGATCAGGTGCCCCAGTCCCCACCCAAAGAGAGCGGGTGAGATGACCCTACGCACGATTTAGGGACAGTTGAGAGGTGCCTCCACACACAGATAGCAGAGGTGCCCTCACCTACCTTCAGAGGTACATTGGGCTTGTGCCTCGAGCTACAGATGAACGGGTGGGAGGTGGTGACCGAGCGGCGATGATAGCTAACGCGGCTGGAAACTGGAAAGGCATAGACAGAGCTACTTAAAGGGAGCTATTTGGCAATCTTCTACGTCGTGTTTTAAGTACTGGTACAGTTTCAGCATCATCGTCCCCGTGTCCGTGCATGTGTAGGTGTGTCGGCGCAGCGTTGACCTATCCCGCGTCCCGTTAGGTGGGAGGCGTGGTGGATGCCTTCGTGGTACACGTGGCACCGACTGGCGACGAGGTGTACGTACAGCTGGACTCGGAGACCTCTTTGGAGGTCAGCGAGCGGGTGGTAGCCGCCGGCGAGCTGGCCGGCCCGTCGGCCCCCGTCGCCGCCCTCACTGGCTCCCTGGTACTGGCCAGGTACTCCGGACGGCTGCTGGTACCGCGCCCGCGTACTGGCGCCGCCGCAGCACGACATGGTGAGTCAATGATCCCGCGTACTCGGGCCGCCGCAGCACGACATGGTGAGTCAATGATCCTGCGTACTGGCGCCGCCGCAGCACGACATGGTGAGTCAATGATCCCGCGTTCTCGCGCCGCCGCAGCACGACATGGTGGGTCAATGATCCCGCGTACTGGCGCCGCCGCGGCACGACATGGTGAGTCAATGATCCCGCGTACTCGGGCCGCCGCAGCACGACATGGTGAGTCAATGATCCCGCGTACTCGGGCCGCCGCAGCACGACATGGTGAGCCAATGATCTCGCGTACTGGCGCCGCCGCAGCACGACATGGTGAGTCAATGATCCCGCGTACATGCGCCGCCGCGGCACGACATGGTGAGTCAATGATCCCGCGTACTGGCGCCGCCGCAGCACGACATGGTGAGTCAATGATCCGCGTACTCGGGTCGCCGCAGTACGACATGGTGAGTCAATGATCCTGCGTACTGGCGCCGCCGCAGCACGACATGGTGGGTCAATGATCCCGCGTTCTCGCGCCTCCGCAGCACGACATGGTGAGTCAATGATCCCGCGTACTGGCGCCGCCGCAGCACGACATGGTGAGTCAATGATCCCGCGTACTGGCGCCGCCGCAGCACGACATGATGAGTCAATGATCCTGCGTACTGGCGCCGCCGCAGCACGACATGGTGAGTCAATGATCCCGCGTACTGGCGCCGCCGCAGCACGACATGATGAGTCAATGATCCCGCGTACTCGGGTCGCCGCAGCACGACATGGTGAGTCAATGATCCTGCGTACTGGCGCCGCCGCAGCACGACATGGTGAGTCAATGATCCCGCGTTCTCGCGCCGCCGCAGCACGACATGGTGGGTCAATGATCCCGCGTACTGGCGCCGCCGCGGCACGACATGGTGAGTCAATGATCCCGCGTACTCGGGCCGCCGCAGCACGACATGGTGAGTCAATGATCCCGCGTACTCGGGCCGCCGCAGCACGACATGGTGAGCCATTGATCTCGCGTACTGGCGCCGCCGCAGCACGACATGGTGAGTCAATGATCCCGCGTACATGCGCCGCCGCGGCACGACATGGTGAGTCAATGATCCCGCGTACTGGCGCCGCCGCAGCACGACATGGTGAGTCAATGATCCGCGTACTCGGGTCGCCGCAGTACGACATGGTGAGTCAATGATCCTGCGTACTGGCGCCGCCGCAGCACGACATGGTGGGTCAATGATCCCGCGTTCTCGCGCCTCCGCAGCACGACATGGTGAGTCAATGATCCCGCGTACTGGCGCCGCCGCAGCACGACATGGTGAGTCAATGATCCCGCGTACTGGCGCCGCCGCAGCACGACATGGTGAGTCAATGATCCTGCGTACTGGCGCCGCCGCAGCACGACATGGTGAGTCAATGATCCCGCGTACTGGCGCCGCCGCAGCACGACATGGTGAGTCAATGATCCCGCGTACTGGCGCCGCCGCAGCACGACATGGTGAGTCAATGATCCCGCGTACTGGCGCCGCCGCATCACGACATGGTGAGTCAATGATCCCGCGTACTGGCGCCGCCGCAGCACGACATGGTGAGTCAATGATCCCGCGTACTGGCGCCGCCGCAGCACGACATGGTGAGTCAATGATCCCGCGTACTGGCGCCGCCGCAGCACGACATGGTGAGTCAATGATCCCGCGTACTGGCGCCGCCGCATCACGACATGGTGAGTCAATGATCCCGCGTACTGGCGCCGCCGCAGCACGACATAGTGAGTCAATGATCCCGCGTACTGGCGCCGCCGCAGCACGACATGGTGAGTCAATGATCCCGCGTACTGGCGCCGCCGCAGCACGACATGGTGAGTCAATGATCCCGCGTACTCGGCGCCGCCGCAGCACGACATGGTGAGTCAATGATCCCGCGTACTGGCGCCGCCGCAGCACGACATGGTGAGTCAATGATGACTGGGTGGTCTGGATAGTAGAGGCTGGTGAATGAGGATGATTCCGCTCGACAAAGAATGTGGGGTATTTGTTTCTGATGGGTTGGGTTCCTGGCTGTGGGGTCTCCAGCAGTGTGCTGTGCTGTTGTTTACCTAGTTGCCGGTTCTGCCGTCAGGTGTCGGTGCTGTTCGTGGACTATGGTAACCGGGACGATGTGGGCACCGCCGAGCTGCGCACTCTGCCTGAGGAGCTGGCGCGTCACCCTGGCCAGGCGCTACCAGTGCGGCTCAGCGGCGTTCAAATGACAGCTGAACTGGCGGTCCGGCTCACTGAAATGGTAAGGAATGGTACCGGACTCAGCGCTGAGACGGGCTGACGTACATACCTGCATTATTGCTGAGTCGCGCTGTCGTACCGGACTCAGCGCTGAGATGGGCTGACGTACCGGACTCAGCGCTGAGACGAGGTGACGTACCGGCCTCAGTGATTAGACGCGTTGATGTCAGTGCTGAGACAAGCTGACGTATGGGTCTCAGTGCTGAGACAAGCTGACGTATGGGTCTCAGTGCTGAGACAAGCTGACGTATGGGTCTCAGTGCTGAGACGCGTTGACGTACCGGCCTCAGTGTGGAGACACATTGACGTACCGGACTGCGACGCATTGACTTAGAACCAACTAAAGAAGTCATATGCGGTGTGGTTTAATTGATTGTGTAAGATAGCAGGAGGGGGAGAAGGAAGAAAATTTGCATGTAGTTAAGTACACATCCATACCGAGACACATTTAAAGCGATTGGTGCAAGCGTTTGCAGGGCATACATCGTGGTGACATCTTTCGTAACCTAATAATCGAAGCTCGAGTACAGTTTCCATGCCTACAGCCGCCGCATCGACAAACCCTCCCACCGGCTACCGAGATACACTATGAACACGAGTTCCTCACCAGCGCAAGCCGCCTCCATCTTCCACATGACGCTTATATCCTGACTTTTATTTGTTTTCGGAAACGTTTTGTACCAAACATAAACTGCTGAAACGCTAATGCAACACCGTGGGTCTCCCCATCACTGATTTCGTACCCATGAAGAAGTATCTCAACTCTCTGTCAATAGTTGACTGAGAAAACGTTTAACTTCGATGCCCATGATAACCCCAGCCGCCCATTTTAAAGACGTTTAAAGAGTTGTCATATAGAGTTTCCATTTTTTATGGTGGATTTCCGCTGGAATTGCGCGGTGATAGAAAAGTGTGAAATAGCTTTAATAGTGCCCATAGTTCGAAATTAGTTTGAAAGTAGCTGCTGTCATTTTTAGACGTGTGTTCTGTAACTCTAGTTTCGCCGTGTGACCGCTGGGCGGCGCTGCAGGTACCGATGGACGGCACGCGGGTGGTGCTGCGTGTCACGGCGCTGCCCTTGACCGGCCCTCCCGAGGTCGAGGCCTACAAACGGCTCGACACCAATGAGCTGGTCTCCATCAACGCCACACTACTCATCTCCTCCAGGTGCGGCGCTCGCAGCCTGCTGATGCCACGCTGAGGCCGGGGCCCTTGTTAATTGTCACAGGTATAGAGTCCACACTTTCTCGAAGCTGCGGATTTTAGGCCAATTGGTGTTCTTTGCAGACTGCGGGTGTAGAGGTTGGTCAGTCAGCGCTGGCAAGGATACTCCTCCCTCAGACATATAGTGAGGCTTTAACGAGGCAAAAGCTCTTCTCCTGTTTACACTCACGTTAACCTCGCTGCTGGACTGTGCCAGCCGCTAGTGTGTCTGCATGTCGCCAGTGTGTCTGTATCGTGGCAGTGTATCTGTGTGCCATCAGTTTGTCTGTGCGCCACCAGCTGTTTCTCTGTATCGGCGGTTGATCTGTGCCCTGCGGCAGCGTATCTGTGCCGTCAGCGTGTCTATGCCCCGCGGCTGTGCACCTGTATGCCGTCAGTGTGTCTTTGTGCCGGGGTTAACCTGTGGCCGGCGGCAGTCGGCCGGACTCTGTGTCGCGGCAGTCTTCTGTCTCGGAGAGCCGCGCCGCTGCCGCCGCAGCTGCCCGCACCCCAGCCTCAGCCTCAGCCCCAGCCCCAGCCCCAGCACCAGCGCCGGCGCCGGAGCCGGCTCCGCGCGCCGCCTCCAGCCCGTCGGAGCAGCTGGCGCGACTCTCCACCAGCGAGCTGGGTCTGCCGCAGTTCCGTGTGAGCCAGCAGGACGGCTACCTAGACGTCACTGTCAGCTTCTGCAGCAATCCCTGGAACATCTACGTAAGCGCTGCTGCCTGTCCGGCACCTTTTCCTGTCCCGTGTGAATCTGCCGCCTGAACTGCCGGTGTGCTGCTGAAACCCTGTTCAATGTCGTTGTCGAGCTCCATCCCCCCGTGAGGAAATCAGCTGGAAACCTGTGCATTGACGTTGTCCAGCTCCGCCTCTGGCATGAATCTAATATATATATATATATATATATATATATATATATATATATATATATATATATATATATATATATATATATATATACATACAAACACATACATATTTAGCTCATTCTTTGAGGCCGGGGGCTGGATTTGAAGAGGTTGGCCAGGATGCAGAATTTAGGACACTTTTACGACAGACCTGCCAAACACTAACCTGTGATCTTATTTTTGAGCATGATTGGAGTCTTCAATCTGCAAATCCATTTTGCAACAAGCGATAAGAAATGGTATGTAGTATGTTCCTGTTAGTATGCTTTCCGGGGATATATCATAAAGTTGAAAGTGTTTGACGAAGCTAAAGTGATACAATATAGTAGTATCGTGGCTAATGTATTGCTTGAACATCATCGGCGCGTGGCGTTTTCTAGTGAGTGTGTAGCGCGTGGTCGTAGTTCCCATGGGTCACGGGATAGCCGAGTAGTATTAAAGGAAGTTGGGAGGTTTTTGTTTTGGGTTTTTTAGACCGAAGTATCTATCCTGAAGGGCATGTCAGAGAACATGGTATAAATGTTTAATTTCTGCCAAAGCCCCCTGCTTTATTTTTCCGCGCAGTTGTTGATCGAACAGGGGTTTGTCCTGTAGAATAGGCTGCGTTGCGCCAGGGATAGCCCGTGTGACAAGCCGCAGATGTCTTGTGTTGCGCCCCTGACCTC
Organism: Lepas anatifera; assembly: GCA_034440635.1. Taxonomy (NCBI): domain Eukaryota; kingdom Metazoa; phylum Arthropoda; class Thecostraca; family Lepadidae; genus Lepas; species Lepas anatifera. The sequence continues at coordinate 97,668 of JAOTON010000107.1, read as the reverse complement.
CCAAGCTCACCCACCACACCATCACCCTCGCTTGGGTGGGGGGGGCAAATACAAATACGCTTTCGGGGAGCAAGCACGAACAGAGCATGGCGCTGTTAACACGGTGTCGGCGATGTAGACTGTAGCACTGGGTTGCGGCGGTGGCAGGTGCAGCCGTACCTGGAGGGGAACAACCTGCGCTCCATGATGCGCTCCATGCAGGAGTACTTCGGCCAGGAGGCCAACATCCGACCTCTGCAGCCGGGCGACGTGGCCAGTCGCCGGATCTGTGCCGTCCGCAAGCCAGAGGATGACATCTGGTACAGGTGAGAAGGCCCGTCACCCCACCCCCCCACACCTGGCACAGGTGAGAAGGCCCGTCATCCCACCCCGCCCACATCTGGTACGGGTGGGACCTTGTCACCCCACCCGCCCACATCTGGTACAGTTGAGAAGGCCCGTCACCCCACCCCGCCCACATCTGGTACATGTGAGAAGGCCCGTCACCCCACCCCGCCCTCATCTGGTACAGGTGAGAAGGCCCGTCACCCCACCCGCCCACATCTGGTAAAGATGAGAAGGTCCGTCACCCCAACCCGCCCACATCTGGTACCGTGGATGAGAAGGCCCGTCACCCCACCCCGCCCACATCTGGTACCGTGGGTGAGAGGGTCCGTCACCCACCCCGCCCACATCTGGTACAGGTGAGAAGGTCCGTCACCCACCCTGCCCACATCTGGTACGGGTGGGACGGCTTGTCACCCCACCTGCCCACATCTGGTACAGGTGAGAAGGCCCGTCAACTCACTCGCCCGGGTATCCCCTCACTATGTATGCCAAATGCTTACTTTGCCTGCTGGACGGGACCTAGAGGTCCGAATTGCCGTTGAGATGTTTACTGCTTGCGCTGTGTATCAAGACCCAAGCACGGTGCCATTGACATTTCTGCTGTGATCGCTTAGTGTGGGGACGCAGAGGCCAGTTTTGTAAGGGAGAGACTGTTCCCATGCTGGATAAGTATGGGGACCCAGTGACCAGCAGTGTCATTGCCTTTCAGGGCGCGGGTGGAGACGCGACTGGACAACGACCAGATTACTATTAACTTCGTCGACTACGGCGACTTCGGCTACGTACCACTAGAGCCAGCACACGTACAGCCTCTACCGGACGCTTTCCGCAAGCTGCCCGCCCAGGTGAGGCCAGCCCCGCACTGTCTGGGTAAGGCCGGCCCTCACTGTCTGGGTACGACCATCCCCCCACTATTTTTGGGTAAGCCCGGCCCCGCACTATGCCTGGGTAAGACCATCCCCTCACTGTCAGGGTAAGGCTGGCTCTCATTGTCAGGGTAAGGCCGGCCCTCACTGTTTGGGTAAGGCCGGCCCTCACTGTCCGGGTAAGGCTGGCCCCTCACTATGCCTGGGTAAGACCATCCCCCCACTATGTTTGGGTAAGGCCGGCCCCTCACTATGTCTGGGTTAGACCATCCCCCCTATGTTTGGGTAAGACTGGCCCTCACTATGTCTGGGTAAGACCATCCTCTCACTGTGTTTGGGTAAGGCCGGCCCCTCACTGTCTGGGTAAGGCCGGTCCCTCACTGTCTGGGTAAGGCCGGCCCTCACTGTCAGGGTAAGGCCGGCCCTCACTGTCTGGGTAAGGCTGGCCCCTCATTATGCCTGGGTAAGACCATCCCCCCACTATGTTTGGGTAAGGCCGGCCCCTCACTATGTCTGGGTTAGACCATCCCCCCTATGTTTGGGTAAGACTGGCCCCTCATTATGTCTGGGTAAGACCATCCTCTCACTGTGTCTGGGTAAGGCCGGCCCCTCACTGTCTGGGTAAGGCCGGCCCCTCACTGTCTGGGTAAGGCCGGCCCTCATTGTCCGGGTAAGACCGGCCCTCATTGTCTGGGTAAGGCCGGCCCCTCACTGGGTAAGGCCGGCCCCTCACTGTCGGGGTAAGGCCGGCCCCTCACTGTTTGGGTGAGACCGGCCCCTCACTGTCTGGGTAAGGCCGGTCCCTCACTGTTTGGGTGAGGCCGGCCCCTCCCTGTCTGGGTAAGGCCGGCCCTCACTGTACATGGTTAAGGTCATGGCTGGTCCTTACTACCTGGGTATGGCTGAACTTTCACCAGGCATGCGAGTAATAAAACCTATGGCACCATTCACTGCGAGGCCGTGCTCTGGAGGCCTACCTCAAGATCCTCCTTAAGTAGCTGCATCTTACCATTGGCTGCGTCATTGTTCGCTGCAGATGTAAGCTTTCTGATCTCGCTGTCATCGGTTCAGCGACCCATCAGGTCAGGTGACTTCAGTGGTGTGAAGTCAAATCGTTTTACCAATTACATCCATGGTCGGGTGTGTGCTTCTGGTCGGGCACCTCCCCGGTAACCCAGACTGCGTGCTTCTGGTCGGGCACCTCCCCGGTAACCCAGACTGTGTGCGTCTGGTCGGACACCTCCCCCGATAACCCCGGCTGTGTGCGTTTGGTCGGACACCTCCCCGGTAACCCCGACTGCGTGCTTCTGGTCGGGCACCTCCCCGGTAACCCAGACTGTGTGCGTCTGGTCGGACACCTCCCCGATAACCCCGGCTGTGTGCGTCTGGTCGGACACCTCCCCGGTAACCCTGGCCGGCTGTATGCGTTTTGTCGGACACCTCTCCCGATAACCTCGGCTGTATGCGTCTGGTCGAACACCTCCCCGATAACCTCGGCTGTGTGCGTTTGGTCGGACACCTCCCCCGATAACCCCGGCTGTGCGCGTCTGGTCGGACACCTCCCCCGGTAACCCCGACTGTGTGCGTCTGGCCGGACACCTCCCCCGGTAACCCCGACTGTATGCGTTTGGTCGGACACCTCCCCCGATAACCTCAGCTGTATGCGTTTGGTCGGACACCTTCCCCGATAACCTCGGCTGTGTGCGTCTGGTCGGACACCTCCCCGATAACTTCTTTTGTGCGTCTGGTCGGACACCTCCCCCGGTAACCCTGGCCGGCTGTGTGCTGTGTGCCGTGCAGGCGGTGAAGGCGCGGCTGGGCGGCGTGCGTCCGACCGGGTCGGAGTGGACGTTCGCCGACTGCCAGGCTCTGCAGCGGCTGCTGGAGTCGGGCGTGTTCTGCGCCGAGCTGCTGCAGCTCTCCTCCGACTCCATCACCGGCGAGCAGCTGATCGTGGTGCGCCTAGTGGACACCAGCGACCCCGTCAAGGACCTGTACGTGGACCGTCTGCTGGTGGCCGGCGGACACGCGCTGCACACGGGCGAGTACTACACCTCCTGAGGTGAATACCGCCAGCCCTTCCCGACTGTGATAGGTCGTGCCAGGGCCCTGCATTCTGGTGGCAGTGGTGTTGCTATGACGTGAGTCTTCAGTGTGTGATTGTGAGCCGGCTGCTCTTCCGAGGGAGGGTTCTGCTGGATACTGGCTGCTTGGCATGTGCGACGAATGTTTTACCATGCATCTTGAGGAGGAAGGTGTTCGTGTCCCCGGTAATAGGTTAAATTAAAATGCGGCATAATACTTGATGAAACATCGTACTGAAATTGTATGCAGGCCTCTGATTTCTCGCGTGGGTCAGACGGCCTTCGGGATGTCATTTCCGCCGCGGATCAAATCCTTGGAAAAATAGAAGTGCACGCTTCCTGGCTTGTATTTTACACAAAAATCTCAAATTTCCGCCCTGGAGAACGATTCGCGGATTCAAACAATTCTTCAATGATGATAACTCGTGAAACAACCAAATTTGCTGGTCGAGGATCAATACCAAAACGAATCACATAATACCAATAATTTAACACCGATTTAACTTTTTGCTTGAACATGTGTTACATTCTATCGAAGAGATGAAGCAGTAGAAAACACCGTAAGTGAAAACTTACGTTCACGGAAGTTGGGGCGATGCATTACTCTCATGCGCCACTGCTTCTGGCTCAGCCGGGAATGACCTGAGGTCAGGACGCACAACGTGCTGCCAGGCGGCTGCCGGACGACCCGGGAGGGACCGTTCGGAAGGGTGGTAATAATCCAAACTTGTATCACTTCAAGGAACAATTACTTGTTATGATATCTAATATTGATTGCACATTCCATTAGTTAACACTATAATTAACAGTTCAATTGATATTCCACGTTTCTGACCGGAAGGGGTAACCAACACAATCTGGTAGAATTGGCGGAGGATTGCACTGTTGGGTTTGGTAGGGTGCCGCCACTTGTAACTATAAGTTTAATCTGTATACAGTGCTGTCATAGACAAAACGTTATGTATATTCATACTGTGAACTTCACACAGCACGTCAGAAACTACGCTTGACATTAAAAATTACACACGCACAGACTATGAATCCATGCATACATACATATAATAAAACTACATTGCCCAGTTGTCTGCTTAAAACAGAATTGGTAGGAACAATGGCACAAGACTCCGAATTACGCCGGGTTCAAATCTGGATACGGCTCAATTTTAGCTCCTGGCCCACTGCCGTGAATTTTTATAGGGTGTTTTGTGCACAGCACATTCGTCCGCCTTTCAGGCACAACGGTATGCATACATATTAAAAAATAAAAGCCAAGAAATAAAATCACGGAGGGCCATTTAAAACCGATACAGGAGCATAACGCAAGCAGCATGTCTGTATTCTGAAGTGTTCTGTCCGGAAAAAGCCATTGATATTAGATATAGCCCTGGAATGGACCTACTTTCACTGCACTAGCGGCTCACGGTCAGTTGGAGTGGCTTGCCAGTTGGAGGAGGTTCCGGCGCCTCTCCTTTCGCCCTGTGTCCTGGTCGGTTTTCTTCGTCCTTTCAGCTGTGTTACTCTGCGGATTATTCCGTAATTGGAGGTATCTAGGTTTTCTTTGTACATATTTGAAACATGACATTTTCCGCTGCGGATTAGGCGGCTGTTGCGACCCACCTCGGTTTCCGGTGTAGTCGGCGGTCGTCTGGTAGCGAACGACAGTGCCGTCTCGCCGCCTCCACCGTCCAAGTTCCTCCCGGCTCCCATCCGGGACCGGAGGTCACCGTGGTGAGCTTCCTCTGGCCATTGGGGCGCCTCTAGCGACCCACCCTCCATATGGCTTCGGCCGGAACCATTGCTCGTCCGGGATGAATTAGTGGGGAACACGGCATCCCTCTGTCGACACCGGCCGGAGCCATTGCCCGTCCCGGTGTGGTTCTGAATCAGTGGGGAACACGGCGTCCCTCTGTCGGCAACGGCCGGAACCATTCCTCGCCCGGAGTTCGTTCTGAATCAGTGGGTAACACGGCGTCCCTCTGTCGACACCGGCCGGAACCATTGCCCGTCCCGGTGTGGTTCTGAATCAGTGGGGAACACGGCGTCCCACTGTCGGCAACGGCCGGAACCATTGCCCGTCCCGGTGTGGTTCTGAATCAGCGGGGAACACGGCGTCCCTCTGTCGACACCGGCCGGAACCATTGCCCGTCCCGGTGTGGTTCTGAATCAGTGGGGAACACGGCGTCCCACTGTCGGCAACGGCCGGAACCATTGCCCGTCCCGGTGTGGTTCTGAATCAGCGGGGAACACGGCGTCCCTCTGTCGACACCGGCCGGAACCATTGCTCGTCCCGGTGTGGTTCTGAATCAGTGGGGAACACGGCGTCCCTCTGTCGACACCGGCCGGAACCATTGCCCGTCCCGGTGTGGTTCTGAATCAGTGGTGGAACACGGCATCCCTCTGTCGACACCGGCCGGAACCATTGCCCGTCCCGGTGTGGTTCTGAATCAGTGGGGAACACGGCGTCCCTCTGTCGACACCGGCCGGAACCATTGCCCGTCCCGGTGTGGTTCTGAATCAGCGGGGAACACGGCGTCCCTCTGTCGACACCGGCCGGAACCATTGCCCGTCCCGGTGTGGTTCTGAATCAGTGGGGAATACGGCGTCCCACTGTCCGGCCGGCGGGCACGCCTCTCCTGAAGATTGACTCGGTCACGCCCTCCAATCGGACGACTGTCAATGGCAGGGGGAGGAAGGTGCGGGTCGCCGACCTCCTTCAATCGGATGGTGGTCGAAGGCGGAGGCAGTGCAGAGCCCTCTGGTCGGACAGTGGTCGGGGGCGGAGTGGGACAGATGCCGCATCTTCTGAGCTGAACACTCACCGTCACTCATATGCCCCGGGTAGTCCAACTCGCACACCGCGGTCCAGCAGGGGAGCCCGGACATGGGCAGGGTGTCACGTCTTCTTAAAACAAGTTCTTTTCGTAAATGCAACGCAAAGTAGGGGGAATTTTCACAGATTTGGAAGAGGGCAAAGACACCAGAGTAGTGTTTGTTATTCACTTTTCCGTGAAAAGCTCTGTGGGGTCCCAAGGAGATTATGTTCTTGGTACGTAAAGCTAGTCTGAGTGAATTTTCTTAATTTACATCACAAGTTGTAACCACCTGAAAACCAAACATATGAATATAAGCTAGTCAGTATTATGTAGGGCACTAGAGAAGTGTTTGCTATTCACATTTCCAAGAAAATTCTGTGGAGTCCCAAGGGGAATATGTTCTTGATAATTAAAGCCACTTTCGGTGAATTTTCCTAATTTACATCACAAGTTGTTACCGTCTAAAAACAAAACATGTATATGAGCTAGTCAGTATTATGTTGGCATACACATAGTGTTACCGCACTCGATGTGTGTTGATCAATATGTGTCGCCTGGTACTGCTTGCTATGTTTTGAACGGCACTGTTGTACCGAGGGCACTAGGGTGGGTGAGCGCCAGCCTCTGGCAGCACCAACCCACCAGAAACTCAGCTGCCACTCAGCCTCCGGGCCAGTGCCAACATTGGGACGACCAACATTCAAAGATGCGATACCTCGACAGCAGTTCCCTTGCCATTTCTCTTCAGCGGTCTTTGGCTGCGTACGCGCTCCGACGTGTTTGGTTGCTGGTTAATTTGGTTTCGAGACGGGCTGTTGTTCCAGAGAAGCCCAGGATGTGGGTTTTTCTGGTTTTCCCGGCTACGGTCATCTGATATAAGCATTTCAACACATCGCTGGTCACTGTATTATCGTTTAGTTTTGGCTCAGTCAAGGGAGGCTTCAATGGAGAAAAATGAGGCCGCTTTAATTTTTGTATGTGGTGAAAAAATGTCAGCGAATCAGTAACAAAAAACGTTAATCGTCATGCCCCATGTGTTTGGCGAAACTGTTGGATCGTGACAAAATTTTTCACTGTTGCTGGAGCGCTTTGGAGCGCATGAATTTAAACCAAAAAGACCTTGAAGTGTTTTGGGATCTCCGAGAATCGCTTAATACTACGTAAATGCCAAGTCTTCCCGTGCGGTATGTTGGAGCAGAGTCACCCGACTGCCCTCGTTTTGAATTGCGATGTGAATAAATAATAACCCTAAATGCCGGGGACGCGTGCTTCAATCTCAAGATGCATGATAGAGCTTGCTGCAAGTGATAGACGCCCAGTTTAACTGCGGCGCTCGTTTTGGAAGTGAAACCACTAGACTAGAACAACTGTACACTTATGAGCCAATGTTTGCGCGATGCGCATGGGCGGAGAGTTAGGGGGATCGGCTCGCCGGGTGCGAGATGATATATTCCAACTTCTGTGAATCACAACGAGGCTGTCATATCCAACCTGCGATCTGTGGACACCTGAGGTGTACTGCGCTGTTTTGTTTCAACTGCCATGACCGGGACAGGCGGCGTTGGACGCCCCGCTCGCGCGGCGTTACTGCCAGCTGCGGCCCTGGTCAGCTCACCTGTGTGACGTGTACTGTGAACCTTGTTGCTATGTTACGGCTGGGATATTACAGGGATCGAGGTGCCTGGCGCGTGCAGCGATGGGAAGGCGTGCTGGTGTCGAGTGTATTAGCCTGCTGCTGCTGCTGCTGCTACCTTGTCGATTCTTAACTCGAAGTGCTGAATACCGACATCGTTTGTTACAACTTCTTGTGTCTTGCCGTGGTGGAACATTGTGAATGTTACAAAGAAAGGGTAAAGTGAGTAATAATGTGGTAAAGTAATGTGAGTTTCATGGCACGCAACCCGTTCTACTTACGATCTGAGGCAAGCCGACGAAGGGTTCCGCGTTGCCTTCATGAGAATGTAGTGCAAGAAGCGAGCGTCGCGGTGGCTTGTCCGGAACGAGTTGCATGATCTGAGGCTGCACATAATACCACTCCGCCTCACACATTGAATCGAGTGGGACAATCTGCAGAAGTCCAGAATACAAGTCAAGCAATTTTGATACATTTGTTTGTGTATGTACAGATGGTCACACGATGGGACCACGGTGGTTGACTTTGGTACTTCGGCATATGGCATAGTGGCCAAAGGCATGCTGTTAGACACAGCGGAGGGAGTTCGGCGTGATAAGTGTCGGCGCATGATAGCACACCTTGAGAGCCGATAGGAGCCGAGCTCTGCATGCTGTGTGACTGCTTGGGTGCGCTGCAATGAAAGCACAAGGCGAGGTATATTATGTGTTGTGGCTGACCTCTCACTCCGCGGTACCTCTCACTGCCCTAACACTCTTCTCACTCCGCGATACCTCTCGCTGCCTGAAAGCTCCTCTCGCTGCCCGAAAACTCCTCACTCCGCGATACCTCTCGCTGCGCTAAATCTCCCCACTCCACGTTACTTCAGAGGCTGACAGATACAGAGATAACTCAAGTGAGATTAGAGAGGCAGGGTCAGAATATTTTTGGAATAAAAAGATATGCGCATGACATTTGTAATTGGCCATTGGATGGCACAATGTTGAAAAATATGGGGTGAGGGAGGGAGAGGCAATAACTACACATCAAGCAAATCATTCAGCAATTGGGGTGCTCGTACACAGCAACTTGAGTACGGTCTTCTTTACTGCATTTTCATTGGCCAATGGTGCCCTGGTCCTGGTCCCTGCTCAATTCCAACCCCAGAAACCGATGTAATTGCGTGATGTGTGTGTACCACAACCAGTGACGGCGGAAAGTCTAAATTTAAGAGGGCGCCATGGACGTAACAACCCATTTCTTTCCAGTCAACGCCATAGGGTTAGTGTCTAAATTTCTTATTTAAGGGAGGGGGCACCGTGCCTCGGTGCCCCCCCCAGCTTCGCCGTCAGTGACCAAAACCAGCTCTGGTAATATTAAAAAGCAGCGGATAACTGACTGCTTCCATAACATGCAGCATAGTGTTTCACCATCGCACTTTGTTTTCACCGATAATACTGGTTAACAAAATTTAACTTTTGTCATGGATCCAATACAAAATCGTCCGTTTCCAAGGTAATTTGTGGCGCTGAACACGAATCTGGCAGCAGAAATGCCGTATCAGATCAGAATTTTGAGATCCAGTATGTCTGTGTGTCGTCTTTGTGCAAGCCTACTTGGCATCAATGACCAGGGGCGTAGAAACGGTTTGAAAAGTGGGGGGCCAACCTTAGAGGGGGCCCACCTCAAGGGGGCCCCAGTCCACGGGGGCCCATAATCATAAAAAATTAGTTAGCTCGTTTGGTGTCAATAAGGCACGCAAGCACACTAGGATGCCAACATATGGAAAATTGAGAAATTAAATTTCGCCCTATGATTTTGATTTGTACCTATTATGATCTAATAAGTGTTATTAAAACGCAAAAAAACATGTTTTGGGTTTTTTTACCTAGACCCTTTTCAAATACGAAGTACATTTTTAAGCTCTTTTAAGGACAGCCAACTCATGCAAGTACTTAACATCAGAGAAATCAGCGGAGCATGTGATATCTGTTACAATGTGCAGGTTAAGGCATATTGGAGTCAAAAATTATTTTGTTATGCCCAGTGGTTTTGACGTTGAGAGAGAGCCCTGGCTGAATGCGGATTAAGTTCCTTGCCTCCCACAATCGCCGTGGGACGAGGAGTAGCAAAGTGTCTTTGGAAGAACACATTTTTTCTGCCGGAAAAATTTTGTAGATACCTTTTGAACGCGTTTATTAAGTTCCATATTATCAATGCTCGGTCCCAGTTAAGAGTAAATAAAAGGTGAACAGGCGGGTGGTTTGGATGGGGATGGTGTGACAGGGCTGAAAATTGTGAAAACTATTTCTTCATTTAAATTAACCCTTTAACGCCCAGCGGGCCACTTTTGTCCTCTGACTTTGACAGGCTGCAGAATCGGTACCAGTGAAGTGATCTTCATGTTTATGATAGGGATGTGTGTTTCAGAGCGTGGACAAGCTATAAAACTGCATTTGAAAATCCTAGGTTTTTATGGGACGATTTTGATGGAACTTATTTTGGCGAGGTTTTGGTCAACATGAGATAGCTTTGCAAATTTGGTTTCTCGCAATAACATATAGAAAGCCGAAAATAGTTTGCATGCTTTACATTAAGCCAAGACTACTAGGAGTCAGATGGTGAAGAAGCAGTAAAATTTTCTTGAACGGCTTTGCCATGAGACATCGTTAAATATGAAGCGGACAAAAATGACCCGCTGGGCGTTGCGGACATCTTCGGGCCGCTGAAAAGGAGGAAAAGGATGCGTCCTGTCCTCCCGTCTGGTGGGTTAGGTGCCTATGTTACCTAGAGGAAATGGAGGTGTTGTGGGTCCTGCGAATTCAGGGTTGCCAGTTAAGCCAAATCTGAAGATTTTTAGTGCAATGTCGATACGTTTAGAAACTTTGGAGTTCATGAAATGCTTCCCAACGTTTTTGGAATCTGTCTTATTTTTGGAATGATAATCAAATATCTACGAAAACATGCAAGATGGTTTCAGTGTTTTCTGAACGCGTTATCAAAAACAATTTTCAGGGTTTTGAAGAACTGAACGAAATATTAGCATGACTTCACGGTTAAATTAGCAGAGCCTTTTCTTTTTCTCTTGATGGATGGTGTGTAGTGGACAGAGAGAATAGGGAACAGTGGCGGATTGAGCACTTCATAGGGTGTGGGGGGGTTAGGGGTCTCGAGTCTCCCCGCCATTGTCTCGGAACAGCCCTCAGTTATGCATTTACTATAGGCACACTGACATTTCGGTGGGAGGGGGACTTGAGCCTTTCTAGCCCTCTTGTGTCCACCGCTGATTGAAAGTCAATGACCAGCTAACAAAATGAGTTGGGAATTATTCCGACCGCAACGCTAGTTTGTTGTGACAAGATGGTGCAGTGTAAAACATCTGGTGCAATTTAAAAGGGGCAAAAGCATGGGAAGTTCTAGAACTTCAGTCTAAAACGTAATTGGCACTGTTGCAGCTTGGTTCTAGTCAAGTGAAACTACCATGAGTGAGCATCCCGGGAGTTAGGGGGAGGGGTCAAGACCCGCCTGGATTTTTGGTCTCTCGCAGGCTTTGTCTAGGGCTTGGATTGCATTGCCAGTGTTAAACCATCCAGAACCCCTCCCGGATCGAGAAGAAATATCCAGCCTTGGAGACAAATATGTCGAAAGCATAGTTGTTAGCAATAGCACAGATCAAATGTTTTGCAGGAAAAGAAGCAAAATAAGTTGTTTTAAATGCGCAAGATAGCGGAGCGGATCAGGTGCATGTCATGAGTATGCCATAAAAAATAGCCATGAGGATGAGAAAGATGATGAGCTGACTGGCATTACAATGACCAGCGTCGTGCCTGGAAATGCGGAGGTTCACATTAATGCAACTATGGAGCACGCTGCTTGCTCCAGAGGAAAGTTGGAAAGATGGAAACGGACCCGTTTGAAGATTTGGAGATTAATCAAGCTAATTTACGCCGCGTAGGTAATAACGGATTGAGTTTTCAAAACTTTTCATCTGTATGCTGAATATTACGATTAATCATTGAAAGCTCAGTGAGTGTCAGTCACAAAATCTGGTAGACGGAGGAAGAATGGGGCAGAGACAAAAGAAACGGCTTCCCAAAACCTTTGATATTCACCTTATATTCTTATTATTACTATGCTATACTATAACACAATATTCTTAAAATACTATGATTTACACAATTTTAATCCACCCCCCTGCAAATCATCAGCCTAGGTTAACCACTGTTGTATACTATTTGCAAATATGCGATTAGTGTTGTCTATGAGAGCATGAAATTGTCTAAACATTTTAATATGGCCAATATACAAGAGGAAATAAAAACGTTTCACAAAACTGCAGTAAAAGCGATGCGCATCGGGCCGCTGAGTGCGGTGACTGCGCCGCCCGGGAGCCGGCCGCGCAGTGCCAGCCGATGTCCCAAACGCTCAGCGGGTCATTTTTGTCCGGTGTCATATCTCAGAATCTAAAAGTGGTGTCGATTTATAACTTTCGGAGCATCTTATTGGGCATATTCTAAGCATAGGAAAACCTTTGTTTCGCCAATTTGAAAGTTGGAAGTAGGTGCGGGCGTTAATGGGTTAATTAGTAGAAATCCTGGTTTAGGGGACTGCGCTCTGAGCTCAGGGGCACATGCATTTTTATCATCCCTTTCCAGAATCCACCAGTATAATAAGAAATTTATATAACCAGGGTTGCCTAGGTATCACAAGCCGTTTTAGAAATTCCTCATATCTGGTTAGCTCCGTTTTACAAGGGGAGTTTCCATTGTGTTCTGATTCCCCATCTATTCAAGACCAACTCTGGGGCCCCCAAGTGTGTAACAGAGGCCTCCAGAGCAGCTTCCCCCATCCCCCCCAGTTCTGCCTCCAGGGAATAGACTAGCTCAGTGACCCCGCCCAAAGATGATGGGAGTTGGCCTTGTGTTCTTATTATCTATCTATTCAAGACCACCTCAGGGGCCCCTGATGTAGATCAGGGCCACAGAGCAGCTCATGCTTCACCCAGGGACTAGACTAGCTCATTGGTCCCAGAGATGAGGTCATCAGACTAGCTCAATGGGCCACAGATAGGCCCATAGGGCCTTAAACCAGTTCAAGAAGCCCCAGAACAGTTTAAGGCGCCAGATCACTTCAGGGGGCCTCAAGCCAACTTAAGGGGCTCTCACAAGCTCAGCGCCCAGACCAGCTCAGGGTACCCCCAGATTCTAGATCCGCTCTTGGGCGCCATATCAGCTCTTGGGGCCCCAGATCAGTTCAGGGGCATCAAGTCAGGTCAGGGGGCAAGATCAAGTCAAGGGCACTAATTCAGCTCCGGAATTCCTCACCAGCTCGGGGCCCAAGCAGTTCAAAAGCCCCAGAGCTGCTCAAGGGACACCAGATCGGCCCATAGGGCACCAGATCAGCCTAGGGGACAAACAATCAGATCAGTTGTCCCCGACCAGCTCGGGAATACATGATCAAGTCAGGAGGCACTTAATCAGCTCAGGAGCCCCATACCATCTCAGGGGCCCTCATCAGCCTCTGTGGGCCCAGCTCAGCTCAGGGCTTTAGAGCTGCTCATGAAATTACGTAAGGAGGCCCAGATCAGCTTAAATGGCACCAGATTACTCAGGGGGCACCAAACTAGCTCAGAGGGCATCAGATGGGCTCAGGTGGCACCAGATCGATCCGCTCGGGGTCCAGATCAGCTCCCAGCCCCCCGGACTATGGCAGGAGCCTAAATCAGCTCAGGGAGCAACATAACAGCTCAGGGGACACAAGGTGGGCTCAGGGCCCACCAAACCAGCTCAGGGAGGGGGGACCAGACCATCTAAGGAGACATCAATAATCAGTTGAGGGGGCACCTAATCAGCTGAAGAGGCACCATATTGACTTAGGAGACAAAATCAACTTGGGGAGGCATGATATCAGCTCGGGGGCCCGAATCAGCTCAAGGGGCACTAAATCAGCTATTAGGGCACCTAGCAAGCTCGGAGGCATTAGACTAACTCAGAGGGCGTTATATAGATTCAGGAGGCACAATTATTTGCTCAATGGGGCACTCGATTGACTCAGGGGCACCCGATCAGCTTAGAGGGCAAGTAATCAGCTCAAGGGGCCAAGACCAGCTGAGAGGCCACGAGATGAGCTCAAGGAGCACCAGATTGGCTTCACCCGTACGATTATTGGCGACGATGAGGCATTAGGTGGATACATACTAGGCGCCCATACTCTTCCCGGGTGCTTGGAAAGGCGACAGAATGCCCTAGCTGACCAAAAAGGCACTTAATTGTCAAACAATAGTTGAAATCGCTAAATGCAGTCTAGTTACATCTAGGTTCAACGGCGTAGGGCACTAAATTTGGAGCGACACGGCCCAAAGGGGGTACACCACCTGGCAATCAAAAGGGCACCCGGCACCGATGGGTGCACGTGCCCCTGTGCCCCCCTGGACAGTAGATAAACTCCGGGAGGCATTAAATAAGTTCAGGGGCCCGGATCAGCTCAAGGGGCACTAAAACAGCTAATAGGGCACCAGGCAAGCTCGGAGGCATCAGACTAACTCAGAGAGCATTATATAGATTCAGAAGGCACAATTATTTTCTCAGGGGGGCACCAGATTGACTACGAGGGCATCAGATCAGCTCATAGGGCACATGATCAGCTCCAGGGTTCAAGACCAGCGCTCAGGGGGCACCAGATTGGCTTCACCCGTACGATTATTGGCGACGATGAGGCATTATCTGGAAACGGATTACCTGCCTATACCCTTCCCGGGTGCTTGGAAAGGCGACAGAATGCCCTAACTGACCAAAAGCCACTTAATTGTCAAACAATAGTTTAAATCGCTAAATACAGTCTAGTTCCATCTAGGCTCAACGGCGTAGGGCACTAAATTTCGAGCGGCACGGCCCAAAGAGGGCACACCACCTGGAAATCAAAAGGGCACCCCGGCACCGATGGGGGCACGTGCCCCCTGTGCCTTCCTCCCCCTGGCTGCGCCCCTGAGTTATTGGTGTTAAGCTAATAGATTAAAAATTGACTGAAGTGCCAAATTCCCTGTTCGATTTGCTCTTATGGTAAAATTAAATTAATTTTTGTCTTTCCTTCGGTGCCTGATGGACATGTTTCAATTTGTCTTTTTTAGTAGGCAATAAGGGTAGACACATTTTTTCCGAGGCATATGATTTTGAAAATTTTTATTCGAGCTCTGGGGCCACCTAAGACCAACACTTGGCGGCACTCACAAAGCTAATTTTCGGCCGCTCTCCTGATTAGATCTCAGGGGGTCTCTGAGACCGATTCACGGCGCCTCTTGATCAAAACTGGGGGCCCCTGAGAATCTCTCGGGGCTCCTGAGATTAATTATCGGCCGCACCCTCGGAGACTAATTATTGCCCCCCCCAGATTTACTCTGGAGGGGGCTGAGACTGACTATCGTGGCCATCCAGATTAGCTCTTGGGGTCCTCTGAGGCTGTCTTTGGGGTGGGGGAGGGGGACTGGGAATGACTTCCAAAAGCCCTCTGAGACTTACTCTAGGGCGCCCCTGAGACAAACACCCGGGGGGGGTGGAATCACCTCTGAGACTGAGTCTTTGGCGTTCCTGAGACTGACTCTCGGAGGCCCCCCTGAAATAGACTTTTGCGAGGTCCTGAAACCACTCTCTGGGGCCCCTGAGACTAGCTCGGCCCCCCCCCCCCTGAGACTAGCTCGGCCCCCCTCCCCTGAGACAGACTCCCCGGGGCCCCTGAGACCAACCCTCTGGAGGCCCCCGAAATCTGCTTTCGGGGGCCTTGAGACTGACTCTCAGGGCGGGGGCCTTGAGGCCGACTCCGGGACGCCCTGAGAACGAATCTTCAGGGGCCCCTGAGACTGACTCTGGGGCCCCGTGATCAGAGAATCCTTTGCAGTGGTTCAGAGTGGCCCAAGGGGGTCTGCGGACGCCTAAGGGCCCCCTTGACTACACCACTGCATCCACACTTTCGGGGGCCCTCCGAAATCACCATTTGGAGGCCCCTAAAATAATTTCTCCCCCAGAACAATAACTCCGGAGCCCCTTGATACTGATGCCTGGGGGCTTCTAACACCAAGTTCGGGGTCCAACTTAGATCAGGCTCAGGGGCACCCTTAGACCCATACTCGCGCTTTTCTCAGGAGTAACTTGACACCGATGTTCCGGGGCCCTCAAGATTAATATTTCGATTCCCCCCCAGACTAATGCTCGGTACTCTGGAGTCCCTCAATGCCGATACTCGGGGTCCTGAACCCAGGCTTGGGGGCCCCTGAGACCAAACTCTGCGTCCATGAGGTCAATGCTCGTGCCTCACTCATGAGTCCCTTGATATCAATAGTCGGGTGCACCCCGAGGGGGGCCCTGAACCCCTGAGACCAAGCTCGGGGGCCCCTGAGACCAAGCTTGAGGGGACCCTGAGACCAAGCTCGGATGCTCCCTGGGACCAAGCTCGAGGGCCCCTGACACCAAGCTCGGGGGTTCCCTGAGACCAAGCTCGAGACCCCGTGAGACCAAGATCGAAAGGCCCATGAGACCAAACATCGAAAGGTCCATGAGACCAAGCTTGGCCCCCCCTGAGACCAAGCTCGGTTGTCTCCTGAGACCAAGTTCGGGGGCCCCTGAGACCAAGCTCAGGGGCCCCCTGAGACCAAGATCAGGGGCTCCCGAGACCAATGCTGATGTTTTCCAGTGCATACGGTCAGCCTTATGCATCATATACCCTCGGATGCCCCCTGAGACCAAGCTCGGGCCCCTGAAACCAAGCTCGGGGCCCCTGAGACCAAAATCGAAAGGCCCGTGAGACCGAGCTCAGGGAGAGGGGCCCTGAGACCGAGCTCAGGGAGAGGGGCCCTGAGACCAAGCTCGGGGGCCCTGAGGCCAAGTTCGGGACGCCCTGAGACTGAACCTAAGGGTCTCCCAAGATCAATATTCGGTATTCTGGAGCCCTCGATACCGATTATCGGGGGCCTCCTGAGACCAAGCTCGGAGGGCCCCCGAGACCAAGCTCAGGGGCCCCGAGATCAATGGTTGTGTTTTTAGTGCATAAGGTCAGCCCAAGGGGGTCTGCGGACCCCAGGAACCCCCTCCCCTGGCTACGCCACTGTCAGAACATCTCAAGGGGCCCATTCAAGCTCAGTGGTCAGTGGCTGTAAAGCCTTATAGGGGGTCCCAGACCATCTCAGGGGCTCTCAGTTCAACACAGAGCCCAATATTAGCTTTGATGACCAGATAAGCTTAGGGGCCCGGATCATCCAGGGGCCCCTTGTCGGCATATATGGGGCTTCAGAACAGTTCAGGGTTTCAATTAAAGCTTATAACCCAATTTCAGGGCAGGGGCCCTATTACTGTGCAGGGGCCTCAGATAAGTCTTCTGTGCATCACAGGGGATCCAGATTAGCACAAGGGACAATATTAACTTTACGGTCCCAGCTCAGCTCAGGGGCCCCCAGGTCGGTGGATATAGAGCCTGGCCAACTCACGGGGCCCTGTTCAAGGTCACGGCTCCTAGCTCAGTTTAGGCATCCTAGAACAGTTCATGCTGCCCAAACCACCTCAGGGGCGTTCAGTTCAGCTCAAGGGGCCCAGATTAGCTCGTATGGCATCAGAGACCAGTTCAGGGGCCCCCAGAAGCTCAGGGGACCTTAAAATCGACTCATAGGACCTCAACTTAGTTTAGGGGTACAGGTAAGTTTAACGGAGTTCCGGGGCAAGCTATCGGGCCAGTTTAGAGTTTCTTGCTTGATATTACAGTTCTTGATATTCTTATCTCCGTTGCGGGGGCCCATCACTGAAAAGTGGGGGGCAGTGGCCCCCTGGCCCCCCCCCGGTTCCTACGCCTATGTCAATGACATTGACAGTGCAAAACCCAAGAGATCTAGGAAGATGAACGTTTGGGTGTTTGTGGAGGCTAGGGTATTTTACCCTAAACCCGATTTTCATAGACCTAGGTCAATATATTCAAGGTAAATCGAGGCCATATAGGTCAAATTCTGTCTGTGCAGGGTAGCCATTGGGAAATGCCGTGATTATGCGATGATAAGTCGGATATGGAGAGAAAGTGACCTTAAGTAACGGAGGAAAGATCTGAGGCAATGTTTTCTGAAACTTTTAGGTCAAGGTCGTTCAAGGCCATTGACCTTTGACGTCAAAATATTACATTTTTCCTATCACGCACACTGCAACTAGCACTATGGCAACCGTCGGGCGGGAAATCAGGTTTGACTTTGACCTATGACCTTTGACTTGAACCTGCGACCTTGATCACAATATTGTGACCTAGCCTATGACGTCATTACATAATATACGTCATTAGGCGACGTTATCCAACCGAAGACACTAGGTTCAATGACCTTGAAATGGTGGTATGACCTTGACCTGTGACTTTTTACTTGGACTTGACCTTCAAGGGAGGTAGCTCTGACATAAAATCCTCATCATATAATGTTGCGACGTCACCACTCGGTCTACAATACCGGCGAGCTTGTGCGACCGCGCGCAAGCCTTGTTCAATGTATGTATACAATGTTCATGCACTTGAATGCGAGGTAGTCTTCCGTTGCAATACATTCATATGCATAGTGATAAGCTGCATTGTCTGGGTGCAGATAATCCGGGTTCTCGACATCCCTGATCTTTATTTTTCCACAAAAGGCTATGCTCATGTCTGTGTGTGGAAAGTGTAGGAGCTACACACCAGGTATGCTCTGGGGAAGAAACCAGGTCCGATGGCAAAAAACCGTTACGAAATTTGAAATCAGCGGTATCGAAATAGGTAGAGACACGTGCTCACGTGCCGGATCCATTTTGGCTAATGACCAGTGTAAGCCAATGTCTTCCTGAGCCGGGGCGGTCCACTACTTAATTTCGCTCTTCTGGCTGGCGCTACAAATTGTATCGGAGAGGACAGCGGCTTACATAACCAAACAAGTAGCGGCGCAGCGGACCTAAAATAATTCAAAACCGCTAGGTACTGATACCGACAGCCTGTTAGGAAGCCTACTCAAAAACATTGAATGGAGATTTAGCGAAATGTTTTCTCATCAGAAAAAAACAAAATGAGTTTGGTAAGTGTTTTTGTGTGATTTTCTTTAAAATAATAGGTACTTAATGTTTATGTAATTTACAGATAAGGAGTACCTAGTTCTCTTCGAAATGTTTTTAAAAATACTAAATTTGAGGGTATCCACTTGGAAGCGCTTGATAACAAATATTTAAAGCGGAGGAACGGAGTAGCGGGAAGCGGTATCGCCATTTTGAAAAAAGCAACGCTGGTACCGGTAGCGGTTTCAGTTGGCCAGGGTAGCGGGAGTAGCGGTAGCGATATGAAAATAAATTGGTAACGGCGCCCACCTCATATCCTCGACTGGCTCATAGTTTTGTAATTCGTTATTCTGAGAAATAGTTTAGCAACACAAAGCCTGCAGTTGCATTCATTATCTGGGACCATCTCGATCCCATTTTCAAGCAATAAAGATCCTGATGGAAATAAAATACCACATTGACAACTACATGAAACGATTAAGCCAGCTTTTTCTCTAAAGACAGAAAGGCGAGAAATACAACTTTGAATCAAACTAAGGTATATTTTAAAATTAAGGCTCCATTTTCACGTTGAACATTTCTTGTCAGGGTTCTTTACTTGGAATCGGTTTTCTCAGACCTTTCGTTCACACTGATCATTTGCCTGCCTCACGTCTGGACCATGACAATAATGTTTCACATACAATGAAGCTATGAATTTAAACTCCACCGAAAGGTTTTATTTCTTCTATTTAAGTGGATAGATATAAATATCGTGTCTTACCTCAACCATTATCTTCATTGTCTGATAATGGGACCAGGATGGTCTTGAAACCGGAGCATGTAACAAGTATAGCAAGCTTTGCGTCGCAATATCTGTTATTATGAACTTTGGACAAGCTGTTGCAAGTTCGGTTTTTGTCGTCGGAGTCTCACTAAAGTCATCAAGGGATTTGCCACGGAGACCCCGACCCCACCACCCGAACGACCAGCTTCCGCAACGAAGCGGTAGGTAATTGAGAAGCCAAAATGTAACGTCTCACAAAGCACACATATGGCCGCCCCGCTCAGGCCACCCCTCACCAGTCAGTTGCCAGCCGACCTACGTCGGGTAAATATTCAGCACCGGAGCGTCCCAGGACAACCAATGCCAAGCCTGCACACGCACATACAATGCATGTTGCTGAGCAGCGGACCGAGTCCCAACGCTTTACCCACTGAGCTGCCGGGGCGGTGCTTTTTTAAAGATTGGTAGACTCCATGTCAAGGAGCTAGACATCACTCCCCGTTGGAACCAAGAATCACACGAAAGCTGCGTGGAACACCATCAGCGGTACAGCGCTCCAAGGTCGGTCACTTCCTGACCGGAACGGTCGCTTTACGGATGTAGTTAACGAACGATTATGGATATCTATGCTTGCGTCTTGGTGGTGTGTCACCACTGTAATGCCTTCCTAACGTAATTCGCCGGATTTCATTGCGGTATGCGCTAGGAGGTACACTTTTGACGTTTTTCATGATTTATCTTTGGTGTTTAAGTGCAGGTTGGAACATATTGATAAACGCGAAGATCAAGGCCAAATGAAGTTAGCATTTTTCATTTCTTTAGCCATCTAATCGCTAATAAATGGTCAAAGTAAGCTAACAATTTTAACGTAATTTGGCGTTCACGCGCTTATCAGAGTTTAGCTTGACGCATTAAAAACCCTCGGGCAGTAGGAGTTTTATGGGCACCAAAAACGGCCCGACTACAAAGTGGCCGGGATCACCACTCGAACGGATGTTTGGCCGCTGATTCGTGATTGAAGTGTCCGTGCGGGCTTGTCGCGACCCTGGCTCGAATATGATACGGGACATACCCTGCAGTGCACGTATCAAACAACATCGCCGCTCGAAAGGTGGATGCACTTACATCAATCACGATATGTGATGAGTGATTGTGATTTATCTATCAAATGTCAACACTAATGCAGAGATATGCCAACGGTTGATAGCTCGCACAAAGTCGGGCTGCTTTTTGACGATAGGACAACCCTCGTGCTTGGCCCCAGCCTGCCGCACAGCACGAGCAGTAGCGTAAGTACCCACAGGCGCATCCAGCGCTCTTGTTTGATTGATTGATTATTGGGGCTTAAGGGCGCACCAACCTTAGTGGTTATAAAGCGTCCATCCAGCGCTCTTGTTTAGTGAGCACGGAGTGGGCCATTTCTGTGCCCCATTATCTACCAGTGTGTGTGTGTGCTAGATAATCGTTGAAAACCATTTTGCCGTGGGAGAGCCCGGGACTGTGTTAGCATGGGATTCGCTGTGCCGGCTGCCATGGGACGGATTGGATGGTATCAAGTAGCTGAGAGAAAATACTGTTTTAGGTGTTCGGTGCTTATTTCGAGTCTGAAAAAATGTTGTATGTGATGAGTGGAAGTACTTGATCATTTGACATTTACGCCCAAGTTTCGCCGTCAGTGGCAATAACTGCCCATGGTACCTGGTAGAAAAGAAAGTAAAATAACGTTAAAAAAACGGTCAACGGTAATGTATGGACAAATTAAAATATGGCGTTAATGGCCCACATGTTGTTTTCAACAAAAAATGTTTCATTGACACTGGACATAATTGCATACCTATGTTTAAGCTGACGTGGCGGCTCACTCGCCATCCAATCTTAGAGTTATAGAAGCTAAAAATTGGTGCGCCGTTTTCTTCTCACGTTGCTTCAGCCGGGGGGGCAAAAATAAACATTTTCTTCAAATCCGCCTATTTTCGCCCGATTTTCCTAAAAAAATCGCGATTTTGGGCCCACTGCTTCTCGCAAACCATTGATCTGGATCCAGCCCTGGCTTCAGCTAATTCATAAAAATTCACACCCCCTGCCACAGTTTTGCTTGGATTCAGATACCGTTTCCTAAACAGGTGCTGAATGCGATCCGTGAAACCTATTTTGGGGCCTGTTTGTGTAATCGGCAATCGTAATGCAAAACAGCCTCTGCCGAAAAGCCCCCAAAATGCGGATCGAATAGCATATTATTTTTTAATCAGGCATATCTGGAGTATACAGGTAATTTCACAATTTAGCTTTATCCTAATCACACCACCTGCAAGTTTGGAAAACGATGAAAAAGACATTACAAGTCAAAGTGGATATATTCTTGGAGTAGATTACATATTCTATGATCCTTAAAATACACTTCTTCAAAAAATAAGAAGTATCCTTAACTTGATGCTATATCCATGAGAATAACACCGATAAATATATTTTGGGCGTCCCCTCCAAAAACCCTGACACCTCGAAATACCAAAATCTAGGAATTTGCAGAAGCGGTACGATATGGAAACCAAGTTCACTTATTTCTGTTGAAAAGTAGTATTTTTAGGAATTGAGTTCTAAAACATGAACTTACACCAAATTATACCTTTTCCCTCACTTTACTTCATCCATGGCGACTCCAGGAGACGGAAAATAGAAGATAAATAGTGTTTTTCTCGGGGCATTCCACATTTTAGCAGGCGCCTTACGCCCTCATATCTCAGATGTTCTTGTAACTTTACCTACAGTGTTATCACACAGGTCTGTGACATTTTTAGGTGGATGTTTGTAATGGTGCAGGAGTTTAACCTCCGGCAATTCTATACTTTTCCCGGGTAACCTTTTCTGCGGCTATCTCATTCTTTTAGAATAATGATAACGGGTAAAATTAGTAACCAAAATGTTAAGAATCAGTCAATCAACACATCATTGGCAATTTTGAAATGCTTACGTTTGAGTAAAAAAGTTAAAATGAAAAAATAAGTGGCTTAAAAAATATATTCATTGAGAATTCAAAAACTAGCACCATCGCGTAAAAGAGCGTATCGAAATGCTAAGATCAAAGATAAAAACCGTGGGTGTTTGTTTCTAAGCATGAAAATGGTGGGATATGACATTAATAAGCGCCATTTCCGCACCCCGAGCGGAGCGCAGAACACGTTCACCTCTCCCTATACCTCATACGCCTTGACCTTAAACTAATTTTGGGGCTTTATGACACACCCAATGCTGAGGTCACATGGTGTTTCCGACTCTCGCCTGCTGTGAGGGTATTATGAGGAATACCCGCCCGGGAATTTTAGCCTGGGTCAGTAGAAAGGAATTCGAGCGCTCTCTCCCCACGCCACCGCATCTCCTGCCGTGTCCTTGACCTGAAGACCATCGTTGATGGAGCAAGGGGATGGACATTGACAAAATAAACTCGTTTCCTATAGGCTTTCTTGTTTTTTTTTAGTTCTTGCTTCATCAATGGCAGTTACCTATTGCCATAAGGCTCTCGGTATAAAGAGAAGTTCAACCTGTAGGTAGGTTAATTCTAAATGATTTTTGGCCATTTATTTGAAAGCTTCAGCTTGATTTCAAGCAGGTAAACGAGAACGTCCAAAGAAGTGAGATCAGAACTAAAAACCGTGGGTATTCGTTTGCAAGTGAATAATACATCTGCAGTAACTATCCGTACCATATACGTAAGCATTATCCTGCCAGTTGCCTAAACGCTTCATGAAACAGGCAAGCAATAAGTATGCATTAACACGCGCCCCGCTGGGGGGCGAAATTCGCCCCCCTCCTGGTTTTTCCCAGATATCTCAAAAACGAAGAGACGCAGAACAACGAAACTTACGGTACCTTATCCCTGATCAATTTTACACATCTGACCAGGTTTTTTAGTTAGGGTCATGTCAGGTCAAGGAGCTATTCAGGGTCAAGTGACCCGACCTCAAAACCTAAAATTACGAGTTTGAAGCAGCGCCCAAGGAACATTAGCAAACCGATGAGTTTGAAACTTCAACAATATGATAAGGTCATTAGGGTCTACAAATCTGCTATCTCGGAATTTTGATATTGGTGACCTAAGGTGGGGTCAATTTTTTGGTCACCCCATTATAAGTCTATGGTGAAAAATAGAATGGACTCGTTTTCAGGAAATACTAGATAGATAAGGCTGAAAATCCTCAAACTGTCTATTCTTACCACGATCTTGACCATAAAGTTGAGGTTTTGAGCATCTGACCTCTCAAAGGTCATATCAGGTCACGGGAGCAGAGAGTGATTGTTTTGCCAATAACTTCTCACTGAATTGAGATAAAGCTCCCATTTTGCGTGCATTGTGTTTATATTGTCACGGGGAGTCGATTGATATGCAACATGATCATACCAGGTCACTCTGTGACCCTGACCTAGGTCGAGGTCAGGTCATTTTGACTATTTGACCTAGCAAGGTCATATTATACATAATTAGATTCGCCGCGATGAGAGGAATCCAATGATGCATAAATATTTGCTCTAGCTCCCCCGAGGGTAGATCTAGAGAGGGAAACGTGCACTGCTCTGTTGTAAGCCTATGCAGCATTTTTTGACGTATGCTGACCTCAATATTGACCTGACATAAAAATTCTTCTTATAAATTATCTTCGTCTTGTCAAGAGCTTTCGAATGCCGCCCGTAATTTTTCTTTAGCTTTCGTGGGGAACGAGATACGGAGGGGCGAAAAACGCCCCAGCGGGGCGCGTCATGCAAGGGACCCCAGCGGGACGCGTGTTAAGGTTAGGGAATTAGCTACTGATCATGCATTTTTTGCAGCTGGCGTGCATACTGTGTTAACAATTAACCATTTCGAACAAAGTACATTTAATTAAAGATATAAAATTTAAGAAAGACAGCAACTAGCTAAAAAAATTGACAGAAATCTACTGGTCTATGGAGACTTGTATTGCGAATGCAACCACAACACAAGAGAAAGTACGCGTATTGTATTTTTATCACCAACTTTAATTTTTAAGAATTCATGCCGAAGGGCGTTTGTTAGGAACTCAATTCGGGCCGAGAACTCACACGAAGACCGATATCTTTGCCCACGATCTTTTGCCTACATGAGGATTCCGATGATTGGCTGTGGCCAAATATAAAATCCGAGGTTCTCGGAAGCTTGCTGGAGGTAGGGCACCGTCTAAAATTGTAAGACAAATAACCTTTCGCCCTGAAAAAAACGTGTAAAAGCAAGCAAAAAATAAAGGCAGTGTTTAGAATGCTAGAAAATTAAAATAATTAGGACGCACCCAATAATCTCTTCTTCCAATAGGTAGACGAACACTCACACGGTATACACAAAAAAATCTTCAGTATCGGAATCAGTGCAAAAACTGCATCAGATTCGCTCCCCAGCTGCTCAATACCTGAGCACTTGTGCATTATGAAGCGGTCTATTGGAGAGGGAGTGCTGTGCGTGCACAACATTGATCGTGTAAAACTTGCTTATTTCTCTGAACTCTGAACACTTATCAATGATGCGGAAGAAACTATTTTTTCACACAACGTTAACGGAGTCTATCCCTAGATGGTAAAATAGTTTCTTTCAAATCAAATACCCAAAAATTCGTGCACCAAAGACAATTGTTTGTTGGGAGCCTCATTTTGTGGTATTAAAAAGGTACAGACCTTCCTGAGAACGTGTAACCTCTGCCCGCAGATCATGGTGTGGCCGCGATCAACATGGTCCTGCGCAAACATAGCCTGTTGGCTGTTTCTGATCTTCCGTGAGTATAAACTCTCCCCGGACGAAGTGTCACCTATTGAGCTGTTAGATGGCAGCCTGTCTACCCAAACCCTTCAAGGGTGGTAGAGGACAAATAGTATCATCTGTAATCTTGTTTTTATTTTCCCTTGTCGCCCCAAGCAGACTAAGCCTTCCCAATGCCAGGAAGTGTGCGATGGTTGAGAGGGCGACTTCGGAGCGTGCCTGGTAACGCAAAAATCTAAGGCGATGTGTTTTGCACGACATTTTCCTCGTCAACTGGCAGATTTTCTCACGTCAGCGACCATGACAATGCCTCTGAGAGATGAAGTCTCGGCTCACACGCGCTCCACCTGCCTGCCGCTCTACTTCCACAGGAGTAGAACAGTTCTTGTGCTCAGTTGTACGTATAGTGCTGGTGGTGCCAGTCAGATCTGTCCAAGCTTACCGCTCCATGGAGTCTACTGTCTGGCTTCTGCTGCAACCTCCTGCGATTACTTTCGACACGGTGTGTAGTGTAACTCACGTCAAAATCCGTATGCTAAAGTGGAAACCAGTTTCCTCGGTGCTGTGGCTTCCCCTCTCACTGCATTCCAAAAAGCCAGTTGAAGCGTATCCATAATCAGGAAGAGCTGTGATCAGATCAAATCAGCACAAGATCCGTTCGTGAGCGCGCTGTTGACTGCGACAGGGGTGTGCGCCGGTGAGAACGAAGTGGTGTGCGTGTTCGACGGGGAGGCCCAGCTGCGACAGGGCCAAATGCGCCGAGCCGTCGACAGTGCCAACTACACCCAGTGCTCCCAAATGGTCTACGGCTGGGCCCACGTCGACCCCGGCACCTCCCGGCTGGTGCCGCGCTACCCCCGCCTGGAACCCGGCTCCGCCGCTGCCTACGACGGTGCAGGTAACGCTGGCCCGCCAGCAGCGGTACCAACGTAACTCGGGCGATACTCACTGCATTACCGCGCGTTCCTGCATGGCTAGTGCCCTGACAAAGGCGTCCGGGTGTCAGGTATCCGGTGATAGTCATTTAGCCGTAGTGACTCTAAACGCCATCAGTTATTAAGATCCATAAATGAAAACACGCTCCTTGGCGTTTTCGTCTCCCAGCTTTAGCACTGACAGGATTCTTGAGTTATGATACTTTGCTGTGAGGCTTATATCCTTACAATCGTCACAGCAAAAACACAGTTTTTACGTATTTCTCAGTTTTCTTCTCCCGGTGCATGTTTTGACAGTGTTGTCTTTATAAGTTTCTGATACCTGTCATAAGTAATCTAGTTTCACCATTCCACTAATCTAGTAACTAGCACTAGTAACTCAACTAGTCAAACTACAAGCAATAATTATTGTTTATACGTACCCAATAACACGGCTTGCCTCAGCTTACACCGGTTTTTCACATCCGGAAGATCATGCAACAATATAACTATAACTATAACGTTCGCCCCCCGCACACAGGAGCCTACAGAAAGTTCGTCGAGACCGCCCAGTCATTTAGGACGCCAGCAATACTTGCAGTGGGCGGGGAGCAACAAAGTTCAAGAACGTTCTCAGATGTAAGCATGGGACCCTGCAATACGGTTTCTCCAAGTACAAATGGTCAGAACAGAAATTTTTATCATACTGAGTACCATTGGTCCAGTAGTGACCGCAGTGAACACTCGATATAGACTTGGCGCAGCACCTTTGTGCATCTAGAAATTCTAGAATCACTTTCAATGCAGTTTACAGGAATTTGATCGTTAGAGGGATCCGAAATACGGTGAAAGATACCCGTTCGTGCGAGCTCGTTCTCAGGGTGCCAGGTTGAAGCTTTTCTTTGGGCAAACGGTAAGTCTGGGCTGCAATATGAATATTTGTCGCTTTCTTTCTGAAAACGACTACCATCTATTACTGAGAACACCAAATCGGAGTGCAGTCTCCATACCCCACTGGTATCATAGCTTGACGTGTGTTTTTTCAGGGTCGGTAGTTCGGTAAACCATAGTAAATGAGCCACACCTACATACCCTGGCACCCAACTTCAGGGTAAACCAATTAATTGTTGGTATCCCGTTTGATAACGCTATATCTGGTGCTCAGGTCATGAGTCAAATGAGCGATCAAAACTAGGCACACGGGGATATTTTTAGCTTTCTTTAATATTCAATTAACACGTAATGCAGAAAAACGAAACAAATTGGCTCAGGAACCCTGGAAAAGAACACTGGATATGTCACAAAGAAGTAGGCTGCAGGTCAATTAAAGGGCATGTAGCACATTGGTGCAAATCCAGCCTGTAGTGGTTTTACTGGTTATATTTATTGAAAATAATGAGTTTTGCCTTATTCCTGCTGAAAAACATAATTAAGAGGTTTTGCTTTATCAATTTTGTTTTATTTAATTTTCCTCTGAACTAGGAGACCAACCGTCTCCGAAGCAGTGTGACGTCAATCGGTGGAACAGCCGGTAGTGCTCTGTGTCAAATCCAACTGAACATATTTGATTTGCGCCACAGATGAATAAGAAGGCAAATGAAATGTTTTTAGCTAAAAAAGATTCTTATTAAGAACCAAAGGAACACTTATCAATTTCTGATATTTTTCTTGATATATTTTTCTCCGATACTTCACGTTTCAAACTACTTGTAACTAGTTACTAGTTAACTAGTATGTAGTCCAACAGCTGGCTTCCATTCAGCCGACCCGGGTTCAAGGCCCGGCGGCTTCCCTGAACAAGGAGCAAGCTGCCTCCCGAGAAACCCTTCCAACTGGGAAAGAGTTGGCGACGCCATATAACCCTGGCAGTTTTTTTGGCGTCGATAAGCCCCAACAATTATTATATGTAGTCCAACTAGTTATGCTCCAACTAGTAAAGTTGTATGCATCTTTAGCCTACAGTACTCAACGCGAATTTAGCACGTAGATTTTAAAAAGGTCCAATCAAGAAATATCTGTAGGCGCAGCGGGTCTTAGGCATTGCGTCACATTGTCAAAATCACATCACACCACGCGACCACACGAGCAGAAAGGGTCCGGTAAGCAGTCAAGTTTTACACTTTTCTTCGCAAACGGTAAGCTCTAGGACAAATGAAATATCGATCGTTTCTTGGCTTGCTCTATCGCATGGATATCTCAGTCCAAATCAAATTATGAAGATGCCACATTCCCTTCATATAAGATTGATTGATTATTGGGGCTTAAGGGCGCACCAACCTTAGTGGTTATATAGCGCCCACCCTTCATATAAGTCACGGGCACAAAAACTGGTATCTTTATCCTTATATGACCCCACTAAAACGCTCGAGGATGACAAAACCTTTATAACTCCGGTATTTCAAGACAATAAAAGAACTGTGGAAACCGAGTCTTGGAAGAGAACATACAACACACATTTTCGACACTAATGAAGCCCATATTGCGGGGCCCAATTGGAGCTCCACAACATGGGCGGATAATTGGGAACATCTGTTTGAATTTGAATTGTATCAAAATAACTTGTTCTCCATTACTGATATTCACACATAGCCTTAACAGTTAAAGTGCCCTAAAACTCATCTTGATTAATGACATCCTTAAGGCTCGGCAGCTTCAGAGAGAATTTGACGCAGAGCCCCAAAGACGAACAGTTGGGGCATTTCAGGGTTAATTCGCAAGCAGAATGAAATATAAATAACGCGGCCTACGTTTCAGATGGGAGAGAGCAGTTCAAGGCGGCAGAACTTCTACGCCAGCATCCTGGAAGCACTGGACGAGTACGGTTTTGATGGGATTCTCCTGGACTGGCGGTACCCCACCCTGAACGGGGGCAGATCCAGCGATAACGTAAGTTTCGTGGCTTAAAGGGAGATACGCGAAAGAAAAATATTATTGTGGTTTCTTGCTATTTGAAAAATCCTTATTACGAAACTGTCAATTATTTTTGTATCTTCGGCAAAATTTTGGGAGGCCCCTCACTTATTATCGAAATAGGTTAACAGTTCCAATAAAATGCTGAAACCTTCACCAATCACTTACTTTTCGAATACTATTTCAAGTTAAAAAGTAATATTTTTATAATAAAAATGTCTGTTTGAATTAATCTTAAAAAGCCTCTAAAAGATACAAAATGAATTAGTTTGCCCTAGAAACAGAGAAAAACATAATTACTCAAGTCTTCAGCCGTTTCGCACCTCGGGTCTTGAGTCGTTTTCTGCTTCAGCCCCAGGATGACAAATCTTTTGCATCAGAAAGGTCACGTGACCCACCTATGAGGTGGCTGTACGTTCTGATTCGTCAATTGTGATTTCTTAAAAGTCCTATATTTTTTCAATATTACTTTTGACTGTAGCTTTTTTAAAATAACTTTCCATTTAATAGTTTTAAACTTTCAAGTCACTGTTTAGGAAAAATGGGACCGGTTTTTTAGAGAATTTGATAACCTTAGCCGGGGTACGCTGCATTTACATCGATTACAGGTGTGCCGGTAAAGTCGTCTATAAATGTTGATTTTTAGAGTAATTTTAAGGCATTTGCAGGCCGAATTCGCAAAAATGAGAATAGGACTTCTGAAACAACTTTTTGTGACCTTTTGATCTAGTCAATAACAATTTTTCGCGTATCTCCCTTTAAAGGGAATGTGGCACCTTGGTCGAATCCTGGAGTTTAGTGTAACTAGGCGTACTTTTAGTCGAAAATAATGAAACCACTCATATTTCTCTGAAAAAATGTACAATAAGCTCAATATTCTGATTTTTTAAATACTCCTCTAGGAAAAGAAAGAAATATCTCCCTGTGGATGATCTCATGATCTGGCAATCACTACCATAGGGGAGACCGGGGCGAAACGGATTTTGGCTATTTCGGTGTGTTGCTGGTGTTTCCATCTAGATTTTAGAAGATGAACGACTGCTTAAGACAAAGGACGTCAGAATATAGCGTGTATATCGTCAGTTCGCGACATCATTTCGACGCGGAAGGGCTGGAGAACATTACGAGTATCTGAGAGTGGAGAGTATCTGTAAGTAGGGGAGAGTGGGGAGAGTTGTATCATGGACAAGTTGTATCAGAGCGATTATTTCCAAAACTATCCAAGAGATAGCGCTCCCGACACGACCAGATGATGCGGCAAGCGGTCCGCCATCTTTCTTTATACTGCCGTCTGCTTGGCTTGGCGCGTTTCGCGGTGAGTGCAGAAAATGCGTTTTCGGGGTGTCATTCTGTAAAATTTCGTCGTAAGGAAATGTGTGTTCTTGTCATTCAGATGATCACGAATTGGAAGGATCGCTGTAGCAAGGATAGCTGTAGGTAAGGGTAGATTCTAAGGCTTCGTGCGTGAGAAGGATTTTCTCGGCTGGCCACTGGTTGTTGAGCACGAGGACGTTTTTTTCAATGTGGGAGGGTGGTACATGTTGTATCAAGGCCAGGTGGGGTATGTTGTAACAGTGATACAACTCACCCCAATGTTCATGCAGCTCATTAGGGGGTGTCGCCACAGATTCTTTTTTTCCAAAAACACTACATTGTCACATCTAGCCACAAAGAAAAATTAGGTAAAATATTTTTTATGCAAACAGTGCGGGTCAGGATAAGTGCAAGACGGACCGCGCTGATGGAGTGAAAGCAAAAGCAAAAATTAAAGTCTAACAAGTCCAGTGGCGAATCTAGGATTTCGTTAGGGGGCAGGCTCTGAGGGGGGGCGCCGAACCTGGGGGCGCGGAATCTGAGGGGCGCCAATTTACCACCCAATAGGCAACCAGTGTCGAAGAAAAAAACGCGTTTAAAAAACGTATTTGTAAATGTTTATTTTCATCAAAGCTACCTTTCAGTGAAACATGTTCACGTTTACCATCAAACATATTTCGGGCCGGCAAGGTTTCGCCCAGAACGTAATGACTGGTACATTGTTAGAAGAAGCTGGACGCCCCCACTGATGCTAGCTGAAGCATCATGAGCAAAAGAATACAGCTAACTTCGATCTGGAAGAAAACTGAGGTGTCGTAACGACCACATCCACATATCATAGTTGTCTTGGCTAATGCTGGGTCCCTACAGAAACTCCGATTGACGCTACAAAAAGCGCAATTAACAATGAATACAGTGAACTTTGTTAAACTTATGTCATGGCGAAAGCTAAGGTGCCGTATCGACCACCTCCCCATATCACAGTTGTTTTGACTAACGCTGAGTCCCTACTGAAATCTCCGATTGACGCTAAACTAAGCATCAGAGGCCGAAGAGCCTCTGCGGGCCTGGGCCTCTGAGTTTTTGGTGGCTGCTCTGAGCTGATATTGAGTCCCCTCAGTTGATCTGGGAACGCTTTAGATAACCAGGCCCTCACATTGAACTTGAATGTGTCGCCACTGGAGCCTTCTGAGCTTTTCGGGGTCCCTTAATTGGTGTAGGCCCCCTCAACAGATCCTGGGCCCTCTTGAGTTAATTGTTAGCTATCTGAGAGCGAGTTTTCAGGTTGCCCCCCTGGGCTGTTCTGGGACCGTGAAAGAGTATTGCACAGGAGCTTACTGGCTTGGCCTTAGATCCTTCGCTGCTTTGGGCCCCTAAGCTAAAATAACCCTGTAGGTGAAATTATTGTGGCAGCCATGAGCTGGTCTAGGGCCCGTGATAGGATTTATTTAAGGGGCCTCTGGTTTGATCATAGGGCCCCTAGCTGGATTAGTCTCCCCTGAGCTGGCAAGGGTCCCCCTGGGTTGGTATCGTGTTCGTTTAACTGATATAGACCCCTTCAGCTTGTATGGGGCCCGTTGTGCGTATCTGGGCCCCATGAGTTCGTCGAGACACCCAGCTAGTCTGGCAATCTTAGTTTGTATGGGCCTCCTGAGCTGCTTTGGGCCCCCTCAGCGTGTCTAGGCCCCATGAGTTGGAAGGTTGGCCCCCTGGGCTAGTTTTGGCCCCCTGAGCTTATTTAGGACCCGTTTAAATAGGTAGGCACCCCACGCTGCCTATACAGCTCATTAGGGATGTCGCCACAGATTCATTTTTTCCAAAAAACACTATATCATCACAGGTAGCCACAACTAAAAAATAGGTAAAAATATATTTTCTGCAAAAAGTGCGGGCCAGGATAAGTACAAGACAGGCCGCGCTGATGGAATGAAAGCAAAAACAAAAATTAAAGTCTAACAAGTCCCGAGAAGTTATGGCCACATCCCCACCTTCGCTTAAAAAATTCGAGGGACACCCCTGCTCGCCACCCCCCCCGCCTCCTACTTCCCACGTCCATGCAATTCATCCGTATCCCTGATACAACCCTTCCCGTAACTATTGTGAGAGGATTACTTAGTAAGTCCATAACTAATACGTTTAGGCTTTTCAGATTGAACAGTTGCAGATTAAACAGACTTTAGCCCTGGCTTAACACGCGCATTGACGGGGGCGGGTACCCGCCCCCCTCGGGTTTTTCGGAGACAGTAGAAAAACGGCGGCGCGTAGCGCCGCCGTACTTGGTATACCTTTTCCCTCATCATTTTTACAACTTCTGTGAAAATTTTAAGGTTAGGTCATCTCAGGTCAGGTCACCAGTACAGGTCAAGTGACACGACCTCAAAAAAAGTTTAAGATAGCATAAGTCGGAGCAGGGTGAACTTATCCGATTGAAACTCATATCACATAATGGCCCCACTGAGTTCTCTAACATATGTTCCGGTATTTTTGATATCGATGAACTAAGGTCAGGTACGAGGCATGACCTCTCCATTGGAAATACATGGGAAAAATGGTTTTTACGGAATAACTCAGTAACGGATGGTGATAGAGCATTTATTTTAGCTGCATTAGACTCGCCTGGGCTTTGCGGTTCTAATGATATGCATTTTATACAATTTGACCCTGACCTGACCTCAGGTCAGGTCAAATCCTTGATTTGACCTAGCAAGGTCAAATTATATATCATTCGATTCGGCTTGCTAAGAGGATTCATAAAGTTCAAGTCGTTTTGCTCTATCTTCACTTGTTCAGATGTAATGCCCGAAAAACTGAATTTTACATGTTATCCCTATGACGGGCATGTTTTGACCTCTCGTGACCTTAAATGTGACCTGACAAAAAATGGTTCAAATGTTTTCGATGGAGAAGTGGATGGGCAGCCCAACGCCGTTTACCGTTTTTCGCTACCTACCGTGGTTCTCGAGATCTTAGGGGGGGCGGGTACCCGCCTCCCCCGTCAATGCGAAGGTGGCTCAGACCCCCCGTCAATGCGCGTGTTAAGTATGCTGGTACCTAGTCAAGAATTTGCCCGTTTCGACGCATTGTGTTGGCTTCCTTTTTCCAAACGGGTCACTTTTACACTTGGACGGTTGATGTTTCGTTTGCGCTTTTTGTCGCCATGAATTTCGTACTGTATTGGCCATAGTTAGGTTCAATAAAATGCAGGTTAAGTTTATAATTAAATTCTAAATTCGTTGTAGGTTGTTCCCACGGCCATGATCGGTAGCAGGCACAGTCTCCAAAACGTGACACACTGTTACAACTTAACCCTAAGTTGTATCAAGTAAGGTAAGTTGTATCAAGTAAGAAGGTCCATTCGCCGGGCAGTAGGAGATAAACCAGTAAAGATTAAGAAAAAAATATATCGGCAAAAGGAAGCCAAAGGATGCAGCTACGAGATGGTATTGAAATCACGGGGCCATCCCAAGTAGTTACGAAATTAATGAACCTGGAGTAAAAACTGATACAACCCACCTCACCCTCCCCTATTACTATATTTACAAGTTTTAAATCTTCATTTTTTTCGAGTGACAAACTGAGTTCAGTTCTGATGGTGATATGTCTGAATAAGTGGCAGTATAGGCTTCGGGTAAGAGTAATTTCAAATCCCAAAGCCTGCTATTTTTTCCGACACGCAAAAACTTGAATTGGAGTAGCCGTGGAGCAAAACGGAAGGGGGTAAAATGGACCAATGATGTAACATGGTCTGATGATCCGGTTTACCCCCACTCACTTAGGATAATTTACTATGCAGTTTTTTTATTGTGGTAAGGTCAAAGAAACAGCAAGAAAAGAAGGCAGGGGGTGGGTACAGGGTGGGGAGACGTCTTGTGCCAATATGAAAGCAGGTTAAAATTTTAACTGAGTTGAAAGATGTTGACGGTTTAACGAAAACATGATGTTTTTTCGCCATATTACCCAGGCTGCCAGGGACGTGGATTTATACATCTTTGGGGGTGCTCGGGCAAAGTTCAATGACAGCAGGCCATACTGTTCGTTTTGCCCCTTCCTGAAAATCATTATGCCCCAGGGTTGGAGCAAAACGGACAAAATTTCACTGCCACGTTTTCCCAAACTAATTTTTCAAGTTGATACTCTTACATTAGAGACACAATTCATTTGGCTACGTTAGGGTATATAGCTCATTTTAACATTTTCGGCCCGCTATTGAGCTTGCTATGTTAGAAAAACACTTAGGGTGTCCGTTTTGCCCCGGTCTCCCCCACTTGAAACGCTTCAAGGGCTTCAATTGGCTGATGCACATCGTGACGTCAGCATATGTCGTCACACCAGCAGCTCACAACAATGGCCGCCCGGCGAGGGGTAGATGAGGGGTAGGTGTCAGGAAGGTTTTAGCTTTTTTCTACGGAAATATCGAGTTCCAGGACAAATGATATATGGAGTGCCGGGTTTTCCGACTTGCTTTACAACTTGGCTATCTCAGTTAAAATCAAGTTATGAATGTGCCACGATCCCTTTAAGTCATGAGTTGATTCACCAAATCGGGAGCATTGCGGACTGATTCCGGTATCGATGGCTGATTAGGGATCCACCGGATATACCATCGGCCGGAAAACTCCAACTATCCAACATAACATTTTTTGCAAACCTCTTTACTCGATTGCTCCTCAGCACAAGGCCCGAAGGGCTATCCTAAAAAGCCATCTACCACACATGAAAACTGCTCCGGAACTCCGAAACATTAACGGTAGGAAGGTCAGAATATGCTATTATGCAATTTAGGACCATTTCACCTGTGTTTTATTAAATGAGATGAGGCTGTCGGAACGATCGAGAGCACTTGCAAACGCCTCCCCAGTTCCTCTCTTGGACCAGCTTGTAGCCAAATTGAGTGGGTTCTTCTCCACTTTGACAGCACAGGTGAGTCACGACAGGATATCATGAGATGCATCCAGGACCGGCAGGGGGAGGGCGGCGAGAAGGAATTTTGAGGAGCAATCGGCGCAGAAGCATCAATCGGCACTTTTTCTGATCCTTTACTATCATTAGAAATAAGCCTCGGAAATTGATGTAAATCTGTGCATTGGTGTTCGACACTTTGTCCAAAGTTAGCAGAGATGGCATACGTACTTGCAGACAAATATCCATAGAAGGAAGTGATGTTAACCATCGTTGCGCATACCCTCAGAATTGTTTAAATCTTGCCAGCACACCAGCATGCAGAGCATTAGTTAAAGGGAATGTGGCACCTTCATAACGGGATTTTAACTGAGATAGTTAAGTTGTAAAGTAAGTCGGAAACCCGGTACTCAATATATCATATGTTGTTGTTATTGTTTGGGGTTTCTCGGCGCTTCGACTGCTATGCCATTTTGCGCCCATCTCAGTGTAAAAAATAGTGATAGTCAGCAGTAGCCATTCAAAACATATCGAGAATGAAAACTAAGTCGGTCAGACAACAACTTCTAATGTGACGAACCAATTATCCAACACTGACTAGGTCTCCCAGCTCCTGCCGTCGAACATCTCAGATACACACCAGGCTGTACGCGTGTTCCACTCTGCTGGTGGCCTGGCCATTCGTTCCGGGTATCCCAGACCCTTAGGCGGAGAGCGGCGCACGAAAGTAGAGTCCCCATCCATGTAGGCCTCTCTGACTCTCGGCCCCGGATGCCTCCGTTCACTAGCGGGGGCTGGGCGCGGCACATCCTGCCAGACGTGCTCCACGTGTCCGATACTCTCGGTGGAGCCCGAGTGCAGCCTTCGTTGAAGAACCTCTTTTTGTACCCTCGGTAACGTAACTCGCTTTCCCTTTGAGTCCCGAAACACAAAATCTGTTCTCTCTTCTCTCATGTCTTGGGGTTTTCTTTCCTCGAAACGTAACTTTGGGGAGGAGAGCCTGCGCTTTCCTCCACGGGTGCCTGTACTCAGGTGGTCCCTGCCTGTTGCTTTCGGGGAGGTGTTAGTGGAGGCGGGGGTGGTGGAGGGTACGGCGGCGGCATTAGCCCCGTGTCCCCGTGACCTGGAGATGAAACGGCTTCATCACGCTCCTTGCGCATACGACCCTTTGGAGGCGCCGAAGAGGACCGGTCTGACCCATGCCGCTTGGTAGCCACGTTTGAAGGTGCTGCGTTGTTTGATTGTATGGGAGTCTGGGGTGTTGAAGATTTGTTGGTGACAGGGGTGGATACTGCAGTTTTTGGTTGTTTGTGAGTGGATTCTAAGCTCGAGTCGCAGCAGGATGTACCTCTGTGCCTGAAGAACTACACCATTTTAACTTCAATTTAAAATTAGTCAAGTTCAAATTAAAACAAGTCAAGTTCAAATTAAAACTGGTCAACTTCAAATTAAAATAGATCAACTTCAATTTAAAATAGGTCAAGTTAGATTTAAAACAAGTCAAATTCAAATCAAAACATTTTGATTAGGGCAACCAGTGCACACACGGTGCAAGGCAACCAATAAAAAGTTTGCACATATTGAACTATATGTTTACGACACATGCCAAATGTACTGAATGACTGTCCCACAACTTGCAATCGAGTTGCAGTTCCACTTATGCATCTTAGTTATATATATATATATATATATATATATATATATATATATATATATATATATATATATATATATATATATTAATGTTCGAATATTTCGGAAGAAGTCGTTCTTTTATACAAGCTTCGTTGAATATTACAGCTTCTTTGGCGTTGATAAGTTTCTTCGTGGTCGACTCGAATTTTCGTATTAGGCTTCGGTCATTCTCGTCATACTGGTGTAAAACATTAGAAAAAGACATAATTCGACGTTTCGTCTTACGTAAGACATATTCATGTTATTTTGACACTACAAGTTACATAATAATAAACACACAAGTAATATAACACTGGTTAATGTATCTCACGATGAATCGCATTTCTTTGTTTTTATTCAAATGAGTGGAACGCTGCAGTCTGTTTTGTGAACCCTCTGTTTAGTGGAAGCAAAAATATATATGTATATAAATAAATATGTCCGCTGGGTGTGAACTAAATTTTCCTATCGTAAAGTGGTAGCGTAGTGAGCTGTTTAGTCTGAATGTTTATGACCGGCGACTTGTTGCGAATGATGATGGTTTCAAGTGTTGTTAGTCGTCGCCGGTCATTGCAGTGTGCTATAATCTTAGTGTTTGATGTGAGCATGTTGCGGGTGAGGGTGATGTTGTGCTGGTCAAGGGTGTGTTTCTTAGGAGCACCGTCTAGGTGCATTGTCAGTCTGCGGCTGAGTGTAGTGGTTGTGTGACCAACGTAGTATACCTCGCGGGTTGCACAGTCCCCGGCAGTACATTTGTATTGGTATACTACGTTGGTTTGCTTCAGTGGTGTGGTTTTCTGGTTAGTGTTGTTTTTCATGAATAGGCTGGAAGTTTTGGGATTTTTGTAGTAGATGTTCAGGTGTAACTGGTAACTACGATCGGAAGAAGCAGTGTTGCGTGTGATAATGTCCCTAATGACCCTCTCGTCTGTTTTCCATGCCGGTGTGAGTATGTTTCTGTAGTGTATGGTTATTTTGTGTTCTTGCGGTGGCCTTACTGGGGTTGTGATATAGTCATTTAACATTGCCTTAGTGACCTGGTCAAACACACTGTTAGAGTACCCGTTGTTTACCAGGATCTGGCGTACCCGTTTAAGCTCTAGGTGTAATAATTTCCACGTACTACAGTGACTTAGAGCCCTGCGAATATATGCACGGATTACACTAGTCTTGTAAGTGTCAGTGCAGTCCCCTCCTCCATTCATACAACGTTCTAGATTGGTCGGTTTCCTGTACACATTCGTGGTGATGATACCTTGCCCTGCATCTATCATAAGGTCCAGAAATGGGAGTTTGTTGTTAACGCTCAGTTCTGTCGTAAAATTGAGGACTGAGCTGGCACAAAGTTGGTTCTTAAGTCCAGTTAGCTGATCGATATTTGCCACGTCGAGATATATATCGTCGACATAGCGGAAATATTGATGGGGCCTATTCTCGCCTTTAAGGACCATATTCTCCACATGACCCATGTAAGCCTGCGCAAACAAGACACCCAGCGGAGACCCCATAGTGACACCATCAGTTTGGACATATAGGTCTCCCTGCGGGCACCTGAAGGGAGATTGCTTAGTACACAGTTGCAAAAACTCCCTAAGGACACGGCGTGGGAGCTTGGGTGCTTTAAGGGAATCATGTTCATATACACTCTTCAGGATAATATCTATGGTCTCCTCCACCGGGACGTTAGTAAAGAGGCTCTCGACATCTAGTGAGGCTAAAAATCCTTTAGGCTTGCTACTACGCAGAATTCTGCACGCGGTGGAGGTGTGACCTTCCTCAGAGCACCTTGCACATCGCTCTTTCCCCTTGCATGATTTTGCGACGTGGCGGTACCCTTGACATCGGTAACACCGTGTTGGATCCGGAACGTACCGACGCACGCGCACTGAAAGCCAACCAATACGCACTGCTGGAGGCAGCTCCTTGCTGTTGAATGTAAGGACATAGGTGTTAGTGGCAACTAGCTCGACGTCCTGCCTCCTGTTCATCCTACGCACCTTGATCACCCCTTGCTCCTCCAGACCAAGCAAAACATCCTCCTCCGCTGCACCCTCGAGCTCGCGACAGGTAACAACGCCTAAGGCGTTGTTCTTCGTCGGATGTAAAGCTACAGAAACCGGTGCTAACACCAGATATTTCTCTTTCCCTACAAAGCTGAGCTGCTTTGCCGCCAAGAGATGACGCGTTTCCTTGTCCGACGACACGACAACTTCAAGTTTTGTTTCCGAGTGTCGATAAACATGGGTTACAGTTCCGAATTTGGACACAGCCTGAATGACCTGGAAGGGATTCATCTTGCGACTGCCCTCAAGAGTCACCATCAGAAGAGAAGTTATGTCCCCCGCAGGGGAGGAGGAACCCGGCGGTTGGACGGGAGTGTTGGAGATTTTGCTATTTTGAGACGCCATAGTGATTTAATTTACCCTCGGCCCCGACGACATGACAACTTCAAGTTTTGTTTCCGAGTGTCGATAAACATGGGTTGCAGTTCCGAATTTGGACACAGCCTGAATGACCTGGAAGGGATTCATCTTGCGACTGTCCTCAAGAGTCACCATCAGAAGAGAAGTTATGTCCCCGGCAGGGGAGGAAGAACCCGGCGGTTGGACGGGAGTGTTGGAGATGGTGCTATTTTGAGACGCCATAGTGATTTAATTTACCCTCGGCCCCCCCCGGGTTACCAGCTGTCAATACCTGGGTCCGGGGGCTGGTACAGTGCCTACGGGGGCATGTGCGCCCGTCTCAGAGGTGCGAGAGATACTCACACAACCCCTTCGATCAGAACGCACCCACCCCCTTGACGCCATCAGCCAAGAGGGCCGGCAGGGCCATGAATCGGGACGAAGCAAAACGCGACGCCCATCACGCAGCGGAGACCGCAGTCCACCAGGCGCGCACAACAAGCCGGAGTCTCGAAAAACGACGGTTTCCGAAACCCCGGCCCGCGTCGCGCCCGGGAAGAATTACCACAGCCCCCACCGCGAAGGGCGCCGCGCTGCACGCCCGAAACATGATCCCCCTGCCCAGCTGGACCGAGCGACAGTGCCCGTAGACACTGCCGCGTCGCTAGGCCGTCCGCGGCAGCCTACGGACGGCTTACTCCCGGTTAGATCGAGATATCTGGGCCAAAGGGGCGTGTTGGAGCCCTCGGGACTGACCCGCCCGAGGGGGACCTCAACCCCCCAGGATCCCGTCAACCTCGTCGCCGGGGCTCGAGATAGGCCTCGAGTGGGCGCCTTATACCCATAAAATTCCGAAGAAGGCAAATAACTGTGGATCCGAAAACTTAGGCTTAAGAAGAGTACATAGACTAAAAATAATCAACAAAACAAGAAAACAAAAACAAACAGGAGCTACATACTGGGAGGTGCAGGACAGAGCTGACCCGATCCAATACGGTTACCGACCAGGTAACAAAGGGCCCGTAAGGCAGTCATCAGCATCACCGCGGACCTCGTCACCAGAGCCGCCGACGACAGACGCCGACTATAACCGACCGAGGTCAGAAGAGGCGGCGGCCGCCGGAGTGCCAGAAATGATGTGACCTCGGCGATGCGTAGACGTGCCCTTCAAGGCTGACTGGGGCCCCGGGCGCGTCACTCCCCATTGCTCCAATCTTTACTTGCCGGATGAATCCGGAAAGTAAATATCGGTCCCCTGAGGGATATCATTTGTCTTGGAACTCGAGTTTCCGTAGAAAAAGCTAAAACCTACCTGCAATGTACCCCTCATGTACCCTACACAGCAGGCTACAGTTGTCATGGCTGTTGGTGTGACGACATATGGTGACGTCACGATGAGCATCAGCCGATCGAAGACCTTCAAGTGTTTCGAGTATGGTTGCCAGATCATGACATCATCCACAGGCAGATCTTTATTTCTTTTCCTAGAGGAGTATTTTAAAAATAAGAATATTGAGCTTATTGTACATTTTTCAGGGAAATCATGAGAGGTTTCATTATTTTCGGCTAAGAGTACGCCTAATTACACTAAATTCCAGGATTCGGCCAAGGTGCCACATTCCCTTTCAGGCACTGCGTGCGTTAAAATAAAAGAACGGATCTATTTTGCAGGACACCTTCTACGATCTTGTAAGTGAGTTACGGGAGGAAATGGATTCTCACAGCGAGGACCACAAGTCACTGATGGTGACAATGGCCGCCAAAGAGTTCAACGTGCTGGACACCATGTACAACTTGCCAGACATAGCCGAGTAAGTAAGAAGCGCCTACTGAGCGTGGGTGGCGCCATTGGTGGGAGGGGGAGGGGCGACATTTCTCCCTTAAATGTGACATCTAAGCACTGATCTTACGGCGTGGACTGGGAAGAAATGGGTTGAAGAGTCCATGCTGCCTCGCCTCACTACCCCTGAAATCCTGACGTTATGCCGCTACTGCTTGCGTCACGAAAGCAAATGATTTTATCTCGTAGCAAAAAACGGACTGGGACACGGTCCACCAGCTCCCGACCGAGTCAAGGGTCACCTGCTCCCGACCGGGTCACGGTCCACCAGCTCCCGACCGGGTCACGGTCCACCAGCTCCCGACCGGGACACGGTCCACCAGCTCCCGACCGGGACACGGTCCACCAGCTCCCGACCGAGTCAAGGGTCCCCTGCTCCCGACCGAGTCAAGGGTCCCCTGCTCCCGACCGAGCCAAGGGTCACCAGCTCCCGACCGGGACACGGTCAACCTGCTCCCGACCGGGACACGGTCCACCAGCTCCCGACTGGGAGGCTGTGCACAGCTGCCCATGCTTTTTTACGAGGGCTCAAAAGAAGCGACCTGCAATGTAACCGTGTTCGCCCTCCCTATCCCTTTTGCAGCCGAATCCAAGGCTTAGGAGTGAGTCACCGCAGGCTGTATCAACAAACCTGTTGATTGACCTCGTTCAAACATATTCAGAGTGAA
Source organism: Lepas anatifera (assembly GCA_034440635.1). Lineage (NCBI taxonomy): Eukaryota > Metazoa > Arthropoda > Thecostraca > Lepadidae > Lepas > Lepas anatifera. Next base: position 55,791 of record JAOTON010000107.1, on the reverse strand, counting down.
AAAGTCAGAGTAAGCTTAATCTGTTAATTAGATACACGATAAGGTCGGTATGTATGATTACATGATCGTAAGCATGATTGGTGGTGGCAGTATTTTTATGTCGATAACCTAAGGTGAGGCCAGTTCAAAAACGCCACATTGGAAGTTGGAAGTGCATGGACCAAATAATTAGAAATTGGCAAACTGCATATGATTAAGTACACAAGGTTCCAGCAGGGTGATAAAAAACGGGTTCAGCGGTATTTTAAACCGTATTCCGGGATTAAAACGGTATCAAGTCAAATTTTGCATTGAGCGGGTTCCATTTTTTGCACTAAGGTTCTCTTCGGTTGCATACTCCTTAGAGATGTCCCACCATTCCTGAACTCTACTTTAGGAGGTCTTTCTCACATAGGAATCTGGTTGCGAAAGTGGCATACGTTTTGGCGCACATGTCTTTAGTGTTGCAGGTTCTTCACTGGAGTTCCCACTAAGGTCCTGTCGTTCTCACAGGCGGGGCATCTGCCAAGTCGTATAAAATAAGCTGGAAATTTCACGATAAATCGACAGAAGGAAGGTGCAAAATAACATTCGAGTCTTCTTTTGAAGCAGAGACGTGTTTGCGTTGGCAAGTCACAGACAGAGCAAGCCATCGAGAAGCTAAAGGGTCTTTTTCTCAAAGTTCTGGTGATAAAGTGGACACGGGACCAGTACCACACCAGTACCAGAACATGCCCTGAATTCTACCTCGAACATAAACCTAGGTGATAACTATATTTGACATGGGATAATAAAGCAGATATACCATGCGTTCCCCCAAAAGAGGAACAATTCACAGCGGCAGAACTAGCCGGCGGTTTTGGGGGAAGCCAAGAAAGAAAAGCAAAAAAAAAACGGTGAAAGATTTTGCCAACGTCTAAATGGACGGTAGGTTTTTGGGGTATCTAAGCCGAAGTCGAAAAAGACGTCACCGGCTGAAAGGTGTGCCCACAAGATGTTTGTTTTTCCTAACCAAGGCACAATGTTTAAACTGAAGTTGACTGGTTCTGTTTGAAGCTGAGAGTTGAGGCACCAACACATTTCTTATAAACTAAAAAAGAGGCCGGGCAAAAAGGAAATCGAAAGCTTGGGGGAGCAAAAACATAGTTTTGCCCGAGCTTTTCCGTTGGGGCGGGGTGCCTTTTGCAACCCCCCAAACTGGATCAGCCACTGACAGTTCAAACAGTGAAATAAAAAATCCATTTAACCAGTTCTTTTAGCTATAATATTTCGAGATATATTTCAGCAATATATTTTCGTTCTTGCCGAACCTGAACAGTGACAAATCGAGAAAAGTAGCCAAGCGTTACAACACTTCTGAACCTTTCAAAAATGAAAAAAGGTGGTTAATTTCGGTTTACTTAAATTTATGCCAGAAATTTTAAGAACAAATTTAGTATGATAACCACTAAACCAGTCATTTTAATTTTTACATCATGCGGCAAAAGCTTTCAAAAACACTTTATGCCAGTCAGGTTAATACCGGCAAAAACCACGAAGTGATAGAAAGCTGCCAACCCTGAATTTGTAGATTATGCGATCCGTTGTGATGAAAGGACTGGAATGATACCTACAAATAGTTGCAATGCTTCTCATAAGCTGGGAGTGAGAATAGCCAATTTCCATCGAATCCCAATGCTATTCCTCCTTTGGAGTCTCAGGACTGAAACATAAACCTAAGCGAGAGAGTGGTTCCTTAATTTCGGTTTACCTTTCCAAGACCTTTTTAATGACAGGAAAAATTGTACCCTTGCACAGTAGCATTCCGAGAAGCGAGCCTAGAGGAGGACATGTAGCACAGACCCCCTACTAAACCGCAAGCCGAGAGCCAGTCCGGCCGGTCAGAAGGGCTTATAGGGCTGTGCTGGTGGCTGCAGGGTGGTGGACATGCTGCACGTGCTGACGTACGACTACCACGACAGCTCCTACCCCCAGACCTGGCCTATCGCGCCGATGACCGGCGACGACCAGCTCAGCGTGGTGAGTTGGGAACACGCGACTAGGGTAGCGCCTATACCGTTCATTTAATCCAACTTTCAGATAGCCATGACTTCACAAGTGTAGTGTGGTTTTCGAAGATAAAACAACGGACACCCGTCGCGCTCACCTTGGGACTCGGTCTATAGATAGGTACCCCTGGCTTTCTGAGGAAAAGAGAACCGATATGAGACGATAGTGGTCTGGAACGACAGGAAGCGACATAAATCCACGACCACACGAGCTAGGTCGGTCAGGTTCACATTTTCGTTCACAGACATAGCTAACGAACATCATATTTGACTGTAACATACACCAACCGTAGAAGATTTTCAGATCTAAAAAAGTACACCTGCAAAGTGAAGTCACAGCTTCTCCTTATACTGGAAAATGAGCTCGGTTCGTTAAAACGGTGGGTAGCTGACTGAAAGTTAAAGCTATACACCCCCAGATGCGCAAACCTGAAAACTGTAGGTACTTTATCGAAATACTATCGATTCGGCACACAAACCTCATGAAACAGCAGTGGATAAGATGTTCTTCTCTTTGATGATTTCAACCCCTGGCAAGTCACAAAATTATCGGTTAATTCATTGAAAATTTCTAGGCAGTATCTCCCCGTGGAAAACTGAGCGGGTAAACCGGGTTAGCAGCCTTGAAAGCTGACATGGGTCCGTTTTAGAAGATTGCTACTCGGGACAAGGCGCTGACCTGTGGCCTCGTGGTGGTACGAAACCTCACTCGATTGCTTCGAGAAGGTACCGTTCAAGCTTCCAATAGCGCTTTCTATAACACAATTCCAGAAGACACAGCCCAAGTTTCCAATAACACTTTCTATTACACATGGCCAGTCTATCCGCTACAGAACATGAACAGCCGATGGCGGTTCGAGAGATTGGATCACTGCGGGTAAAGCGGGATTAGTTTCAAACTTTTTATTCATGGGTCTCGCACATTTCTTTCTGTGTAAACTAGCTAATCAGAAGCATTAATATTCATTGGGAATATGTCAGCGGCGATCTTCATCATACCACTTGAAAAAGCGAATATAGACAAGTGAATTCCCTCGCACTGTCAGTGATTTCTTTTTACTGTGCAAACTGCAAGCCATAGGAGACAGATGTTTCGAAATTTGATACGGCAGCGGAGAGGGGGAGATGACGCCGCGATGTGTGCTGTTTACAGCAAGCTACCATGGACTACTACGGCGTCGGCTCCCACCAGCTGGCCGGAAAGCTGACGCTGGCCCTGCCGTTGTTTGGGAACAGTTATCGCCTGGCCGGCGAGGCCGGCTGGGGCGTGGCCTCCGAGGGCAGGATGCCCCCCCGGCGCCGGCACCAACTGGCCGGGCCGGCTGGGAATGTTCGAGGTGGGTACGTCTAAGTCCAAGCGCAGTGATTGCTTATCTCTTCTGGCAAGCCATGCATTTAAATTCGCCTGGAATGCCCTCCACCTCCACTGATGCAGAATCTACAAATAAGTATTATAGTTACAGTCAGAGTGGGTGGAAATTACGAGGCCGCATTTGCTGGAGGTTTCAGGGGGAGATTGAAACAAAATTGTAGCGTGCTGTTGATAAAATCTTTGATGGCAAAGATGCAGGACGGGAAATCTCAACTGCGAGTTAAAACCTCACAAGAGGTCGGAGCGAGATCAAGGATGTCATTTTCTATCTTTTTGGGGGTAAAAACACACAAAAAACGATTATTAGTAGATTTGGTGCTACGAAGGATGCCGCACACACAATTCTGCCGCCTTTATTGGGTGCCGCCCCCACCGGCTGAGCACCCCGAAATATTTTGGGAAAATTACACCCCTGGGCGAGATGATCTTGAAGCGGGCGACTGAGACCCGCCTAGCGGGCGACTAAGATCCATCTTGCAGCTTCGCCATTAAACATTTTATTTCTTATATGGTGGTTTAAGATAACATACTCTAATTTGAGTGAAAAATGTTGATATTTCAATATCACTGTTACCTACGCCCACTCCTTGCATGAATTATGCATTGCATTATTACTCACTCCTTGCATAATAATGTTATTAATATTTATTACTAATAATGTTATTAATAATAACTATTAGGAATCAAGATAATTAGGAATAACTAATGTTTGTGGTCAGCACAAGATCGTATTTCGTCACAGCAAAATAATTCCTTCGAATACTTCAGCCCTGTAAGAAAAGACCCATTATTTAAAAAAAATCGTCACACCCATAACACGGAGTCTAAATTAGCCAGATATATTCATGGCCTCATGACCCTCAGATGGCAGCTATTCTGCCCAGGAGCGTAGCCAGGATTTCGCTCAGGGGGGGGCAGCGCCCCGAAAAGGGTCTCAGCGACAGCGCCAAAAAGGCCCTGATGAGTAAAAAGGACCCTGCTCGTTACAGAATAGTACTGAAGAGGGTCATGTCTGGTATGAAATTTCCAACTTGGCCACAGAGCATAGTGTGGGCGACCCGCACTTCACGCGGCCCGTGTTCTCAAGGGGGGGCCTTCTGGCCCTCAGGGGGGGGCGGCTGTCCCTGCCACTCCCCCTTGGCTACGCCCCTGATTCTGCCCCGCTTTGAACGCCAGCTGAGTGTGACGACCATAGCCGATCTGACCGCCACCGCCTGTTTCTCAGTTCGCAGCATTATATGACGGCCCTGAATGGCACACGGGACACAGCGACGCTTGGCAGTCGGACTGCTACTACTGGAAACATTTTTGGCTCACCATTGAAACGAGCGATACTATCACCACAAAGGTTCGTGAAACATCTGTATTCGTGATGTTGCCTGGTAAGACCAGACACTTAGCTTTACTGTTCAGGCAACAATGTTTCAGGGTAGTTTGCATGACCTGGGCCCCATTCCATTAAAGGTGTGGAACTGTGACGTATTTTACACCAGACTCACCTTCCAATTTACGCCGCACACAGAATCACGTTTAATAAAAAGCGGCGACATTCACACGACAGCGGCGTAGGTATGAAGTGCAGCGTGAATTACGCCCAAGTCCAGAATGGAGTTACCCCTTCTAAGTCAATTATATAGCTGCTTTTCCAACATAAGGACAGATATATCTTTAAATTAATTAGTTATATTATAATTAGTATATATATATATATATATATATATATATATATATATATATACAACGAATTTTTGGCAGGACCCTCTTTTTGCTTGTCGGCGCTAGTGAACTGTAGAGGAACATGGAGCTCAAATGTCTACTAACCGCAACAGCCATAGAACCCTATACCTACATCAGCTCAAATTCTTGTAATTCTTATACTTCAAATTCTTTCAAATTCTTGTTGCTTGCAGTGAGTCATTTTCACTCATTAATCTAATCTACATCAGTTCAGTTTGACATGAGTTACTCTCACTTCAATCTTATGCAGGGAAGAACCTTGAAGTTAATCTAACATTTTTTCCCGACCTTCTGTCCCTATTTTACTTGAGGTTCAACATTTCAGAAGTTATATACTTTTCATGTTTTGCATCACTGGCTGATAAAAGTTACGCTGCTACTTGTTGCGTAGCTTTTCAGGCGTGTTTTACAGTTCCAACGTAGATGTTGTCTGCTTTATGAAAAAGGATTGAGGATATTCTACTCTGCATTCCAGTGCAGCGCAGTTTACACCAGCGTAGCTTTGCAAGTAGTCAGAACCACATGGCGAAATGCAAGGTTGTTTTTACAATGCATTTTTATGAAACAAGATCGTTGTGTGTTATTCACTTTCTATGCTGTATTAGGCTACTTCTACGCTCTTGGCGCAAGTTACACCTTTTATGAAATGGGGCCTTGGTCACAAAATGGAGAAGAATAGTTAAGGCTGACGTAGATACAGTTAAGTACACGGTGTGACTTTGGCACACCACAGTCAATACCTTTTTCTCTAAACGATGCTTATGACAGCATGAAAGGTTATATTCTTTCTCGTCTTGCCATTGGCGCACACATCTGTATCTCATCAAACTAACCGACTTAAATTTCGTTCTGAAAGAATGACCTCCGGAGGTTGAAGCCCACCAAAATATGTGTCCGTTTATTTTGTCCTGTAAATGCCATGCGGCAGTGAAAGGTGAATGGGGAGTGGCTTTTCGGGGCCCCACCCAGTCAGTCGGGACGCGAAAATAAAGCTGTGAAAGTCCTGTGGTGGGATCAGCTGGTTGGAAACCCAACACGTTAACCACTCGACTATGTTAGTCCTATGTTGCGAAAAGATCAAGTGGCGATACAAGATTTTAGGATAATTGAGAAAAAAGATCACACAAGGAGACCGTTTCTTCTGAACGCAGAAGAAACGGTCAAGCACGAGCTGTGGCCCGAGATTCTGATTTGACCTCGTGATCCCAGGGCAAAATCTGTAGCTGAGCCTGCGTAAGGCACAAGTAATTTGGAAGAAGAAACTTCCAACGTCCTCCAACGCTCTTTTGAGGAGAGTGAACAAATTCAGTGAACATCACTTTTGGACCATAGAACTGTACACGGGGACGAACGCGGAGAATAATTTCAGTTTTATTTTCTTCGCAGCGCGGTCGTTCAATGGCATTTGTTAAGAAGACAACTGGCGCTGGGGCCCGACACAGCTTCTGAGTTTTTCCTGCAACAGTTCCCAGTCGTCCCTGACTTCTCATCCCAGCAGAAACATATGTCCAGACACCACATCACAATCCAAACTGATATCACAGACACGAAGTCTGAGAAACACGCCAGGGTTCTGATGCAAAATCAATTATTCCAAGATCCTATTAAAAAATTAGAAATGAGAAAAGTGTGATCAAATAACGCAATGCACTAGCGTAGAAAGCACTATCCGCAAACGTCAATTTAACGTTTGCCAATGCTGACACTTCTTTTTCGGCAGTGTCAATACGCTGCTCAGTACGGAGGCGTACTGCTGATGTCGGTGGACCTGCTCAACGAAGACCAGCTGCACGAAATCACTTCCTTATGTGCGGCACCAAAGGTGCCCGCGCCGTATCAGCCTCGTACGTTCGCACTGGACGGCAGCAACTAGCGCTGTGATCTAAGACATCCGCCATCCACATGTGACCCAGGGAACTGAATCTACCAAACTGAGACCGCCAGCTCTGCAGCTGCCGTACCCGCACGGTTGGACAGTGTCCTAAAAATCAGGAGTTGACCAGATTCGTCGGTCTGAGACTTGCCCACGGAGGAGCGTGGGCAACTACCCAGCTATCGGATGTACCCTACCACCATTCCCCTGCGCGGGTCGATCGCATGAACGTCGGCTGGACGCCTGAAGACGCAGCGGTGCACTAGTGCAGTTAGAGACGCCCGCGCTGGTCACGGCAGCGGCCACCATGTGTGCAATCATTAAACAACATTATACTGTTATCTATGGTACAACTTGCGGCATTTTCAGTCCACTTTTCATGCCCGATGTGTAAAACCGAGTACCCATTCCAAAAGTTCACCCTAACCAGCAGGGGATCGTTGTACAACTCTCCAAAAATGATTTAACGACCCTTTACCAAACCAGGACAGTTGGGACGTTTTTTTCAATAAATACATTTTCGTCTTGGTACTAAACAAGACTCCCTGGCTGCTCACTTGGTCTGGCTTGCTCACTCAGGTGGTGGTGTCTTAGGTGCCTCAGGGCTCAAAATGACCAAGTAGTCGAAGCGCCCTAAAACCCCAGATAACAACTGTCTTAGGTATCTGCGGACCAAGGCCGCTACGGCCCCGCCGCCCCCGAACTGGGTCGATGCAAGGTCGAATGCGGCGCCTGTCCTCCATTCCAGAACGGTCTACAGCGGTGGATGTGCACCAAGTTCGTGCCGGCCCCTGGTCGGGAACAGGGGCGTAGCCAGGATTTCGCTCAGGGGGGGGCAACGCCCCGAAAAGGGCTCTGCGACAGCGCCAAAAGGGCCCTGATGGGTGAAAAACGCCCTGCTTGTTACAGAATCGTGTCCTCAGAAGGGCCCTTAGGGCCCTCAGGGGAGGGGGCGGCTGTCCCTGCCGCCCCCCCTAGCTACGCCCCTGGTCGGGAACCTAGCAATTCATACACCGGACCGGGCAGTCAGAAACAAAGGCGGGGCGACACCATGGCGGCTTTGCTGGCCGCTTTCAGGGTCTTCCACAGTCTTGGTACCACGCCGCGCTGTGCACCCGGGGTGAAGCAACAGCAGTCGCATCGTATTCGTTTCCGGGCCATATCTGAAAAAGCTTAGCAAAGGGGGAATAGGGGAGGGGGATGCAACAACTCCCCGTAAGAGCGAGGCTTAAAGTATATCATACTCTGCAAAATGTGGCCTCCAGTCAAAACACACAAGAACAAGCCTGATCTCGATACCGTCAATGCAGCTCGAAGAGAGCTTACGTGTGCCGAAATGTTGTTCCAACTCAGTCCCTTATTCAAGAGTTTAAAGGGAATGTGGCACCCTGTTCGAATCCTGGAATTTAGTGTAATTAAGGGAACTTTTACCGAAAATCATGGAAGCGTCCATGATTTCGCTGAAAAATGTACAATAAGCTCAATGTTTTGATTTTTAAGATGCTCCTCTAGGGGAAGAAAGAAACATCTGCCTGTGGATGATGTCGCAACCACTAGCATATTCAATAGGTTTCAAGGGCTTCGATTGGCTGATTGATACTAACAGTGACGTCAGCATATGTCGTCACACCAACAGCTAACAACTGTGGCCTGTTGCTAAGGGTACATGTAGGGTACATTTCAGGTAGTTTTTATTTTTTCTCTACGGAAATTTGGAGTTTCAAAAAAAATGATATATAGAGCACCGGGTTTTCTGGCATGCTTTACAACTTGGCCATCTCAGTTAAAATCACCTTATAAAGATGCCACATTCCCTTTAACGTGAGGGTAATGTTTCTGGTCTCCCGTAACCCTGCCGCGGAAATATTCATGCCGGATGGATAAACGACATTGTTTAACCTAGGCGGGGTTAAACAAAAGTCAAAGGCATGATTCACAACATAATGCCGTGATAAGTATGCTTTGAAACACGATGAAACACTAACTACCCGCATGCGACGAAATGTGAACATATGAGCACGTACTTGTGCGGCAACAGAATTTGACCATATCTAATAGATATGTCTAATAGATTAGTCCATTAGTAGTCCAAGGATAAAAATTAAATAAATTATAATTTTGTATCTTAAATAATTGAGTCTCATGACCACGTAACACGTAACCACGTGACACTTTCATAGTTTGACCGAGGTGATGATTTTTTAGGAAAGATCAAGCACCGACAATACGCTCTAGGGTAAAACCACGGCTCATAAATATATAAAAGCTAAAAATGTAAAACTAAGAAAAAGTTGAAGTGACCATTTTATCTCGGAAAATATAGTAAAAGCCAATGGATCTCAATTTTCCTAGAATTATCTACAATTCATATTTTGGTCGATTTTAACACGCTCCCCGCTGGGGTCCCTGGCATGACGCGCCCCGGCGCAGGGGGGCGTTTTTCGCCCCCACCCTCCGTATCTCATTTCCCACGAAAGCTAAAGGAAAATTACGGGCGGCGTTCGAAAGCTCTTGACAAGACGAAGAGATTTTATACGAAGAATTTTTATGTCAGGTCAATATTGAGGTCGGCATAGGTCAAAGAAGGTTACATAGGCTTACCACAGAGCAGTGTACGTTTCTCTCTTAGATCTGCCCTCATGGGAGCTAGAGCAAATCTTTATGCATCATTGGATTCCTCTCATCGTGGCAAATCGAATGATGCAAAATATGACCTTGCTAGGTCAAATAGTGAAAATTAACTGACCTCGAACTAGGTCAGGGCCACATGGTGACCTGGTATGGTTATGTTGCATATCAATCGACTCCCCGTGACAATATAAGCACAATGCAAGCAAAGTGGAAGCTTTATCTCAATTCAGTGAGAGGTTATTGGCAAAACAATCACTCTATGCTCCCGTGACCTGACCTTTGAGAGGTCAGATGCTCAAAAACTCAACTTTATGGTCAAGATCGAGGTAAGAATAGACGTTTGAGCATTTTCACCTTTATCTATCGAGTATTTACTGAAAACGAACCTATTCTAGTTTTCTCCATAGACTTATAATGGGGTGACCAAAAAATTGACCCAACCTTAGGTCAACAATATCAAAATTCCGAGATAGCAGATTTGTAGACCCTAATGACCTTATCATATTGTGGAAGTTTCAAACTGATCAGTTCGCTGATGCTCCCTGGGCGCTGCTTCAAACTCGTGATTTTAGGTTTTGAGGTCGGGTCACTTGACCTTGAATAGCTCCTTGACCTGACATGACCTGAACCAAAAATTTCGTCAGATGTGTGAAATTGATCAGGGATAAGGTACTGTAAGTTCCGCTGTTCTGCGTCTCTTCGTTTTTGCGTTATCTGGGGAAAACTAGGAGGGAGGGGGAGGGGCGAATTTCGCCCCCAGCGGGGCGCGTGTTAAAGGACTTACATCTAAAAAAAAACAAAAAATAATTATGCATGGTGACCTGGCAAAAATGCACGAGGCTATAATTAAATATGGTACGACAGATCGGGGGAAGATTTTGCAGATGAATCGACGCGCAAGATAACGACACGGGAGAAATTAAATCAAAATCGATGCCATGAGGATACTATGCATGGGACATGGAAAGCTGCATCTACATAATCTTATGCGATACAAAAAAGCTGATTCTGGCTGCGTAGCATTAATAAAATTTTCAATAAACTTAAACAGCACTTCAGCTTGACATGGTAAAATCGAGACAAAGATAGTTTTGCTGGCACTTCCATCCGATTTATAATGCCTAAAACCGGCTGACGGGAAAAACCTCTTCAGCTAGAAAAAGTCCACCTCTGCTCGGCAGCTGTGACCGTGCGGAGAACCGGCGCATGCGCAGACCGATTTTTCCACCAATGAATGTACCGACACTCCGCCACCGTGTTAACACCTATTTGTGCTCGTTCTTAGTAATAATGGATGTTCTTTCCGGATTTGGGAAAAACCCTATCTCAACAAGCATGTTTCCATAAACCTCCAAAGCTAAGCAGAGTCAAGATCAGAGGTTTATATATGTATTGAAACTCACTAACACGAGTTTTTCGGGTAACTGCCTCCTTCTCAGAAACCTGTAATTGAGGTTTCGTTTGAGAAATAATGCTATAAGAACCAACAGTTCCGTGAACATGACTTCTATTCGAGAAGATTCAAGGGAATCACCGTGTCACGAACTCGCCACCGATTTCTCGTCATTATTGCACTTGTTTTGGGATAGTTAACCGAGATAGAGAAAGAGATACAGCGCGAGAAAAAGATTTATAACACAATGGTTCTCAATTACCATAATTCGCATAGGACGAACCAAATGCTTCAAAGGAATGTGATGAAGAAAAATAACAAGATGCCTGAGTCTATTGGCCCTTTGTTAACGCAATGCGGTATTTATTGCTGAGTAAATTGATGCAACCTGGAACAGCAGTAAACCAACCATAAGTGCTTGCTGTTAAACGCCAGAGACGCAGCAGTCGCCATTTCTGTGCGATTTAGAAGACAGACCCAGATAAAAATAACACATTCATATTCAATGTGATCATGCAAACAGCGACGATGCAAAACATGTCAAACACCGCTTTAAAAGACAAACAACTTTTTCAGGAATATCCTACCAACCCTGTTGAGCCCTGCGAGCGACTGACCACACATACTTAGCGAACAGCACCACTGACGTAGGCCCTCCTGCTCATCGCATCCCAGAGGCTAATGGATAGCGCGACTTCAAAGCCTATCTCAACTGAGCTAACCATTGCAAATCACAGTTTAGCAGACACGATCGCTGGCGGTGGAAGTCAGCGCACCTTCGTGCCCCCTCCCGAGGAGAGTGGCAGCCTCCGTAAGGGCAGTTAGCCCCCTCCCAGCAGACGCAGCGTACCTAGTTAGAATCGCCGCGTCCAGATAGACGTAGCTTATCTAGGCAGAGTCACTACGTCCACGTCAGTCACAGCTACCTAGTCAGAGTCACTGCGTCCCCGTCAGACGCAGCTACCTAGTCGGAGTCACTGCGTCCACGTCAGACGTAGCTTATCTAGTCAGAGTCGCTACGTCCACGTCAGACGTAGCTTATCTAGTCAGAGTCGCTACGTCCACGTCAGACGTAGCGCACCTAGTCCGAGTCACTGCGTCCACGTCAGACGAAGCGTACCTACAGAGCACAGGCGGCAGCTGTAGCCTGGAAGAACGCGGCGCCGAATGTAGCTAGTGTGGCGGGCAGAAGCAGCCATTAGTCGGCGTCCATATCCGCCAGCGGGTACGAGTCTGACTCCAGACTTTCAATCTGAGGGTCGTGGTACGGCACTCTGAAACTGGATGGCCCACAGCCCGTCGCTTCCTAAGAACAGGAGGCTCACATATTCAACAGCGTGTACATGTGTTTTGGTGATGTGTGCAACATGCTAATTGCAAAATGGAGGACTTATACACCACTGCATCGCAAATGGTACGACTATTATTTTCAAAACTTCGGGTTACGCATGTGAAGGTAAATAACTCGCACGATCATAGTATTGATGGTTGAGATTGTGGCAGACGACAGAAAAAATAGAAAACGAAATATCAAAACGCGTTTAGTTATATACAAGGCTACATCCATCTTAGGTAAGTATAACTAAATCTGCACGGTGGATGTAGTTTACGATACAAAATAGATATGGCGGATACATCTTAGTTGGATGTAATTAAACATTTTGTTGTCCTGTGATTTATTTGTGTATTTTTTGCCATAATTCGATCAGCCTGTACATTGACCACGCAATCTTTTCTAAGGTAAAATGATCATCTGCAAATTGATGCAACAGCAAACAAGGGCTATGTAAATATCCAGAGCGTGTCAAAACAAGCTGTTTCCCAGTTCAAAATCGACCGTGTTGACGCTGGAGTACCCGCCAACCGTTCAGTTGGGGCGGGAGACCGGTGAAGGGCGGAGATGTGGTACCAGCCCACTAATATGTACCGAGGAGTAGCACCGGCGCCTTGTCAGTCGCACTAGACACGATGGGTAAGAAGCTGTGAGGCGTGGTGCTAGCCAAAATAGGCACTCAAGATTGTGGCTGCACTTCTGTTGGTTTATTTGTTTATTATGGCTCATGAGTAACAGGTTGCTGTTTCATTCTTTGTAACAGTCGCTGAAATGACTGTATTAGGGCTAATACCGCCCTAACAGAAGGGGAAATATTCAGTTCGAAAATATGATAATGGAAACTGCATAAAAATAGGAAGGATGCACCCAGGTAGACATAATTTAACTCTAGCAGGAATACAAATAGGAATTGAAATATTTCAAATTATCACTAGTTTTCCCAAATAACCAGAAACTAATAATGAAGAAAACATATCATTCTAAAAACATGAGGCACTTATTCAGAAATGTCGGTATGTTCTGCTGTCAAGTATGAATAGACCAGACGTAACATACGTGCAATTGAGCCTTCACAAACACAGCACCTTCCTCCGCCTCTGAGGGTAACCCCGTCCTCATCAGCAGTGCCCCCGCCCTGTGAGCCCTACCTTGACCAGACCGTTAGCTAAGGTGAACGCTATAACGGCAGCGGCAGCCACCGCAGCCGCCATCAGCTGATTACGCCGCTTGTGCGGAAACTCGGCGTCCTCCTCCGAGGTGGCAGCACTGGCGGCGGCGTCACTGCCGCCAGACGGCGCCTGCCACCGCTGCTCGGACCGGTAGCCTGCCGTGACAGGAGTCCAGAGGTCACAACCCGCACACGACAGCAAGGTTCACTGTGAGATTTAAGCTGTAGCACTAGCTTCAGACCCGAGCGGGACCAGTATCTGCACACCACTTTTGATTCCGGCAGATCCCAATCCGACCATTTACCAGGCTTGCGAGGTTGTTCAGCCGCGGAATACGAATACCATCGTCAGCATGTATGACCTAAACTGTAACCCCAAACATCAAACATAAAAAACTATAAATACACAGCGCCAATTCAATCCCCCCGCCCCACGTCCAGAACCGGATGTGAAACAGAGCACATGATCACAGAGGAGGCGGTGTCACTCATCGCCGGGGAGTAGGAGCCGCCACTGACCGTCGTAGAGACGCGGAAAGTAGCGCTGCAGCACCCTGGCCACGTGGCGGGTGAGGTTGGCGTGCGCCTGCACCAGCGTCTGGAGTCGGCGGCTGGGCAGCGGCGCCCGCACCAGCGGAGCCAGCAGACCGAACACGCGCGCATCCAGCGAGCTGGGACTGCCTCCGCCCAGCAGCCAGTCCCCTCACCCAGCTGCTGCGAGAGCGACGTCAGGCACTCGTCCGCCCGACGGTACACCTGCCGGGGGAGGAGGGGGGGGGTGAGTACGCCCGTCCATATGGTTCCATCACCCAAACTGTCCCCCCGCTGTAAACATCCGTCTCGAAGCCCCTGCGTCCTTTAAAAGCCCACGCACAGACTGCAGTCTCCACAGCTATTTGATACCGTTCAGTCAATGATACGCACCAGCCGTCGGCTCTGCCGGTAGGAACAATGTCTAACATGTCGGAGGTTCCCAGCCTGGCGGGGCCAGAGGCACTCACATACTCCTCGATGGCGGCGGGCGGGGCGTCGAAGTCACACACAGCTGCCAGCTGCCTGGCCCCCCTGCTGCTCCCACCGGGAAGGGTAGTAGAGACCCAGCGGGAAGCGCAGACGCGAGCCGTAGCAGCGCCGTGTCACCTCGGCGCTGTTCTGGGCGTCTACCCACCTGTCGCCGGTGCACAGCTGAGGTGACAGCTTCGGAACATGGCGAGGATCGTAACGCAGCGCCGCTGCTCGGCTCCCACACAACGTAGCAGCTCTTCTCTGCGGATCTGATTGCAATTACACCATTCTAGCTGGCGTTTTCGGACAGAGCGACAACCGAAAATGGTACCAATAAGCTGGCAAGAGCTCAACGTCCTCATGTAGCACATTCCACTTTGCAGGTGCATATCGAGTGCGTTCGAAATAAAGATAATGGGAAACACACAGGATGTGTGCGATATTTTGATTTATTCACTTGGTTCCGTGTTCCTATAAAACTGAACATTTATTAGAGAAGTTCTGCCCGAACCCGATCGGCATCCGAATCGGCGTACTTCTCGGTGAAAACCCACAGTCAGAGAAGCTCATTTTCGGCCACCCATTATGGGTGTGGGTCAGTCAGTGCACAAGTGACCGATTATCAGCTGCGTCGGATAACATTTGCATCAGTGACCGATCATCTTTTGACATTTCATTTTCGCATTGCCAATTAACTTATCGAGAGCTGAACCAAGCAAAAAAGCAACAGGATATGACGGCGTCTCAGATTCTGATTGCATTTGACGGAACTTTTCGACGAAATTTGAGACTTGGATGTTCTAGCTTAATCATATCTCTACTCGAAACAGTTTTCAATATAAATTCATATTTGATGATTTCAGAAGTATGAATCCATAGAAGTAAAGAAAATTCCCGTTTCGGTTTTTCTAGGAGTTGTAAAGATCTACATTTTAGCCAAATCTAATTGACCTAGGCCAATCTGGTCAACGACCTTCGTGCTTACCTGGTAAGCCGAGGCCATAAAACAGGTCAAATCTGAGCCACGCTTTGGGCATCTGGAAATTCCAAGATTATGCAGAAAAACTCGCGAGATCACTAAAAGCGGAGAAGGATCATGCAGGACAGCTCCGATGAAATGCCACCGCATATATTTCAGGGTTAAGGCCATTCAATGCCATTGACTTATGACGCTAAAGCACGATTATTCCTCGTGTTGTGCACTATAACTGGCACTTAAGCACCTAGTGACCTAAAACAAAAACTGACCTTGATACGTGGACCTTTGACGTTGGAATTTGACTTTGAAATTAGGCTCAGGTAGCCTTCATTATGATGTCATAGCAAAATATATACCATACTGAGTGACGTCATTAGGCCGGAAGCACTCTGAACCTGAACCTGAACTCTGACATTGGAACTTAAAATTGTTCTTCATGTGAGGTGAATTTG
Source organism: Lepas anatifera (assembly GCA_034440635.1). Taxonomy (NCBI): domain Eukaryota; kingdom Metazoa; phylum Arthropoda; class Thecostraca; family Lepadidae; genus Lepas; species Lepas anatifera. Next base: position 39,821 of record JAOTON010000107.1, on the reverse strand, counting down.
ACATATTACACCCATCATATGGCCCTGTGACATCACTCTCGGTCTACAATGGAGGCGAGCTAGCTGGCGCGACTGCGCGATGGTAGCTGTCTAAATATATGCGCCTGGCGTTGTAAGCCTTTGTGTAAAAAACTAGCCGATTTGCACATTGCTTTGACCAGTCTACGCGGTCGAGAACCCTAAACAAAATTGCACGGTCTTTTTCGGCTCCGAATGGCTTTCTAGCCACCTTGGAAAAATAGGTGGGGGGATACTTTACGATCACCTTTCTACTGCGTGAGTCAACGAATGCAAACAACCCCCTCCATATATCATCTGGAGACCTGGATGTATGCATATGCAATGCATATAAATTTATACCACAGATTCATGATATTCAGAACAAATGAATGATTGCATATCACAACAGTGGCCGGGAAAAGACAACACTTGCGCTTTGAACCACCCGATAATATGACGATGAATCGATAATGTCACGACCATGTTAAAAGGAATGGCGAAAATCAATTTTTTTCTGAAAAAAACGAAAAAGATGAGCTCTTTTAAATTCAAATAAAAACAGGGTTAGGCATGTATTTCATTGTTCGAATTTCAGCTCCCATTTCCTAGTTATACTTCCACAAGCCTCTTATGCCTCGCCACTGACAAAACACGCACTAACACTTTTCCTTACGTCTAAAAACGAAACAAACAAACGGCAAACCTAGGGACATAAGTAGCTTTTTCACAGTGCCAGTTTTCCGTTGGTGCGCCGTTTTGTATCCTTTGATACGTAAATGTTTATGTAGGATCCGTTTTCCACGAACCTTTTTACGCTTTCGACAGTTTTCTGGTTTATACTTCCATATAAATACCTAGCTGAACATTTCACAACATTCTGGCACAATAAAAAATATATTCCCAAGTATCAAGAGCGTTTTTTTTAAACCGACATAAGGGGCTTGTCTACCGCTGATGAAATTTTGTTACATCACAATTCATTTGGAAGCTAGGCGCCTTTTGCATCGAAACAAATGCGTTTTCAGGCAAAATTTTCACCTCTATTGGCTTGATTTTTGTCTTCTGTTTTCCAAAACAAGTTTTAAAAATGAAAAATAAAATCTAAAATAAAATATTCAGACAACTTTCAGTACAATGAGCACAAACGCGTTGTTTTAGCTAAAAAAACTGGCCTTCAGATTTGTACACCAAGTGCCACCAAATGCAACCGGAGTTTGAACCGATGTCATATGATTTGATTATTCGGAAGAAAGAAAAAGTGTTGCCGAGAGCTAAATAACACCAAATTGCCTCAGATACAGAACACGGTGACCTGCAATTATCTCTCAATTTACCATGACATTGGAATATTTCACTAGCTCAGTGAAGAATTTTAAGCTGTCTTTCCCGCCACACCTGACCGAGTAGGAGACTAACAGCGGGGCACTGGAGCCTCTGCGTCTGCTCTGCTAACACGGTGGTCAGCGGGAGGGAGGAGGCAGGCCTCACCAGCACATCCAGACGGCGGGCAGGAGCCGGTCCTGCAGCAGGTGCGTGAAGGCCAGCGAGTCGGCACACTGCCGCGCCGACAGGCCGTAGTCGGGGTTGTAGTTCTGCCGGAAACACCGCAACCGTCGGCTAACTGTATAGTAAAAAACAGCCCCGACCGCACAACCTCACTCTGTTTTCCAGAACAGTAGAAACTAGCCACGTCATATGCCCATAGTAAATATAATGTCAGCTGCTCCTTAGTATCACCCTTTAGTAGACATTGCGTTGGTCAGGCTACACCTTACTATGGAAATCCAGTGGTGGAGAAATCCAATTTCTGTACAAAAAATGACCGACACTAATCCCCATCACACTAGCACCAAGAAGCTCCCTACTGAAATCGCTATGCAGCAGGGCAGGATCCCAGTCTGGGTCAAGACGAGCTATTGAGAGCTCTCAGAGGATAGGAACAGACGATGGCGGCCAAACACTGTGTGGAGGAATGGCTGAAGGAGCTGATAACATCAGCACTATAGTGGAGCACGCAGCAAAGGCCGGAAACATCTGTCAAACTTCCGTCGATAGTGCCAAAGAGAATTTACCGACAGGCTGGAGTTTCTACTCACAACACCGCCAAGGCCCAAGGATGGTGCACAGCTGACCTGCTCACTTTCTGGGAGAATAAAGTGAAGTCCATCAACAGACCTGAGCTCCATGCCCTAGAAAATATCTACGCCTTCATCCAGAGAGAACACTATAAAATGGAACTTTCCGGCACTTAAACTGCTGCGCATGAAAATATTTAATGTGAGGTGCTCAACCAAATATGTAAATGCACAAGATAAAGTTGATGATATATTGAGAAATAATCCTTAGTTTTACCTTTGTTTTCCTGTGATAGGCATTTGCTAAAAGGAAATCAATATTGAAACACTGTAATTTAAACATGTGACAACTTTTACAAGAAGCATGAGATATTGTCTTCGCTTTCAGTATGGCACTTTGGCACCCAAAATAATAACATGCATGAGAACGGAACCTACAGTTATTCAAGAAGCAAAGAAAAATAGATAGCAATAGTTGCCACAGAATCGTAACATAAATATTTTAGAAATGCAATCGTCAGGAAAATACAAAACAAATCATTTACTATAACACCACTTCTTTGTATGGTTGCACAAACACTGAAGCTTACCTTCTTTCTCAAGTAGATCATTATGTCATCGAAAGATGTGAGCGTGGTACTACCATCTTGAAACAATGGAAAGTTCCGGCTTGGAGAACGAAGTGGGTTGTTGGCTTCAGTAATTTGCACCTCAGCTCCACACATTTTAAACAGGGCCTGTCAACAATGTTATCAGAGGTCAGCAAACGCATATGGAGCATGTTTACCGAGTCACACGTTAAACACTCAATAAATCATAAATTGATTCAGGCAACTGATTTAAGGAACTCACCTCATCAATAATAAACAATGCATTTCTCTAATCATTATCCTCCGTTGATATAAAAATTTAGGACGAAAATTTACAGAAATTCACATAGTGCCCCAGAGCAGAGGAAAATAATACTTGGGCAAGGCGCGAAGACTTACGCAGTGGGCTTTCAAACAATGATCAATTTTCCGCCGTGTGACATACTAGAAAATTTACGCAGCGTAACAAACCCGTGGAATTTTTACGCATTTTCGTAAATATCAAGTAAATACAATTTGGTTATCATGTTTTATTTTTCCTTGACAAATCTGTAACACTTTCCATAAAACCATTCCCGAATCAAATAACATTTTCATCAATTCTTAACACTGTTGGAAGTTACCCACGATTTCAAAGTAGTCCCATCGTACGTTACGGACTTTTGCATACTTCGGTAAAAAGTCTAGGGGAAACGTAGAGGACTTCGACTGGTTCCCCCCTGAATATCTTGATCACAATTCCGCCGCTCTGCTCTGTCCGTATCTTTACGTTATGTATTCTGGGGTGGAAAACTCACGCATATGACCGGAGGTTCCAAATTTTACGCCGTGGTTTTTTGGCGCAAATCAACTTTTATTTTCCCCTGCCCCAGAGCCCAAATACCTTACCAGAGCCTGAAGACAGGTGCTGTCCACTGAGGGCAGGCCCCAGTCTCCGCTCCAGACTTCCAGGTTCATGGCGGTCAATGTGCCCTCTCTAAATCAGCTCAAACTGCTGCCAGACAGGGATTACATGTCATTAAACTGAATAACAGCATTGGAATTACCGGAATTTAAAACTAGACTGAAAAATACAGTGCTTTAAAACACTTCTCTAAAAGAGTGTCCCAATCTTTAAATGAAATTTGAACTGAGATAGTTTTGTACAGATCGACAAGAAACCACTATTGGCATACTCAATTTCAACCAGTTTTCCATAAAATTAACACACACCTTACAGTTCGAAATAAACGGCCCAACAGCCCAAATTCGAACCATTCCTGGATCCCTTTAAATCTGACAGGGCATGCCAGGTGATAAATGTTAACCAATGTAATAGCTTTTGCAACGTGACATGCTTCAAGCAGACAGCTCAGCTTAACTTCAAAATTACACACAATATTTAGGTCAACCCAGGGTGGTAGGCATCTAAGCAAAGAGGCAATACTTATATTTTGAGCGATTGAAGGAGGAAACAAAATGTTGTTTTCTGATTTTTAGACATACTTTGTCAATGTAGTTTGCAAGGCTTCATTGAGAATCCTACTTAGCAATGCAGCCATAATCGATATAATCGATCAATTGAGCAGATGATATATTATCACACTTTCAAAATGGGTAATGTCTTAGCTTCCTTTAGACATCTTACCATATGGGCTTGTAATGATACAGCCTGATGCCAAACTCAGGTAGTAGCAAGGGTAGTAAGTGTATGTGAAGGATTATGAGTGGAGTAGGGGGAGGGGGTAGTGGTTTATCTGCCTTTGCACATGTTGCCATTTATACTTACAATGGTTCAGGCACAATGCTTAGGTAGCAGGTGTAGGATTAAGTGTAGGAAGTAGTCAGCAGCAAGAGTAGGTAATGGTTAAACCCGTTTGAGCTACATTTATTATGTAGTCCCTGTAATCCAATCTAAGAAAAATGACACATTTTGTAGAAACCTGGTCAGGGTTAGAAGAAATATGCAAAGCCCTTGCACATCCTTTAGGGAATATTCTGATTTTGGGAACCTTGTTCAGAACTTTTTCAAGAGAGGAATATGGGGACAGACACATATGCTTGGGTCAAAATAAAATATCTAATGGAGCTAACTCTACTACAAGAAGTTCTGCTGGGGCTCTTTATACATATGAGGGAGGACAGACATCTTATTAAATGGAAAACACACCAACTTGTAGCTCCTGAAATTGAGCAAGAGTGACTTCTGGGAGTGACTTAACAAACTGAAATAAATAAATAAAACAAAAAATACATACTTTAACCCAGACACAACAGCAGTTTCACTACCAAGGCCCACAATATACTCTACTATGTCATACATAAGCTAGACCAAATATGGCAACAGAGAATGGACCATTGCAAAAAGCAAATTAACTCATTTATTCCATCTGAATAAAAAATTTACATAAGCTCATGAAACTACTTCACTATATTAATTCCTTTTTAAAGTGGAATGACTGATATTTAATAAAAAATTGTTTTGAATCAAAACTCCACAAAAATATGATGGAACTATCCCTTGTTACTTATACACACAAACCCCACAATTCCTGTACTACAGAATGCTCTGGACCAAGTAAAAAAAAAAAACATACAAAACACCCAGATGCATGAGACAATTGGTGTATTCCCACCTTCTGTAACAGACCAATGCTGCTCATGTACCAGGGATGATTTAAAGTTTGCCCATTGACAGATTTTCTGCCCCAAATGAAGCAGGATGTGAGCTACCCCAAACCCAGTCTGCAAAGTATGGCAGCAGGCCAGACGAGTCGCACCAACCATCTAAAATTCTCGCACCGCCATCCTCCAAAAATTCGCACCAATCTGCCACATACCAGGGAAAAAATGCACCCATTCCTACCCCTACAATGCAATGCTACCTCTATCATTAGTCAGTTAATTAAGGGCTTTTTATAAGACCCCTCCTGTGTCTTAATAGCCATTCAGCCATTATTTGTTTATTCTAAGTGTCACTAACCTCGCAAATTCACACCAGGTTGATACAATTTGCACCACTTGGTCCTGTCTCAAAGGGCACTCGCACCGACGAGATCTCATCGAAAATGCCATACTTTGCACACTGGCCCCAAAACCACCTCATTGAGCTGCCCATCACATTTTTCTGACTGGATTGCATGCTTATTTGGTGGCATTTGTGAAGTTTGGATGAAGTTCTATCTCCCAAATGAACAACAAACATTTTACTTTGGTTTCAAACTCTACCCTAAGTTTCCATGTCTGCTCATGCCCTTATCTTCCTAAGTTGAAGTACCACCCAGGTTTATCATCATTACTGCCTGTATAACTACAGGGTATATTTTTACAATATGCCCCCTTCCTCTAAGCAACACACTGGTGAGAGATGATATTAATTAAACCAATAAGGGGAGAATTTCAAATAATCACCCAGGGGAGGATGAGATTTGCTACAAGGTGCAGGGCAATACAAGCACTAGGAAAATTTATCATCATCATCATCAAAATGACAGGCAATACAAATACCAGGGAAATATATAAAAATACAAGGGAAAAAATTCCATACAAATTGAAAAACTGAAGAAGCAGCAATGTAATCATATAAAGTGTAAAACGTATATCCCATGAGGGCAAAGATGCAAGTAATACGTGAAAGATGACACAGTTTGTGAAGACACTAGGAGTGGAAGGCATAGAGAGACATACCCACGATACCGCGGCAGCAACCGTCACAGATAAAATGTAAAATAAATTAGAACATATAATATCATTGATGAATGCAAATCAATAGAGACACTGACGAACATTACTCTATTGCCTTGCTGATGAATGAGAGGAGAGAAGAGGCGGAGACGGCGGAGACCGGAGACACTTATTTCGTCTCTAACTCGTCGTTTTGAGTTTTCCCAGAAGTGTTTGTTTTCGTCAAATATTAGAAAGTATAAAAGTATCGATATTTTGTATAGTTTTCCACTATCAAGAAATTAAATAAAACAAAAAAATTAAGAGGCGAATAAGCTAATATTATGAACCAATATAAAAATATTAAGATAAATTCTGTTTTTTTACATCTTGATTATCTCGCGCCAAATGTGCTTCCACAAAATCTGGCGCGCTGTTGTTGCCCTGTGTGTATATGAAGTATATGAAGAGGAGAAGGATACTGAAAGGCCAATTATCAAATTATTGGAAGAAGTGATTATTTACAGACTTTGATTAAGAAGAAACCTATTTCCAAGCTATTGGAGCGCATAGATGCTACTTTTCTTCATAGACCTTCATTCATAGCATTTTCGTGGCAAGTAGAAACGCCTGATTGTGTGCTGGTTTGAAGAAAGTGAAGAATTCGGCGCTCCATTCCTTATTTGTTTCTGGAGAAGACTCAAGCGGCTCACAACAGCGCCCAACTTTAGGAAAAAATTTCTAACAGCTGTTCAAGCTGCAGTTTGGTAACCATTTGTGTCATCTCAGCCTTGTTGTAGTACTTTCTGTACATTGATACTGAATCTTTTATCATGGATGTTGCGGACAATCTTGTTGGACAGAGTCAGATAAAGGATGAAGTTGGGGACCGATGTCAGAAACTGTTCCAAGACTTCTTAGAAGAGTAAGTATAGTGTCAACTTTGCATGGTGACAGCCAGTCTGTAGATCATCACAGATTTTGCTGATATATTGTTGCAGAAAGGTCTTGTTAAGGTGGTCTCTAGGGAGACTTCCATTCTGGGGCAGTTTTTGCCCAACAGGATGAGTAGGGAAACTTAAGGGTTTAGATTGATAATTGGGGTAGCACATATCTTCTGCTGGGACTGACATGGAGATGCTCCAGTAGGGTGGTCCTTAGTGCATATGTAAAATTTAATTTTGAGAAAGTTTATGTTCCTAACCCGGAAATATGTTCTATGTTATGAGAATACCATGTGAGTAAATTTTCAGCCGAATCGGTTCACGAAAAGATGTTGCACACGCCTCCTCCAATATCACCCCTGGCCCTGGCTCCAGGTCCCCCCTCAGTTGAGGTATTAGCCGCTCGAAGGCGGGGGTATCGTGCTTGCCGGGCTCCTCACTGTGGCCTGGTTTGTGCCAGGGTGCGCTTCCAGCTGGTCCGGGAAGGCCTTCCGGTGGTCCGCCACCACTTGAAGGAGGAACTGAAGCTGCTGCTCATCCTTTGTGAGGCATCCGTTGAACTCCTGGATGAGCGCAACTCCTCTTTCCGCGTGGTCATTCACCACAGCGAGGTTCCGGACGATCTGAGAGGACCGCTGGAACCCCTCGTCCATCTGCCACGAGTCCGGTGGCAGATCGAGGAAGGCCTCATCCAGGTGTAGCTTCCGGAAGAAGTGGAGAGTACGTCCCACTGACGAAGTCTTCCAGGTGGAGATCTCGGACCGACTTCTTCGGAAGCGTGACTCTTTTCGGAGCCGAGTCCTCTCCGTCAATTTCCTCTCGTCGTAGGGCCGTAACCATGGCGTTTTTGGTCTCGCAGGACACGCTCTGAGTCGAAGAAGGACAGCCCAACCAGTTCTTCTGACACGTACCACAGATGGCTTGACAGTTTCGACAGCGACGTCTCCGATCTCAGGGTCGATCTTGTCGTAGGTGCCGAGGGCCTTGACGAGTTCGAGGTCGAGTCGAGGTGCTTGAGCCGAGAAAGAAGCCTCAATCCAGGCCTTTGCGTAGACTCGGACGACGAAGAGGCACATCCGCCGGAGTCCACGCTCCTCCTTCTTCGCCAAGCCGGAACTGGCCCCGGAACATCCAAATCTTGAAGGAGTAGAGGACTTTTGACATCCATCTGGCATGGTGCATTGCTCCAGGAGCACGGAATCGAATTCCACCGAGAGGGGCACCACCGAGGAAAATGATGACAAGTTCGACCAATTCCCGGTAGTCATCGCGAAGGTCCTCACGCTCTTGAAGGACTTCATGAGTCCATCGAAGAGCCTCATCCTTGACGTCCTCTAGAACAGTCGCCACTTCCTCCACCATGATTCCCGTGCCGAAGTCCTCTCGGTCGATGCTCTCCCATGAGGTTTGGAAGCGTTTGAAGAGCAGAAGTTCGGGCGATGAGGAACACCCAAGAACACGGACGAACACCGCATGTACCACCAGCTCCAGGATATGGTGACGACAGGCGAAATGCAGCAGGTCTTTCCCCATTTTCTGTTCGATGAGGACACAAGCCCCGTTTCTGCGGCCGGTGTTGGATGCCGTGGTGTCGAAGGACATCCCGACCACCTGATCCGCGACTCCACACGTCTCCAGGGCCGAGACTACCGCTGCCGCCATGCTCTCTCCCGTGCCACTGTCCAACTTGGCGACGGCGAGCAGTTGGGCGCCTCCAATCCCGGAAATGATGATCGGGAGACGGTCCACATGTTCTTTCGTGGTCAGGTCCATCATGAGCTTGCCATCCCAGTGGACCACCAGCGGAGATCCTGACCGAAACTCCTCTCTGATCTTTGAGGCCCTGGCTGCACGATGTTTCAAGCGTTGGCGTCGGATGGATGAGCGGTTGATGTTGAGCTCTTCGACGTTCTGGTCTAGGGAACGTGCAGCTTCAGTCAGCACGTATGTCGCGGAACGATCGGTCAGCTTGGTTCGATCCAGCGTGGCCGCCAGTGCTGGAGAGACGATGTTCTTCGTGGCCCGTTTCGCCCGCTTCGCAGGACTCGCTCCTCCAACTGCTCCGTATTCTTCATCTGAGGCAACAGCTGAAGTGTTGGAGCTGGACGACGGCGAGGACTCGAGCTGCGCCACAGATGAGCAAGCGGCAGCCTCGTCTTGTTTGTGGGCGGAGAAAGCAGCGGCCTTTTCCAAGCGAAGAGATCGCCTCGCCTCCTGAGCAGCAAGGACGGAATCGACGCCGCCCATCCTTCCTCGACGTCCTGGCTCCCGTTGGGCGAGGAGGAACTCTTTGTCCTCCTGGTTGGTCATCATGGTCAGCGCATTCCCGTGTGCCACGTCGAAGAGGTTGTCGAGACGTACCTCAAAATCCTTTTCTTTCGAGATTTGAGCCTCCGATCGCCGATAGCGACCTTTCTTGAGGAGCTCGTACTCCCGATGGAGCTTCTCAATCTTTGTGACAACGTTGTCTTTTCGGATCATTGGGATCCGCGCCATATCCCAAAACTGAGCCACCATGGGGGTCACGGCCAACGTGACATCGCGGAGAGTCGTCTTTTTGAGCCGTAGACGGTGGAGAACGACTCCGAGAACCTCCCTGTTGGAAGGGAGTTTGGAGCCAATTAACTCCGTTTGGGGAACCACAAGAAAATATTTGCTCCTAGTCGCCATATCAACCTGGGAAAGAAAGGAGAATATGTTCAGAACTCAATTTGTGACAAGAAGAATCGAATTCGGAAGCAAAATATTGTGAAAATAGGAGGAGGAAATTGAATATGTTCCAATAACACCGTGACCAGTCGAACGAGTCACAGAGGGAAAACTTCAGGTCATGTGTGCAACATCTTCCTACGAGCCGAATTCCATAAAAATTTTTTCAGGGTGATTTCCACTTGAATGGTAACAAATTCCCGGGTTAGGAATAAAACAATTCCAACTTTTGTTTTTAAGGACCACCCTATGCTCCAGTTTTCAAAACATTGCAGGCAGCTCGATAAAGTGATTAGGGTAGCTGAAATTGGTGTACAAGGATTGTGCCTGGGCAGTATTTCATTTTAACTGTGGTAAAATTCTGCTCAATATGAATTTCTTGCCTTATTTGTTTGATTTCAAATTTTAGTAGATTAACTGACATCTTATTTATGTCATTGCAAAAATGTCTACTTTCAGATCTGTACTCTACCACACAGATAAATTACACAGAGAAATCATTTTTCTCATTCATTATACCCTCCTTTACCTACTTTCTTTGATGGGCGCTATATGACCACACTGGTTGGTGCACCATTAAACTCAAAGAACAACATACTTTCTTTGACAGAAATGTGATACTTGTGATTTTTTTTGTGCTAACTCAATGAACAAACATTGTTTCTTTTCCCTCATTTATCTTCTTGGTGCCTGCCCTAGGTGTCAGCTCTTATTGATATTTTCACACTTGCCAGAAATATTGACAAAGCTTCCCCAATCCTGTAGGTGTGCTTTGAGGCTGCCCCAACAAGATCTTATTGAAACTAAGGCCCTATAATGCCAATCAGAACCCTTGGTCAAAACCTGCCATATTTTGCATAAAGGCATAAAGGGAAATTTTCTTTGTAGTTATAAAATTGCTCTAAGTAGCTAGACTTATGTTTGGAATTCAAATGTAAAATTATTACTATTTCAGCCTATGAAAGGCATCCTTTAACTGATTTTCTTAAAAATATAAATATGTATATAAACTTAGCAGTGAATCCAGTCCAGCCCAGTGGACCTGGTCAGAGGTGGATCCAGGGGCCATGCACATACCCTGATCCAGAACTCTCCACTCATTGAAAATGCTGTGGCAACACCTGAATCACTGTCTCCCACATCCCCCCCAGGCACCTCATATCAGGCTGCTCTGTTCAGAAATGGCCCCCTGCTGGTCTGAATGGTGCCACCCTCCAGCTCAAGGTTCCCCTCCCCCACTTAGAAATTCAATATCTGCCTGTACTCAGCAGCCTTTGACATCTGGCTGGCCTGATTTTCTCACCTTTTCACTTTCAGATCACAATTTTTCCTTTCCAGAGAACTTTTTTATAACCTTTCAAGGACGTGTTTTCGTTTTTAGAGAACAATTTTTAATTCCTTTACTAAATAAGTTGTCTTGCTTCTGCTTGTTTCACTTTGTTTTCCGTTCCGTCACATTTGCAATATTTGTTTTCTGTGCAACCTAGCCAACTCAATGCATTTTAATGAAATAAACGACGAAAAACGGGGATGAAAAGTGAAAAGCACAAGGTGTCATGTGCCAGGTGGGTCATAGTCACAGTTAAATGGTCAGATGGCTTTTATGTGCACCAGAGTGCTGAAGTCTATGCTGATGATTTAAGGCTTACAAACCTTCATTCCTGTGCATAAACATTTTTGAACTGTTTCTCTAAACCATTGTATCACATATTATTTGTGCTGCTTTCAGATGGGTCAATGTAAATTAACTTGAGGGGCCTATGTGATGTGTTGGTAAAGTTGGTGTTACACTTGGATATGGAAACAACAGTGAAGTAGTAAGGTACTGAATAGGATAAATAAAACTTCAGTTAGTAGCTAAACCTCAGTGTACCAAGGAAATTTTTTTATGACATCTTATTTGACAACTAAATGTTTCCATTATGTTTTCTGAAATATGCTGTTTGCTTTGACATTAACCCTTCCCTCACTTGAGGTAATTATTCTTTAATTCGGTATCACTCTTGTGAGGATTGGAGGACTATAATACGTCCTCAAAAATGAAATAAAACTCCTTATAAAACAATATAACATAGGTAAAAAGTAAGAATGGGCACTCCCCCCCATCGAACCTTGGCGCCTCCTGAGAGGCTGCTTCCCATCCTATTTTGTTCGATTCTATATGAGTCCTCGAGTGCACACCTCGATGGGAGGTTTAACGTAACAGTGTTCTGGAGGTCAGGGACTGCTTTGTATGTATACATCTTGGGAATGTCGGCTGTATTCATATGACGGATAGTGAAAGAGCACCCCAACTTGTCTGGGTTGAACCGTTCGATTTCAGTCAGAAAGTGTTCACAGCTTCGAAGCTGGAGTTTAAAGGGAATGTGGCACCTTCATAACGTGATTTTAACTGAGATAGCCAAGTTGTAAAGCAAGTCGGAAAACCCGGTATTCCATATGCCATTTGTCTTGGAACTCGATATTTCCTTGGAAAATGCTAAAACCTACCTGACACCAACCCCTCATCAGCCCGTCGCCGGGCGGCCATTGTTGTGAGCTGATGGTGTGACGACATATGCTGACGTCACGATGAGCATCAGCCAATCGAAGCCCTTGAAGCATTTTAACCCGCGCCCCACCGGGGGTCCGGCGCCACCTTCGCCTCACCGGGGGCCATCGATGGCCCCCCCTCTAACTCCGAAAATATGGGCGTTAGCGCAAATCTGCAAAGTGCAATAGAAAGCTCGCGTGAATTCAGTAAGAAATTACTTCGCATGTTTTAGTGCTCAGGTCAATGGTTTGACCTCCAGAGGTCAAATTAGGTCAAGATCGGCTATTTTCACTCAAATATGCAATGATTAAGCAAACTGGGCATAACTCTTATGCCATTAGAGCTATTGAGACCTGGTAAAGTACATTTGATAGCAAATTGCCAGTACTTTTTCCGCTATGTGGAACGTAAAGACCTCCCGCCAGTGGTTTGACCGCCAGAGGTCACCTCGTGACCTAATATGACCTGAGGTCACGAAAGGTCAAAAAGTGACCTTGCCGTATATCAAATGAAAGCCAGTGACAAGACAAACACGATGGTGTTTGTTTCACCGCTCTAGCTTAATTAGGTCAAAAGTTATTGTCAAAATACTGTTTTTGACCTCTGGTGACCTTGGATGACCTTGGAAAAGTCAAAGGGCAAATATGACCCCTGGGATCCGTGAAAGGGTGTCCAAAAACGTTGTTCTGAGCAGTCTGAGTATTTGCAATCATTTTTGTGGCTTTTATATCATGAAATAGCTTTTCCCCATGTTTTTCCAATGGGAGAGGTCACCTCGTGACCTGACCTCAGGGCACGAAATCAAAAAATCCCGGATATACACCTTGTAGACCCTGGAGGGGTCATGAAGTGTAGGAAGTTTCAAATCGATCGACTTTGAAATGTAGCTCTTACAGAGCTCTAAAGTGAAGTGAGGTGACCTTGGTTGACCTCGTCTGGTGACCTGACCTTGGGTGACCCGGGGTAAAAAATTTCAGGGATGATGGGAAAATGATGCAGTGAGAGGTAGAGCCCTCAACCGCGGTGCTGCGCCTCGTCGTTTTTCTGCTATCCCGGAAAAACCTTAGGGGGGCCATCGATGGCCCCTCGGTGGGGCGAGGGTTAAGTATGGTAGTGGTTGCCAGATCGTGACATCATCCACTGGCTGATATTTATTTCTTTTTCTAGAGGAGTATTTTAAAAATCAAAATATCGAGCTTATTGTACATTTTTCAGAGAAGTCATGAGTGGTTTCATTATTTTCGGCTAAAAGTACGCCTAATTGCACTAAATTCCAGGATTCGACCAAGGTGGCACATTCCCTTTAAAGGGAATGTGGCTGGTGTCGGCAGGGGCGGATCCAGGAATTTTCGCTAGGGGGCCGCAGCGCTGGGGGGCGCCACTTTCATGACCAGGGGGCGCCATTTTTAGGCCGGCTGGGGGCGCCAAATTTTATGTTCTTTACCCATTTAAAGCATTTTTGTGAACTGAATCAGTTAACCTGCGCCCCGGTGGGCCTCCGAGCCACCTTCGCCCTGGTGGGGGTGTTTGAACACCCCCTCTCGAACTCGTCCCCTATGCAGGATAGCAAAAAAAAACGCGAACCCTGGTGGATAGCTCATACAAATTCATGAAGACACTATATCAGTCACTTTTTGGCTCAGGTCAACATTGAGGTCATCGCAGGTCAAAAAGTTGGCATTTTGAGCAAAGTTTAGCGTCTGACAGCGTTGAGTTAGAATAATTTTGTAGACACTGTTCGCTCTCTCTCGTCACGGCGAATTGAATGATGTATAATATGAGCATACTAGTTCAAAACGCAAATCACCTGATTTAACACGCACATTGACGGGGGTCTGAGCCACCTTCGCATTGACGGGGGGCGGGTACCCGCCCCCCCCTAAGATCTCGAGAACCACGGTAGGTAGCGAAAAACGGTAAACGGCGTTGGGCTGCCCATCCACTTCTCCATCGAAAACATTTGAACCATTTTTTTGTCAGGTCACATTTAAGGTCACGAGAGGTCAAAACATGCCCGTCATAGGGATAACATGTAAAATTCAGTTTTTCGGGCATTACATCTGAACAAGTAAAGATAGAGCAAAACGACTTGAACCATATGAATCCTCTTAGCAAGCCGAATCGAATGATATATAATTTGACCTTGCTAGGTCAAATCAAGGATTTGACCTGACCTGAGGTCAGGTCAGGGTCAAATTATATAAAATGCATATCATTAGAACTGCAAAGCCCAGGCGAGTCTAATGCAGCTAAAATAAATGCTCTATCGCCATCCGTTACTGAGTTATTCCGTAAAAACCATTTTCCCATGTATTTCCAATGGAGAGGTCATGCGTCGTACCTGACCTTAGGTCATCGATATCAAAAATACCGGAACATATTTTAGAGAACTTGGTGGGGCCATTATGTAATATGAGTTTCAATCGGATAATTTCACCCTGCTCCGACTTATGCTATCTTAAACTTTTTTGAGGTCGGGTCACTTGACCTGTACTGGTGACCTGACCTGAGATGACCTAACCTTAAAATTTTCACAGAAGTTGTAAAAATGATGAGGGAAAAGGTATACCAAGTACGGCGGCGCTACGCGACGCCGTTTTTCTACTATCTCCGAAAAACCCGAGGGGGGCGGGTACCCGCCCCCCGTCAATGCGCGTGTTAAGGTCAGGTCAAGGTCACTTTTTGATTTAGCATAGTCCATATGCCTATCAATCGACTGGCAATAGCAATCCAAACGCAATGGTATAAACATAAAAAGCTGTATCATCATTTCATGCAAAGTTATTGACCTAAGTCTCAAAACTGCTTAAGTAGCTTCGGATGATCTCTCAGAGGTCACAGGTCAAAAATTGCAACATGAACCTAAAAAAGGGCCTAAGATACTTCGATTTGGAGAATATGAAGGTATTACCACCTTTATCTACACAAATACAAACCATTTTCTGTTTTCCTCTGTATTTCCAATGGAGAAGTCATGGTCCGTATTTGACCTTATATCATCGATATGAAAAATCCCGGAACTTTTTGGAAAACTCGGTGGGGCCATTATGTGTTATAAGTTTCAATCCCATAGATTCACCCATTTCCTACTTATGCCACCTTCAACATTTTTTGAGGTAAGGTCATTTAACCTGCACTGATGACCTGACCTAAGATGACCCAAGCTAAAATTTTTGGGGGATTCTTGCGGAATCGATCAAGAATAAGGTGTGCCAACTACGGCGGCGCTTCGCGTCGCCGTTTTTTCTTGCCGCCCGAAAAACCGGAGGGGGTGTTCAAACAGCCCCCACTGGGCGAGGGTCAAAGAGGTAATTAGTTTCATATTTTCTTTTTAAAAAATGAGGAAAGATCATGGCTTTGAATGTATCTAAAATACATCTCAGGAGTGGTAAAAAGTGAATGTATCTCTTTGGCGTTTATTTTATTGTGCACTGGAACCCACGGTTAGTAAAGACACTTTGGGACCCGGGGAGACTGCATGGGGACTATTTTCTCCCCAATCAGTGATCAAAATTATCTTCAGAAGCCTTAAACAGTTTGTAGAAGACCAACGAATGTTTAGAATAGGCCCGTCTCGTTCAATGAGCCTATGTTTGTCATTGGGGATTAGGTTTCTACAGGACATGTCAGATCAAATCCCGATACACTTTGGGAAGCCCCATGATGGTTACATGGGCTACTGATTTTGCTTATATGACGATGATTAGCACACAGGGCCTTAACTAGCCATAAGGGTCTAATAAACCACTAGGTCAGAGCAGTGATCCCAGTTCCCTTCAATCTGAGCTAGCCAGCCACGAAGGGTCTATTACTTAAGTTCATGGACCTTGGCTTACTTCAAGACCCCAGTTATTGTAAACCTTTCTAAGGCTATATTCTAATATAATGCCCTCCTAAGACTTGACTGAGACAAGCAACTTGCCGTATTCCAATGTGGTATTTTGACCTTCTTCCGTGCGTAGCCACGCTCGACGTAGGACAAGCGTACCCGGGATGCACAGGGACCAGTACCGACCTAGTCTACG
The DNA here is from genome assembly GCA_034440635.1 of Lepas anatifera. Lineage (NCBI taxonomy): Eukaryota > Metazoa > Arthropoda > Thecostraca > Lepadidae > Lepas > Lepas anatifera. The sequence continues at coordinate 23,303 of JAOTON010000107.1, read as the reverse complement.
CAGAATATCAGCATACCGATCTAGTATGCGCACTACGATCACAATGCTGATTTGACCCCACCTGCGCAGTGTGGGTGCAGGCTGGAAATCAGAAAAAATATCGACGTGCGTGCGCCCATTCTTATGTACTCTCGGCATCAGAATACGGCCCCAAGCAAGGGCCCAGTTTAGGGATACTCCACATCAGCGATCAACTCGGAAAAATGTGTTTGTGTCTCCCTCAACGGCATCCACCTGAATTTTTGCAGGAACTATAACTAGCTATAACCAGATTTTGGCGGTTGGCCTGTCTTCGCTGTGCTATGGCAGCCACATAGGACCCTCGACTGACACAGTAGTTCACAGTGTACACTTGTACACTTTCCGGCTTTCTCCAGGGGTTCGCTAACTGGCAGATTTAGATCCTAATGGATTTAAGGGTCCCACCAGTCCCACTCACAGCAGTCAAAGACCGTCATGGATGGTTACCCGCCTGGATGCAGGGGGCCCAGCGACTTCCCGATTAGACCTCAGGTCACCTCATGACCTTCCACAAGAATATGACAGGCCTTGCTGGGCACGGAAAGACCTGTTGGTCCCGGAGTACCCTTTTTATAGACTGTGCGTTCAGTTCCAAATATATATATTTACGATACAGAGTCCTCTTATGGTCACCGGGGGTATCGCCCTGTCCGACAAAAAAACATGCTGGCAAGACATGGCCCTGACAGCGACCGAAAGATCTGTTAGTTACAGAGATCCCTGTTGACCTAAGATTGCCCTATTGATAACGAGGACTTGTCACATTGACCCTACTTGTCACAGCATCCCCCGCTGGCACAGGGGGCATTCTCGGTTTCTCGGTGGCAGACAGAAGGCTCTTCTGACTGCATTGGGCCCCTGCCGACCACGGAATGATGTACTGGTCATGCTTGTCACAGAGGGCCCTGTTGAAAACAGGTGACCCACCTGATTAAAGAGTGTTCTTCTGCCCCTTGGGGACCCTGACGGTCACTTATAGGGTGTCGCTTGCCGCAGAGGGTCACGCTTGTAACAGCAAGTCATGCTGGTCCCCGAGGTTTACGGTTGGTCATAGATTGGCGTAGCTCGGCTGCCCTTCGCGCGATTTTTCCCTTCGGGTGCCTCTCATGCGACTGTGCTAGCCGCCCCACCCCTTTACTACGTTTCTGTTCCTCCCTACTATAGTTCCATCACCCAATCAACTCTCCTTCCCCGATCACCTAGGCATTTTCCAGCTCTATCAACCGGCTGTGAACTCAACCTATCCAAGGTGATGATGTTAGAGTTTGCACCTGACCAACACTGACCGAGCTTATCTATCACTGATCAACAACCGAGAGGGCTGGGTACATGGACGATCCAGGATTTCGAAAAGGGGGAAGTGAAGTCTCCGGGGGGCGGTCAGACTACCATTTGGGGGTCAGCCTTTGGTATCACGGATCTTTGTGATGCTAATTTTGCGTATTTGTGATGCCATTTGAAAAAGTGCCGATTAAAAAAAAACACGTTGCCAAGAAAAGGAAGAATTTCTCAAAGTGCCTCTGGCTAAATAAGCAACAAGTAAACAGGGCAACTTCTACCTGGATTACGTTTTGAAGCAGAATTTACGCAGAGACGGCCTTTGGAGATTTTGCGAACCAGTCGTTGCAGTTTACCCTGTCTGCCCAGAGTGGATAGTGATAAATCCATAATATTCTACATAAGGCGAAACTTTTTGCTGTTTACAAACATGTGGGAGAGGACGCAACCAAAATTATGCAGGTGCCTCCTGCCGAGCTCTCAATGTTTTTCTTACACAGATGACGTGGAAATTTCGCATTGCTGTCTAAACACCCAGCCTTTCATTAGTGGCACTGCGAAAAAAACACCTCGGCAAAATAAGTAAATGATCGAAGTCAACAGCTTATAGGGTTATCAATAGATCCGGAATGTTTTTTTAAACACATTTAATGGATATTGGTATATGTGCTCAAAATTTGCTTCACAAGAAACATTACTTTTACCAGTCCCCTTTATGCCATCGTAGCATGTTCTTGTTGCAAAAGACAACACAACCACATATCGGACGGGCACACGACCACACATCGGATGGGCATGAATGCACCCTGGGGGATCCTGCGTGGTAACGGAGCAAAATGACACCCATCGATACCCAAAGCATACATTAAAAGAACTCGGGGCAATTGTTACCACTCAAAGCTGAGAGCTGTCCATGTGCCATGGTAGTGCCATGTTGCAGTGGGATGCCCTACGGCTGAAAAAGAGCGGTTAATCGTGAAATTGGAGCACCCAAACACAAAGAAGAGGACATCCGAAGTTGAAGGCGGTACACGTAAAAGTGGGGCGCCCCAAGGCTAAGAAAGAACAGACAATTGTGGAAAATGGGCGCGCAATCATGCACTAGCGGGCAGTCAAAAGTGGATCAGAGCGATCAATTTTACGGTGGAACGCTTTAGAGCTAAAAGGGACGGTCAATCATGATATAGGGGTTCTGAACCACAAAGCGGATGGCGGCCAGAGGTGAATGAGGGCAGTCCACGGTGAAGTGGGGTGCTCTAAAGCTGCACAAGAGCGGCCAGCAGTGGAGAAGGTGCGCGCAATCATACAGAAGAGAGCGGCTAAAAATGGATGAGGGCAGTCCACGTTGCAGTGGGGCACCCTAGGGCTGAAAAGGGGTCAATTGTGAAAACGGGGAGCCCAGTCACAAAGTTAAGGGCACCTGTAGGTAAATGACGGTGGTCCACGTCGCAGAGGTCCGCCAAGCGCTGAAAAAGGGTGGCCAAACGTGAAAAATGGGGTTCCCAACCATAAAATAGAGGGCGTCCGGAGGTGAATGAGGAGTCCACATTGAAGTGAGGCGTCCTAGATCTGCAAAGGAGCGGTCAATAGTGGAGAACAGGAGAACAATCATGCAGAAGAGGGCGGCCAAAGGTAGGCACAGGTGGTCCATGTTGCAGTGGGGCGCTCTAGAGCTGAAAAGGGCGGCCAATCGTGAAATATGGGCGCCTAACCACAAAGAAGAGGGCGTCAAAAAATCGATGAGGGTGGTCCACGTTGAAGTGTGACGCCTATTAGTGACCCGGGGGCATGATATATGAGGGAGTGCTTAGGTATATAAGTGAGTCCAGCGGTGATGCAGCATGGGAGTACCAAAAGTTCAGTGTGGTACGGTGGTACACCCTGTGGGACGCCGGTGGTCTATAGCCGGGGGAAATGTGGTGAGTTAGTCAGTTAGTTATTTGGGCTTTCGGGCGAGGGATGGTAATGGTGATAGTGCATCGGGGGGGACGCTGATACTTCACCGAGGCGATACCGAGACTGGAGTTATGGATACCGGTGGTGCAGGCAAGGTGCGCCTGCAGCACATAGGCGTGGAACCGTCAGTGGAGCGTCTGTGGGAACAGATAATCCATCATGGGACGCTGGTAGGGTAACAACAGGGTAGAAGGGGGTACACGAACAGGGCACTGGTTGGGCAACAGGGAGGAGAAGACAGTGCATGGGAGGAGCGCTGACGGCGCAATTTGGTCATCAAGGAGACACCGAAGCTGAAGTTTGGAGCTTCCGGTGATACAGCTTGGGGGTACTCGCATTCAGTGAAATTTGTGGGAGCTGTCAAGGGGAGGCGCTGGTAAGACAACGGGCCACGTTTGGGATGCAAGAAATTCAAAGTAAAGAGAAGCTGCATGAGGTTTCTGGCAGGGATGTGTTGGTGCGTTCATGGAGCTAACGATAGGCACCCATCATGCACTATGGAGGCACAGGGCATGCTGTCAAAAGTAGGGGCGCCCATAGTGGCGCGTGGTGGGGGATGTGGTTGGGCGCCGATAGAGCAAAAGTAAGGTACCAATGATTCATCAAGCAATCAGCAGAAATATGTGGGCGCCTATAGTGAAGTGTGGGGGCACCAATGGAGCGAAAGAAAATCACCAATGTGTACCATGGGTGCCGCCAGACAGAGCGGTTTGTCGAAATGTGGGGGCGCTCCCGATGAGCCCACGGCTGGAAATGAAGGCGCCGGTGGAGCAAAGAACAGGCACCAATGATTCATTATGGGGGCGCCAGTGATACAGAACGATGTGTCAAAAGATGGTGGAAAGAGGCGGGGGAAGGCGCCCATAAAGCTAAAAGCAGACAACAATAATACATCATAAGAGTGGGGCTCGGGTGGTATAGGAGGGGCTGTTGAAAGGTGAAGACCCCCTCAATGGGGCATGGGGGCGCCGTTTGATATTAAAAAAGAAACGCACCAATTATGCACCATGGGGGCGCCAGAGGTAAAGAGCGGGTCCAAAAAGCAGGGGGTGCCCACAGTGAAGCGTGGGGGCGCCGCGCCGGTGGAGTGCACAGAAGACACCAATGATGCCCAATGGGGATGCCGGTGGTACATGCAGGGTTTCAGCACATGGGGCGCCCACAGTGACGCGTGGCGGCGCCGTTGAAGTAAAAACGAGACATCAATGCTGCACCATGGAGGCGCCAGTGGTATAGAGCGGATTTTCTGAAGTTGGGGGCGCCCGTAGTGAGGATTGGGGCACCAATAGTTTATAGCGGGATGCCAAGAAGTGGGAGAGCCCACGATGAGGCTTGGGGGCGCCGGTGGAGTGAAACGAAGGCACCAATGCTGCCCAATGGGGGCGCCGGTGGTACATGCGTGGTTCCAAAAGATGGGGCGCCCACAGTGGTGCGTGGGGGCGCCGCTGGAGCAAAAACGAGACATCAATGCTGCACCATTGAGGCGCCAGTGATATAGAGCGGATTTCTAGAAGATGTGGGCGCCCGTAGTGAAGATTGGGGCGCCGGTAGTATATAGCGGGATGTCAAGAGGCGGAAGAGGCTTGGGGGCACCAGTGGAGTGAAACGAAGGCACCAATGATGCACCATAGGGGCGCCGGTGGTACATGCGGGGTTTCAAAAGATGGGGTGCTTACAGTGACGCGTGGGGGCGGCGTTGGAGCAAAAAACGAGACATCAATGCTGCACCATGGAGGCGCCAGTGGTATAAAGCGGATTGCTAGAAGGTGGGGGCGCCCGTAATGGGGAGTGGGGATCCAGTAGATACGTAGCGGGGAGACAGAGTGGGGGCTCCACTGATATAAAACGGGCTGGTAAAGGGTGAAGGCCCCTCAAAGAGGCATGGGGGCGCCATTTGAGCAAAAAGGCACCAATGATGTACCACGGGGGCGCCAATGGTAAAGAGCGGCTCTAAAAAACAGAGGCACCCATGGTGAAGCGTGGGGGCGCCGGTGGAGTGCACAGAAGACATCAATGCTGCACCTTGGAGGCGCCAGTGATATAGAACGGATTTTTAGAAGATGGGGGCGCCCGTAGTGAAGAGTAGGGCGCCGGTAGTATATAGCGAAATGTCAAGAGGTGGAAGAGGCTTGGGGGCGCCGTTGGAGTGAAACGAAGGCACCATTGATGCCCAATGGGGGCACCGGTGGTACATGCGGAGTTCCAAAAGATGGGGCGCCCACAATGACGCGTGGGGGCGCCGTTGGAGCAAAAACGATACATCAATGCTGCACCATGGAGGCGCCACTGGTATAGAGCGGATTGTTAGAAGGTGGGGGCGCCCGTAGTGGGGAGTGGGGAGAGAGAGTGGGGTCTCCACTGGTATAAAACGGGCTGGTAAAGGGTGAAGGCCCCCTCATTGAGGCACGGGGGCGCCATTTGGGCAAAAGGCACCAATGATGTACCACGGGGGCGCCAATGGTAAAGAGCGGCTCTAAAAAAGCAGAGGCGCCCACGGTGAAGCGTGAGGCGCCGGTGAAGTACACAGAAGACACCAAGATGCCCAATGGGGGCGCCGGTGGTACATGAGGGTTCCAAAGGTGGGGCGCCCGCAGTGATGCATGGGGGCGCCGTTGGAGCAAAAACGAGACATCAATGCTGCACCATGGAGGCGGCAGTGGTATAGAGCGGATTTTCCGAAGGTGGGGGCGCCCGTGGTGAGGATTGGGGCGCCAATAGTTTATAGCGGAATGCCAAGAAGTGGGAGAGCCCACGATGAGACTTGGGGGCGCCGGTGGAGTGAAACGAAGGCACCAATGATGCCCAATGGGGGCGCCGGTGGTACATTCGGGGTTCCAAAGATGGGGCGCCCACAGTGACGCGTGGGGGCGCCGCTGGAGCAAAAACGAGACATCAATGCTGCACCATGGAGGCGCCAGTGATATAGAGCGGATTTCGAGAAGATAGGGTTGCCCGTAGGGAAGAGTGGGGCGCCGGTAATATATAGCGGGATTTCAAGAGGTGGAAGAGGCTTGGGGGCGTCGGCGGAGTGAAATAAGGGCACCAATGATGCACCATGGGGGTGCCAGTGATGCAGGGAAGGTTGTCAAAATGTGGTATTTGCATGCAGCGGAATTACCAGGGGGCGCCAGTATTTCCGTTTGGTATGCAAATGTGGAGCAAATGGAGGCGGCCCCCGGGGGCGCCTTAGTGCCGAGGGGGCGCCTTACCGGCGATGGGGGGGGCCGCGGCCCCCGCGGCCCCCCTGGATCCGCCCCTGGGTGTCAGGTAGGTTTTAGCTTTTTGTACGGAAATATCGAGTTCCAAGACAAATGATACATGGGGTACCGGGTTTTCCTACTTGCTTTACAACTTGGCTATCTCAGTTAAAATCACGCTATGAAGGTGCCACATTCCCTTTAAATGCTTACTGCTCGAAGGGGCGTCCTGTGCAGTGGTAAGCTTGTTTGACTGTGCACTTCTTTAAATAGACGCTACGATCTATTTTTAGCTGAATGAAGTAGCCAAGAGAAGTGAGGATAAGAAAGCTAACAAGATTGCTTGATTCGGCTAAAATTTAAGATGCCTAGATTCTGAATGAAAAGGCCAGATTCACTGCGTGTTTCACACCAAAGCAGACGAATAGGGAAAATGTACCTTGTGAACATAATTTCTCATTTCAGAAACTTGTCGAGCTTTTTTTTCGGCAGGCATGCTGAGTGCCTGCCTGCAATGTTTTATATTTTCCCAGCTCCTTGATTGACTCAAATCACGATAATCGTAGCACTTGTCTGTAATAATTAAGTCGATTGACCTTTGCATTGCTGTTTGTGTGATTCTCAATTTCAAACAATTATGTAATGTTCTTTCTGTATTTGATCACCTATGTTTCTAATCATAATGAGTTAAATCCCTTGAAATATATTCCCAAAGTAAAGTAAACAGCAATGATTTTTAAACTTTGGGGGTTGGTAAGAATATATTTTTGCATCTAATTTACCATCTTCGTAGTGATTGACAATGTCGAATTCTGCCCTTTTCAGGTGGAAGGACCATTCTGGAGAGGTGAAGTACCTTGAACCAGCAAAAGAGCTGATCAAGCCTGAAAGGAACACACTGGAAGTTAGCTTTGAAGACATTGAGAGGTTTAATCAGAGCTTGGCTACAACTATCCAGGAGGAGTTCTACAGGTTGGTAACGCTTTTAGATGACTACCGGAAAATCTGTTCAGGTCAGGTTATTTGATGAAGGTCCACACAGTTGTGGCTTTTCACTTGTCACGTTTTATGAGTGTTGTCGCACGTGTATGAGTGTGGTAGGTTGGAGGGCAAGTTTTCCGGTACAGGCAGCGAAGCGATCCTCTCCTCTCGTAGTTAGCTCAGTTCCTTGACCGACCCGCCGCAGGGTGTACCCGTTCTTGTGCCGCGCCGTGCGCATCTTCGCCAAGGACCGCGCCGGTGTCAGCGTTGACAAGCAGCACTACGTCTCGCTGGTGGAGTATCCGACGTCTGTGCGCGTGCGCCAGCTGACGACGTCGCGGGTCGGTCAGCTGCTGCGTATCACTGGGCAGGTGGTGCGCAGCCACCCTGTCCACCCGGAGCTGGTGTCCGGCACCTTCACCTGCCTCGAGTGCCAGACCGTCATCAGGGATGTGGAGCAGCAGTTCAAGGTACGTGAAGGCGGCCGGTGTGGTGACGTTCTATTAGCATATGTTCCCCATCACAGATGGTTGAATTTTCCGAAGTTAAAATTATGTGAAATATGTATTGTATCATGTTTCCAATTTCCAAGTCTGCTGAGATGGAGCAGGGTGGAAATAGTACCGGCCGACAAACGTAACAAGAGTGGAAGATATCGCTAGGTTTTTAGCTATCAGGTTTGTTTTTGATGGCATCTTACATTTATGGTGTTACATTGCTTGAATAGATAGACATGTTTGAATTATGCTGCCACAGTTGGATAGAGTTAAAATTCAGCTATTGCCGTCCACCCACAGCCGGACTTGCCTACTGTAGCCCATTGTAATGGTGCCGCCTACACTTAAAGGTAGCTTCAGTTCGGAAATCTAACGAAGACCGATATGGCTGTTATCAGCTGTATCTGGCGGTGTTGGCGTCAGGTGTATCCGGCGGTGTTGTCGGCGTCAGCTGTCTCTGCGGTGTTGTCGGTGTCAGCTGTCTTTGCGGTGTTGTTGGCGTCAGGTGTATCCGGCGGTGTTGTCGGCGTCAGCTGTCTCTGCGGTGTTGTCGGCGTCAGCTGTCTCTGCGGTGTTGTCGGTGCCAGCTGTATCCGGCGGTGTTGTTGGCGTCAGCTGTATCCGGCGGTGTTGTCGGCGCCAGCTGTCTCTGTGGTGTTGTCGGCGTCAGCTGACGACAGTGTTTTCGCCGGCAGTTCTCCAACCCGACCATGTGTCGGAACCCGGAGTGTAACAACCGTAGCCGGTTCACGCTGGACCTGGAGAAGTCGCGCTTCGTCGACTACCAGAAGCTGCGTATTCAGGAGACGCAGGCCGAGCTGCCGCGCGGCTCCATCCCTCGCAGGTGAGTGTGCTCCCCCGTCCTGCCCCTTACTGCTGCGTCCTAACCTTCATCGACGCTGCCGAACCTCCTTAATTACCCTTTATTGGTTGTAATCCGCCAACCTCGCAGGGATCTTCAGATGGTCCGGTGACCCAAATTTTCGGAAATTGTATCACAAAACAAAGGCCCTGTCATATTTTCCCACACGGTCTGGTTATGAACGAACGACTTCTGCGTTGATGATGTACATCTTCTGTATGACACGCCCTTTTCTTTGCGATTGACCAATATTTTGCTACCTTCCTTGGTGCAGCTTTTGTCGTCTTTAGCAATTTCCGCCTTCGACTGTTTGTTGTGTCTTTGTTCTCCGGTAATCGCGTGGTATTTGTCTGCTAACCTGATATATTTACGGATATCTCACTGATCTCTCTAACCTGATCTCTCACTGACCTCGCCCCCCCATTCGCACCAATAATGTCCCGCTGCACACATGGGTTTTGTAACTTCCTGTGGATCAACGAAGCAAGTATCAAATGTCTACATTGTAACATTTAGATGGCATCCGTTTTTCTCCCTGAGACGCCCTTGTTTCCTGTGTAGCTCTGAAGACCTAGTCAGCGGAAAAATCCACCTCCATGGAAGGACAGGAACAGGGTTGCCAGGTTTCTATAGTGAAAATATGTCATATATGGCATATTTTGGCCATGATATTGACCTAATTTGTGAAATATTGGTCACAATCTGTCAAAAGAACATGGAAAACACCCCAAACGTACCATCTCTGTATACAGTCATATTTATTGTGTTCAGAGACATGATTGGCTTGTTATAACATTTTGAAAATATAGTATTGCATGTAAAAATATGCCAAATTTATGACATTTGGCTGTAAATATGCCCAACTAGCAACCATGGACAGGAATACTATTTCCTTATCAGGAACACATGCGAAGCTTTTGATAACTAAAAAGGACATTGGTTCCAAGTGGAGGAAAATCCGGAGCCCCGGGGACCAATGGGAAGGGCTAATGACCAGAAATACTCCACCAATATTTCTGTAAAAATGTCGTGCCACGCACCAGGCCTGTGGTGCGTGGCAGGTCATTTTACAGAAGAACTGGCGACAGAGGAACCCTACGCCCTTTAGAAGCCTTCTTTTACAGAAGAACCCACGCCCCTGCTTACCATTCCCGTTCCCTCTTCTCCTTCCCGCGCACCGCTGACCTGCGCACTTTCTCATACCACTAACTCCTCTCTCACTCCTCACGTCACTAACTTCTCATTTCCCCTCATGCGCCATTAACCTCGGCTCGCACCACTGACCAGCCCCCCTCACATTGACCTCGTCTCGCCCCGCGCAGTGTGGACGTGATTGTCCGGGCCGAGTCGGTGGAGAGTGCGCAGGCCGGCGACCGCTGTGACTTTGTCGGCACGCTGATCGTGGTGCCGGACGTCTCCGTGCTGGCCACTCCTGGCACCCGCGCCGAGACCGGCTCCAAAGTCCGCGGTGCGTATCTGCTGATGGCTTAATTAGGGTGGTCTGCCCGAGTAGTAGATTTGATGTGCAGTTGGATGCGCTAAACAGCGTCAGAAAAATTAAACGAGCAGATTGCTGTTGCTGTTAATTGCGCTTCTATTCTTTTTTGTCGTCAGAGGTCGTCGTTGCTGTCTGTATCCTGTCCTGAGAATTAATGTTAAAAGTTTATACTTTTGGCCCAAAAGGCTTGGGCCCAAGTATAAACACACCGGTTTTAGTTTGTAAGTGGGAGAAATCTCCCGAAACTAGTATTTGTATTAATTAATTAATTAATTTGGCCGTCTTAGTTCTGGCTCCTTTTGGCTAAAACGTAAACTTGTATCGGTCGAATCGCGAACACCACGTACTGGCAGCATTTATCTTCAATGAATAGTAATGGTGGTGCATCTCCAGTCCTTGGAGCTGGTTGCCAACCCATCGCAGTCACCGTTTTTCCATTACACCAGCCTCCATTGATCCGTCACGCCCCCTCTGGCGCCGTCTCTCGCGCAGGCGACGACCAGGAGGGTGTGCGCGGTCTGAAGGCGCTGGGAGTGCGGGACCTAAACTACCGCACGGCCTTCCTGGCCAGCACGGTGTCGGCGGCGGCGGCCTCTGTAGGTGGCGCTGAGCTGCGGCCCAGCCAGCTCACCGCCGAGGCCATCAAGAAACAGATGTCGGAGGCGGAGTGGGGCCGGGTGTACGAGATGAGCCGGGACCGCAACTTGTACCAGAACATCACCACCAGCCTGTTCCCCACCATCCACGGCAACGACGAGATCAAGCGAGGTGAGCCGACGCTCGGTTCCGGCGGACTGCCGGGACGGGGAGTTTGTGTGAGCACTAGTACTGTTATAGCGTGTTGCCGTGCCTGAAACTGCGTCTGAAGTTGTCTGATAAAACAGCTAGTCTATGCTATAAGTAAAGCATGAATGTGAAGGGTATTTTACAGACTAGATGCAATTTGATATTTGAACCTTTCTGTGCAGTATATATGGTTGTCATTATGATGTTCTCGCCTCCTCTCGCAGGGATCATGTTAATGCTGTTCGGCGGCGTTGCCAAGGCAACGGGAGACAACACTACGCTGCGCGGAGACATCAACATCTGCGTGGTAGGAGATCCCAGCACAGCCAAGTCGCAGTTCCTCAAGCAGGTAATACGGGGCATATTTGCTTTGTCCGCCGCGTGCATGTCTCCAGACTGACGCGCTGTTCTTGTTTACAATGTTTGGAATGAGTGTCCTGTGGCTCCTCTGCTGCTGACTTGGTACTGCGGCTATACTACAGTAGTTTGTCTTGCTGTAACAGGCAGCCTTCCTCGATTATCTACCCATCATTGTTCATCAGTGAATGAAACACACCTCATCAGTTATAGCGCGTAGCTTGAAGCGGCACGTGTGACGCAGGTGACGGACTTCTCCACGCGCGCCGTGTACACCTCTGGCAAGGCTTCGACGGCAGCTGGTCTCACCGCCGCCGTGGTCAAGGATGAGGAGTCGCACGAGTTCGTCATCGAGGCCGGCGCCCTGATGCTGGCAGACAACGGTGTCTGCTGCATTGACGAGTTCGACAAGATGGACGTCAAGGACCAGGTGGCCATCCACGAGGCTATGGAGCAGCAGACAATCTCCATCACAAAGGTGAGTTCGCGCGTGTGGATTTTTTTAGGAGGGGGAGGGGCTGAAGGGGTTTTTAGGAAATTTTCGGCTTGAGTGGAAGAATATTTTAGCTCACAATCACTGCCCTGTTCCATACTTGTTTCTGGTGAGGAAAAACTCTGCGGTTTTCCCAGAGCAAAGCTCACTGAAGGCGTATATTTACCCATTAAGACAACCTGACAAGGAAGCACGAAAATGTAAGTGAAATTTTCTTTTAGAAGCCTGTTACTCAAACCATCATTTTTTCGTGTATTGCAAGTGGGAAAATTTCAACTATGAAAATTACCGGGGATGTAAATTCTGGTTATTATTACACCTCATGTCCAAATGTTCGTGGAGTAACAACTGCGATATTTTATGTTTAGGGCGATGTTCGCGGATCCGACTGCCGCTTCCAGCCGAACAAAGCAGAACTTATTGCGGTTAATGTGAAAAGGTTAGGCTTTAGATGGATTAAGTCCCGAAAATAATTCTACAGTGGCCATGTTGGTGGATGCCTGTTTAACCTGAGATGGTGCGTTCGTGAACACAGTATGGCTTAGGCTGCTGGGTTTCACTAGAAATTTGCGACAGACAGTCGTGTGGCGCCTTGACGAGCTGTCATCGCTGGAACTGAAATCACGGAGAGGGCGGTTTTCTCACGCTACTGGAAGATGCCACCCGTCTGTTTTGGCCCTCACCCTCTGATCCAGCACGCGTTCTCCTTGCTCTCCTCAGGCAGGTGTGAAGGCGACCCTGAACGCGCGAACCTCCATCCTGGCGGCGGCCAACCCCATCGGAGGTCGATACGACCGCACCAAGTCGCTGCGGCAGAACATCACCCTCTCGCCGCCTATCATGTCGCGGTTCGACCTCTTCTTCATCCTCGTCGATGAGTGTAACGAGGTAAGCGGCGCTTCTGTGGCGACTGTGGAACAGAAATGATGGTGTAGAGTGTACAGGCGTAACTGGTGAGGTGTTGGGAAATTACTGGTGCCGATCTTGATCGGTTGGAAAATACCTGGGTTTATGTTTTGATATGCTAACTTAGGCCGTGCTTTATTTTGAAGACATGTACACATGTATGTAGCCCAATTACCGTACAGAAAATCACAGTGGCCGTCGGATTATACACCCCGACTCTTCCTAAGGGCCTTAACACGTGACAGGGTGTCACATTTGACTATAAAAACACAAGTTGCCACAAAAGGGCTATGGTGGGCACATGTCCCATTGCATCATTGCATCGAGGGGTAGAGGCAAAACGGGGTAGGGGTAGAGACACCGCTCAGCGGTCGAGGGCACGCCGGCACCAAGGGGGTCACACATAGCCCTGAGGATAGCCCTGGCTGTGTCCCTGGTAATGGCCTTAGAAACTGTTCGGAAAAGTCGCTATCTTCTGCGCGTGAATAGCAAAGCGAGTGCCTGTACTATTTCTAGCCCGAAGTGCTCACTTCGCCTTGTGTTTGCTAGTAGTAGCCGCTTGCCTCCACTCCTCGATAGTATAGTGGTGAGTATCCCCGCCTGTCACGCGGGAGACCGGGGTTCGATTCCCCGTCGGGGAGCTTTTTCCTCAGCGAAGGCATCAGCTGACTTGTATGCGATGACACCCTCTCGCTGAAGGTCCTTTTCCTCAGCGAAGGCATCAGCTGACTTGTATGCGATGACACCCTCTCGCTGAAGATCCTGAAAATGTGCTGTGGTGCAAGTGATCGCGAGCTATTATGCAAACTGTAGTGCATTACCTGTTTGGTTAAAAGAGTGTATGATAGGTATGATGTATGTTTCGAGAATGATAACTTTTCTCCCAGAAAAATAAGTGACTGAACAGTAGGCAACCAAATAAAACGAAATTTCAGTTATCCAAGAATCAAGTTTGCTTATCAGGAGCTTTTTTAACGGGAAATTGGCTGAGAACGGGATTTGGACTGATAGAGCCAGAATGTGGAGCATACCATAAATGATATTTCCATTTGTCCCAGAGCTCATCATTTGCGGATGATGAGCTCTGGTGATGTCTGTCAGATTTCTGTCCACTGGCGTCCAGTCCCCTCTTAGGCCGAAATAACCGCATGCTTTTCCGTGGGGTAAGAGCTATTGTGCTCTTCCATCAAGGCCGCTATGGTCCCCTAATTGAGCCGATTGTGCCGAAAAGCAAACGCTGGAGCTTAAGGATGAAACTAGAACTGGCTTCCAAATATTGCGCTGAAAATTTCTCTTTGAGTCCTCAACTGTGTTTCTGATTTATTTTCTTATTTTTGTCTCTCCTGCTCTCTTGTTTCCGCAGCGTCCCCCAAAACGCCGGACATTTCGGTAAAAGTCCAAGTCCATGATTTTTCACTCGCTCAGCATGACTATGAGCGTGGTTTTCTACTAAATTATCCCATATTTTACCTTTTATTTAACTCGTTCTATACGTATTATCATCTCATGAGTGGAATTGAGTACAAAGGCAGAATGTGGTGTAGTGCTGATTTGAACCGAGGAAACGTGTTTCCAAGTCACAGGAAAAATATTCCGCACATGGAACACGTAGGCTGTGATTGTCCACGCTATAATCAATTTTGTAGTTTTTCGCTCGCTCACTGGGCTCTCTGGCCGGAATTTTCTCATCCACCCTCGGGTGCAGTACTGCTATTAGGGCACTGTTACCATGTGATCTTTCTTTTTAGTAAAAATATGCACCTAAAGGGAAAAGGTTAATTTCTCAATTCTGCAAAGGACTGTTAATGGACAGAATAGATCGGAAAATCAGGAATCCACGTTTCGTTTCCATCTTCAATCACACAACAAAAACATCTCCTCTTGTCTCACTACCCTGGCTTGACCCAAGTGTCGCGCGCAATTACGAATCTGGCAACTTGTGGCATGTAATCATACGGAGGCCATGTCATTGCTCATGTTCGTCACGCGGCGGCGTGCGCTTTCAGATGGAAAGGGATTGCTTCATGGTTTGAAATACTAGCATAGCCCCCTTTATTTTGAACGTTAAAGGTTGCTAGAATTCAGTGCAGATAATTTTGGGTAAAATGAAATACGCAAATAGTGGTTTCTCGACACGGTCGACAAAACTGCCAACTCAGTTCAAAACCCATTATAAAAGGTGGACACTTACTTTAATCTTACTAGGCATAACGGAAACACATAAAGGCTGGAGAGTCGGATGATTTCGGATTCCCACTTTGAGCCTGGTCGTCTGCAGTTGTTTCACGATGCGTGTTTGTGCGTTGTTGATCACTTCAGTAGGATGTAGTATGGTGGGTGTAGCTCAATCGCGCGCTCTGAGTGAATTATGCCCCTGTGCTCCGGGCGATTGAGTATGCGATCTCGTTGTGTGTAAGGCCCCTGTGCGTTGGCAGGTGACTGAGTATGCGATCTCATTGTGTGTAAGGCCCCTGTGCGTTGGCAGTGACGGAGTATATGATCTCGTTGTGTGTAAGGCCCCTGTGCGTTGGCAGGTGGCGGAGTATGCGATCTCGTTGTGTGTAAGGCCCCTGTGCGTTGGCAGGCGACGGAGTATGCGATCTCGTTGTGTGTAAGGCCCCTGCGCGTTGGCAGGTGACGGAGTATGCGATCTGCCCCTGTGCCCCGCCAGGCGACGGAGTTAGTGATCGCGACCAGTGTGTAACGCCCCTGTGCGCCGCCAGGCGACGGAGTAAGTGATCGCGACCTGTGTGTAACGCCCCTGTGCGCCGCTAGGCGACGGAGTTAGTGATCGCGACCTGTGTGTAACGCTCCTTTGCGCCGCCAGGCGACGGAGTTAGTGATCGCGACCTGTGTGTAACGCCCTGTGCGCCGCCAGGCGACGGAGTAAGTGATCGCGACCTGTGTGTAACGCCCTGTGCGCCGCCAGGCGACGGAGTTAGTGATCGCGACCTGTGTGTAACGCTCCTTTGCGCCGCCAGGCGACGGAGTTAGTGATCGCGACCTGTGTGTAACGCCCCTGTGCGCCGCCAGGCGACGGAGTAAGTGATCGCGACCTGTGTGTAACGCCCTGTGCGCCGCCAGGCGACGGAGTTAGTGATCGCGACCTGTGTGTAACGCCCCTGTGCGCCGCCAGGCGACGGAGTAAGTGATCGCGACCTGTGTGTAACGCCCTGTGCGCCGCCAGGCGACGGAGTTAGTGATCGCGACCTGTGTGTAACGCCCCTGTGCGCCGCCAGGCGACGGAGTTAGTGATCGCGACCTGTGTGTAACGCCCCTGTGCGCCGCCAGGTGACGGACTACGCGATCGCGCGTCGCATCGTGGACCTGCACAGTCGAAACGAAGAGTCGATCGAGCGCGTCTACTCCCGCCAGGAGGTGGCCAGATATATCACATTCGCCCGAACATTCAAACCCAAACTCAGCAAGGTGAGCTACTAGAGCACCGGTCCATCCGGGACGGTAGCCAGAATCGCAGTAATACCCATTAGTTTTTTTTCAGAAAGTCTTGATTGGTAGCCCGGATGACTTTCACGCTCCTGCATACGGAAATGAAGGGTATGATAGAACTTACCGTACAAACTGTGGATTAAATTGAAAGACACAAACAGTGCATTACAAAGACAAACAATGGATTGGGCATCAGACAAGAACTACCACCACTCCGTTTTTTTTCAACTGTCTTCCAAACAGAGCAGTGATCGTAACGACCTTCACGCTGGAGAAATCCATGCTTGCGTGGGTGACGTCACTCCACAGCCTTGTCCACTGTCCCCCCGCTGACCGCCCCCCTGCATCAGGAGGCGTGCGAGTTTCTGGTGGAGCACTACCAGCACCTGCGGCAGCGGGACGCGGCGGGCTCGGCTCGCTCCGCCTGGCGCATCACCGTCCGCCAGCTGGAGTCCATGATCCGGCTCAGCGAGGCGATGGCCAGGCTGCACTGCTCAGACGTCGTGAGTAGACGTGAGACAGAACTGCTCAGGTGTCAGCAGCAAAGTAGGGTCATGGTCGTATTTTGGACGACAATTTTTAACGTAGGATTGTCAAGGAGGTGGTAAAAACATGCTTGACGTGCTTGACGAAAGACTATTTTCAGCCAGTAAAAATGTACCAAATGTATCATGGGGTGGAGATACTCGGTATAATCATTTAAAACACTAATGCCGTTAAAAGACTGTCATTTACCGCTATTACTCGGGTGAAATAATGATGATAGTAGTTTATGGATGCCCCTGAATTTACACCAAGGGACTGGAACTTGTTTATTAACAAGAAGGCTGGGGCCAGGTTTAACGATGCTATTTTCTTTTGTGAACGATATAACGTGTAAGGGCCACCTTTTAAGGTCTTAAACATCGAATAAAATCTACCTAGCCTTCAGAATAATCCATCGTGCTCACTACCACCCTGTGCTTTCTCAGGTTCAGCTGAAACACGTGAAGGAGGCCTACCGGCTGTTGAACAAGTCCATAATCCGGGTGGAGCAGCCGGACGTGCACCTGGACGAGGAGGAGGAGGAGGAGGAGATGCCGGAGGAGGTGGCGGAGCGGCAGCAGGACGGCAGCAGTGCCATGGAGGTGGACGCACTGGCCGCCGGCGAGCCGACCAGCAACGGCGCCGCCCGCACGGGAGACCAGGACGGTGGGTGCCGGAGCAAGCGCTGGGCGGGACGATGCTGCTGGAGAGCTTCACGGCTTGTACATCTGAAATATGTTGGTGTCTTGTGGTCTATAGGCTTTTTTCTATCTAGCACGCTTTGCCATCGATCACTGTAGTTGGACTTTTGTGAGTAGATAACGTGGATGAAAACTGGTTTTTTATCTTTTCGACAAGTGCGGTATTTCCATTACAAGTAATTAGAGCGGGAATATTATTTCTGATTTTTGTGACAGTGTGTAATGTGCATGCGAACTCGTTTCCCAAACATTTGTTTGTTATCGATTTGCCCTGTCCTATCGTACTGTGACATCCATGTTGTCTGAGTGAGTGGTGTAAGAATACGGTCTTCCTTTCCTCACCACAGGTCATACGTCTCCTCCGATGACCCCAGCGCCGACAAAGAGAACCAAAGGCCAGCGGAACAGAAAAAGAAGTTGAAGCTGACCTACGACGAGTACAAGACCATGTCGAACCTCATCGTTTATTTCATGAGAAAGAAGGAATCGGAACTGGAAGGTAGGACTGATATAAGATGCAAGTTTCCAGATAATTATTAAGCGAATGTTGTATCATCTTTCTTATTATCATTCTGGAAAATAAAATAGGTTCCACAGCTGAATTGGAGCAACAAGAACCCTGCATCAGCTAAGGGTTGTTCGTAATCACATGGCCGGTGCGAGATGTTTTGTAGCTATTGCTGTGTCTTTTCTTACGGAGACTAGCGAGCAGGCCAGAGCGAGTGCTGACGGGAGCTGTGTCTGCTGCAGAGGCCGCCTCTGAGGACGCCGGAGTGCGACGCTCGGACGTGGTGGGGTGGTACCTCCTGGAGAAGGAGTCCGAAATTGAGTCGGAAGAGCAGCTGATGGAGACCAAGGAGCTGGTTCAAAAGGTTCTCGACAGGCTCATCTACAAGGTAAAACGTCTGTCTGGCTCGCGAGGGTGCAATCACGTTTTGTTAGGAATGGAACAAAGTGCCTGTATCCCACTGTAAGCGATATGTTTGCTGCATTCCTTGTTATTATGTATATCCGGCGGCATCGCTCGTCGGAAACATGTCTTGCTAAGAGTGATTCCTTTTGAAACAGTGTGTTCTTCTGATTGACCGGAGCATTAACGATGTGATCGCGCGTGCCTACAGGACCAGATCGTAATCCCGCTGACCCACACCGGCCTGAAGGGTTCAGGGCAAGACGAGGATAACCCCCTGCTGGTGGTACACCCCAACTACGTCATCGACGAGTGAGAGATCTTCGATAAAATTGGACGCTGAAATCGCGACGGAATGACATTAGGGATGGTCTTTGTAGCGATGAAAGCGGTAAGTGGGTGGTACTGTTCCGCCGCTCGCGCGTTGCCTGGTCTGGTGGTATCATCTGGGGAACAAGTGTTAGCACCGAGCTGCAGTTCAGTCTTCCGTGCTGTGCTGCATCCATTTGCCTTAACGTCCATTTGCAGTGCCGCTGTTCGGGGTCCTTCATGCCATACGTGATACTAGCCTGTGGTGAAAAAACACCTTCGTCATCGATCGCTTCTGCAGAGGGCGAAACCCACCAATCAGCCGATGAAAGTGTACCGACAGTGCAAAATTCCGCGTCGCTTGCGGTGGTGCCAATGGTAGGAAACCGGGACCAAGCCTGTGCCGTGAAATAGTGGCACCGTACAAATACCCTGGTGCAGTTGGGATGAGCTGCCCGAGACGGCCGACGAGCAGTAGGTAGCATTGAGGTTCACGTGTTGAGGGGACCAGCGTTGTTTTCCCCCATGGGATCTTTTACCTGCAAGGCCTGCAGGCAGGGTTTAGAACTAAGCCGACGAGTTAGCTATTAAGGAAGAATTGGGGTGCAGCATGATGTCCTCAGTAGTTTTGGCAGCGAAATCGTCCGGTGCCTGGAAATGAGCTGCATTTCTTTGCATGTTCCTGCAATATCTGCAGTCTTCCCAAAAATAATGTATGCGTCCCTGATTCCGCCTCAACGCATTCCAAAAATGGGTGTCCGACGCGTCTGCAAGTGCCTATCCGGAGTATCCGGTTTGATATGTGCTTTTGTTTCGGTGCAGTGAGGATTAATCTGCCCCCATGCCGGCATTGTTTTGTAATAAAACGGTCCTAATCATCGTCCAGTCGCTTTTTAATAGCAGAATTCGGGGATGTCAGCGAGACTGCTACATCTAAAGTCATATTCAAAGTACGACGAATTTCTGTGGTGCGGTGTGATGTGCTGATCGATATCATCCCTCACTGCCGGTGTGTGGGGTCTGGGAGAGGACACGCCGCGCCGTCGCATCTCAGCCGGGACCGAAATAGCGCTTGGCCAGGGGTGGCTACGCGGCGTCGGCGTCTGTCCGCTTCCGTTGCCGCCGAGTAGTGGCGTGGACAGGCCCACCGGTGGCGCACATCGCCCGCACAGCTCAGAAGACAGTAATCAGCAGCAGGCGATACTTCAGCAGCAGGTGGTAATTCAGCAGCAGTTGGTTCTTCAGCAGCAGGCGATACTTGTAGCGACGATGCCCGGAAACCGGATTCAGGTGTACGGCGGTGTCCGGGAGGAACTGCACACTGCTCCTCCTCAGGTGGGTACACTGCTTCCGGCAAACTGCCCCTCCCCTGGTCGGTGTCACACATAGCCTCAGCAGCTGACGTGTCCTAAAACTCCAGCATCCCTCCTCAGATGGGTACACCGCCACCGGAAAACTGCCCCTCCCCAGGCGGGTACAACGCTAAGCTGCCCCTCTGCAGGCGGGTACACCGCTAAGCTGCCCCTCTGCAGGCGGGTACACCGCTAAGCCGCCATCCTGCGGGTGTGCGTACCTTCGCTGGTGTCCGGGAGAACCAAGTATCTTCTCTGTAGCAGCACCACTAAACTGATTTATGCACGTCGAAGGTTGGGAGGGGTCTACGGTCGCCGAGGCCAAAAGCTTAATAGTTATCTACAAATCATTTTCCTAGAATGTTAAGCTTGTTTAGAAAGTTGGCTCTTTATTAACCAGTGCTTGACTTGGTAAACAAACTACGTATGCGTGTTAAACAGTATCTGACTTGCTCACGTAAAGGTTGGATGAAGTAGCCTAAAATTCAATTTTCTGCACGCTTATCGTGAATGATAAAGAAAACATATTTAAAGAAAGTCAATTATAGGTCTCTCCTCTGAATAATCGTGAGACTTTCCTCTCACAAGATCCAGTTACAAACAATAATAATTTTTAACACGCGCCCCGGGCTGGGGGCGACATTCCGCCCCCTTCCCTCCTGGTTTTCCCCGGATAACGCAAAAACGAAGAGATGCAGATCAACGAAACTTACATTACCTTATCCCTGATCAATTTTACACATCTGACCAAATTTTTAGGTAAGGTCATGTCAGGCCCGGGTGCTATTCAAGTTCAAGTGACCCGACCTCAAAACCTAGAATCACGAGTTTGAAGCAGCACCTAGGGAACATCAGCGAACCGATCAGTTTGAAATTTTCACAATATGATGGGATCATAAGGGTCAACAAATCTGTTATCTCGGAGTTTCGATATTGTTGACCTAAGGTGGGGTCAATTTTTTGGTCACCCCAATATAACTGCAGGGAAGTATGTCAGAATGGGCTCGTTTCTCAGTAAATATTGGATAAATAAAAGCTGAAAATCCTCCAACCGTGTATTTTTACCACGATCTGGACCATAAAGTTGAGTTTTCAGCATCTGACATCTCAAAGGTCATGCCAGGTCGCTTAGGAGCATAAAGTGATTGTTTGACTAATAACTTCTCTCTGAATTCGAGATAAAGCTCCCAATTCGCTAGCATTGTGCTTCATATTATGTCACGGCCGATCGATACTGCACCATGGCCGTATCAGGTCACTCTGTGACTCTGACCCAGCTCGTGGGTCAGGTCATTTTCACTATTTGGCCTAGCAAGGTCATATTGTACATCATTCGATTCGCCGCGATGAGAGAAATCCAATGATGCATACATATTGCCTCTAGCTCCACAGAGTACAGATCAGGGAGAGAAACGTACACTGCTCTGTTTTAAGCCTACCATGGAACCTTCTGACCTATGCTGACCTCAATATTGACCTTACATAAAAATTATTCGTATAAAAAATATTTGTCTTTTCAAGAGCTTTTGAATACGCCGCCCGTAATTTTCCTTTATATTGTGGGAAAGGATATACGGTGGGGGCGAAAAACGCCCTCCAGCGGGGCGCATCATGCAAGGGACCAAGCGGGGCGCGTGTTAACGAAATACTGGGTCCAAGGAAAGTTATTGACGGATGTCCGGCAATCACTCGACACATTTGCGTGAAACAAGATAATATAAACAAAAAGATAAGCAGCTATGAGAATCCGTAGTGATGGTCCACTGACCCTCCCTTTGCTCGTGGTGGCTTTTAGATGGTGAATCTAAGAGTGAATGTAAATTTACGATTAAAACCATTGCGAGAAAATGACTTGTTATGCATTTACGATTACGGCTGGGTTCTGTGGAAATGTGCGTTCGCTACCATGCGGGTCGTCCTTTTTCAAAACACGTACACGTCACACGTAGGTACTGTGGTTTGACAGACCACAATTTTGAAACGAAACGGTGTTTGTAGTATCCGTAGCCGGTTGAAGCTGGCTTTTTTATTCAACGATGACACTGCGTTTCAGAATCAGTGTAGCATTTGTATGAGTACATGAAACGGCTACTTACCGCATTTCCGCCTGTTCATCGTGTGCCAGACCATTAGACCCCTGACCCAACACAGTCCACGGATCTGTGCCCACCGTTGAACATTGTACTTTGTGCGGAACGCTTGGGGATGAGGGATACCTACTTATTTGGGGGAGGTAATGACAGTTCCAAACCAATTGGTTGGGACGGGGAAGACTGATTCGTTGAAACCCGACGATGTTGCAGAAATTCGGCCAGAATATGCGGGTTCATTCCTGGATTGGCCCCTAAATCCGCCTATGGAAAGAGGTGGCGAAGGACCCCACGCAACCAAGTACCCGCTGATTTAGTACAAAAAAATTTTGCTTTTTTATTCCGAGTTGGCGCCTTGGAGCACTATGAAATATCAATTTCCATTCTCCCTACAGGACTCGTTTGAATAGAGATAATCCCGCGCGACTACTCGACGCCCCCATTATATATTGGAGGTCTCAGCTGAGGTTCTTGCTGTCTGTTATTTCGCCTTCCACAGCCTTACTAAGTGATCGAAACTGGATTGTATCAGCCTTCTCACTCGTGTGAAATTCGGGCCCACTACTTGCCTACATCCAAAGTTTGCAGACTTCCAGGCACTCACGCACAAACACAACCAGTCAGTCAGTCATGCTCAAGTGAGAGGGGGTGCGGATTTCTCCGTACCTTCTCTGGTGGAGCTCCTCCGGGTCCTAGCGACGTAGAGACCTGAGTATCTGACTCTGTCATAGGCGGCCAGTCCATGGTACCCGAGTCGAGCACTCGACCCCTCAATAAAAGTACCCTGAAACACACGATAATTTCGAGAATGTTGACCCTCACGGTGTTAACATTGACGCCGACGGTTTGATACTGAGTTGGTGCTCCATTTCCAACGTAGGTCGTTGTTGTTTCTTCCCAGGCGCTAGCGCGGCGTAGCCTGTCGACGCTGGAGGGCACGCCGAAGGCCGGCGGCAAGGGCCGCCGCGACGTCGCCGCTGCGTACACCTCATTCGGCCTCGGCAGGGTACGCCGAGGCGGTGTTGTCGGGCTTCCATTTTAACTGGGCACTCTAAGAGGACGTGACGGGGCGTATCCGCCGCCTCCCCGCAGACGGGGCACCACGCCGCCAGGCAGCGGACGTCGCTGCACTGG